>JAMPIV010015486.1:0-29970 GCA_024509875.1 Oreohelix idahoensis
ATATATATATATTATATATATATTTATATATATATATATATATATATATAAGTGTGTTTAGACTGTCTGACTCCTCGAAAGCTGTCGTAGAAGATAGGTGAGAGAGAGAGAAGATTTCTCGATCTCAGAGACAGCCTCTTGATCACATTCTACCATCTACCTCGTGGGAATCTATTGCTATTACTACTTCTCACTGTGACTATCACGTATTCTAATCTATTCAGAAGGGACCAACCCAAGTCTTAATTCTCCTATCAAAAATCTACGACACATAGCCCTTTGCGGTAGTTCAACAGCCAGCACGTGCCTTTTCTGCAGTTTCGCCGAGCCTCTTAAGTGCCCTTGTTCTTGGCTGTCGCCTCAACCCCAACAGTTTCAGTAGATCATACACTGAGGCCGCCGCGAGACGTCTTGCACCCACCTCCATAGCCATGACCCTTGCAGTGAACCCATCACGTCTCAAGTCCGCAGCCAAATCATTATACTTGGCCACTTTGAATGAGTGTTGCTCGTCCAATCTGGATTCAAATGGCACGGGCAGCTCAATCATTATAATTTGGTGCGATGATGAGGAATGCAGCACTATATCTGGCCGTCTTCTGATACTCTCTGGAAGTGCCCCTAGCCCAGGTAGGTCTACTGCCGTCTCCCAATCATTTGCACAGCCAAGAAGAGATGGTAAACTGCTACTTGGCTTGGAATGTGCTGATTTTCCTGCTCTCAGAAAGTATGTATTTTCAGTGCTCGATCTGACTTTGCTGTACGCCTTTACCCTAGCCAGGTCTACTGTAGCAGCCAGCTCATTTAGTACTTTGTTGTGGCGTCATGTGTATCGCCCTTGCCCTAATGACACCTTGCAAGCTGAGAGCACATGTTCAAGTGTCTGCCTCTCTTGGCACAGGGGGCACTGAGCATCATCAGACTTTCTCCATCTCACAAGGTTTACAGACGATGGCAGGAGGTCATATATTGATCTGTTAATGAAGCCGAGCCTAAGAGGTGCCATATGCCATGTTATCATTCCATGTCAAGGACCTTTGCAGGGCTCCTTCCCATGTAGTCCGCATTGGCCTTGTTAGTGGCCTGCTGCATACCGCTTTTAGCATCCTCTTATCATTCCTCAGCTCCTCGTATCTTCTGAATGACCAAATCTGTGCGTTCCCTGTTTGATGCCTTGGACCACCAGCGGATGTCACCAAGGCTTCTCAGAAGAGAACAATCAAGCATTGCAAGGGGTGCCCTTGACTGGAACCCACAAGAGAAAAAAAGTGGGGAGGCCAAGGAGAACTTGGAGAAGAACAGTGGAAGAGGAGGCTAAGGAATTTGGAATGACTTGGGCACAGCTGAAACAGACAGCCCAGAATAGAAATCGATGGAGAACAACTGTTTCAGCTCTATGTTCCACGAGAAATGGAAAGGAATGATGATGATGCTCCACAATCCGATGGCGCGCCACAATAAAGTACATTATTCTCACAAAGGCCGTTTGTTATGTGCGTTTCATTACAATCAGACATCCCCATAAAATAAAGATAGTAATCTCTACTGATGCCTTCTCAGTAATAACAGTCCTGAAGAGCCATCACGCTAAGTGATTAAAAGATATTATAATTGAAAGCCTGGCCAAATACTTCAAAAAGTGCTCAGTACATTGGATACCAGCCTATTGCAATATTCCATGTTGTTGAGAACTCCGCTCCCCACAGTTATTGAGAACTTAATTGTGGACTGATTATTTAAAGGAATAAAATGCTGAAGCACTTCTTGGTATTTATTAAAGAACGAAAATTTCTCAATCTTTTCGGGTTCTCATGTTTGTTGTTTTGATATTCTGATTCTTAACGATTTTATGATTGAGCAAGTTTCTTTGTTAATAAACCAAGTGTCAATGCGTACAGTTTTTCTGATAATTTTGAATGTCAGTCTAAAGTCAAAACGTTTTTTTCAACACTTTCTGAAACATCTGTGTAACGTAATTCAAAATAATCCATGTAATTTTAAAGAATTCACCACAGCTCCAGCGAAGACGACTGATTATAATTTATTACATCCACAGTTTTGACAATATTCAACATAAACTTCATTCTGTTACACAATTATAACGACTCAAGTTAATGTGCCCTAATTACATTATTCTGTTCATGGCCGTTAGCCTTAATTCTCATGCTAACATCCGCATGTATTAATAACACTGGCTAACAAAAAAAAATTTTTTTTTTCTTTCTCTAACATTTCTATGTTTTTCTGGTCAATTTTAATGCGCTGTTTTAAAATCTGCAAACCGTTTTTCTCTATCAGGTCGGGATCTCTAGAAATACGCAATTGAAGTTTTTTAACAACGCATACGGTATTACAACATCATTTGTACAAGAAGTATAACAGTTATGTAGGCTTGAATTTCTTTGCAGTCGACTTTCGTCGGTGAATGGCATGTGGTACATCGCGATGAAGCATCCAACAATAATCGGCAAGCATGGTCACACTCCACCGTCCTTGATAACGTGACTCCACTACGGCGATATCTTGATGGAATCGTTCTCCATGTTCATCGCTGACTTCGCCAAGGTTGTCAGGGAAAAAGTCAAGATGCGAATCGAGCAAATGGATTTTGAGGGACATGTTACAGCCCATAATTCTGTATGCATCTATGCACTGCTTAACAATATACACATAGTCGACAGATGTGTGATTTCCCAGAAAGTTATCGGCGATCGATTTGAATGCCATCCATGCGCGAAGTTCACTACCATGTAACAAGTTCTCGAATTGTTTGTCTGCAATAACTTTCCTAATCTGAGGTCCTACAAAGATACCTTCCTTTATCTTTGCATCGCTAACTTGCGAAAACTTTCTCGAAGATAAGTGAAAGCTTTGCTCGTTTTATCTAACGCTTTTACGAAATTCTTCATGAGCCCCAACTTTATATGTAACGGTGGTAAAATGATGCTGTCCTTGTTAACTAATGGCTCGTGTATTACATTTTTATGCCCGAGCTGCATACGATCCCTGATAGGCCACACCTTTCTTGCATAATGTTCCTGTCTGTTGCGGCTGTCCCATTCACATAGGAAGCAACACAACAAAAATTTAGTATACCCAGTCTGCATGCCCGTGAGAATTGCAATGACCTTTAGGTCTCCACAAATCCGCCATTGGTAGTCATTGTACTTTATTTTTGCACAAAAAAAAAGTATTAGGCCTTATTGTCATAAGTTTCTTTCATATGAACAGAGTAGGCGACTGGAATTGATGGAGCTAAATTTCCTTTATGCAATAAAACGACTTTTAGACTAGTCTTGGAAGAGCCGATGAAAAGTCGGCATTCGTTGACTATGTGCACATGACCGAGGTGCACCAATTAGACCGTGTACATCTTTGCAATAGCAAAAATGTCATCATCCAATCTCTCAGTATTGAACATGTTCTCTGTGTCTATGGACGAAATTATAGATATCCGGGAGTAATGGGCGATCAAAAGATTCCATTCCTTTGGAGTCTACGAACTGACGTAAATTCAGCTTGTTCTTTGGTAAGTGCGAGATCAGCGTATTAGATATGGACAGTTCTGGAATGGGTTAATTAGGTGAACCTCCATCATTCAACCGGTATATAATTCTGAGTCAGAATTAGTGTCGATAGCAGGTATAACTATTACTTTCTGGTGGTTCATGCACGTCCAAAACGGAGTATTGTTCTGTGTGAATGGAAATACTGGGATCGGACACGTTGATTGAATTCCTGAAAACGATTCAATATTTGGTTTATAACCACAGACTTTCTAGTTTGGACAGTGAAATCCATGGATATTTTGTCCAGGCAGAAGTAACAATCAGTAGCTTGATTTGTCGGTTCAACGCCATATTACTGGAAAACTCCAAAATGCACTCGATCGACTTATATTTCTGCGATTTTCGTAAACCAACCTGCCAATGTTTTTGAACTAAGTCGTACAAACTGCATTTGGCTACTCAAGATTTATTTGGCGTCATCAAACTTTCGAATCGAAAAAAATAATAAGTTCATATGCGTTCTTTAGTATTGGTTGTAAAGTTTTTCTGCGTGAAACACGATCGGTTAAAATATCCACAAAAAACGTAACAGAAACAGCATAAGCCAAAATTCTCTTACAACTTCTAGAAAGCCATGATTTTCGCTCTGTGATTATTTTCAATATTACAGTATAACTATTTGAAAAAATAGGCGTACAAACATAGGTCATGGCATTATTGTTTGCAGTATAAAAAGTAGAATTATTTTGCATTTAATTACATTTTTAATAAGTATATATAGTTAAAAAATGAATACAAAGCAAATAACGGTTTACCAAAATTTATTTATTCACAAATATCTTAAGAACCCGATGTGATAGAGATAAACGGATTTCAAATTTGAAATCAGCGCAAGAAACTGACCTAAGAACACTTATTCTTATATAAGAAAGAAAAATGTTGTTTGTCAGTGTAATTGATACTGTTCGTATCTTACACAATGTTAAATACTGTACACTTTTATCTGTCTGCATTGATATACTCATAGCTTTGCCAGCACATTATATTTGAATTTATTCTTTATTCCATTTTGGCTTGACACGCCATTTAATTCTCAAAATGTTAATTATTGGCCAACTCTACCATCACACACATTGACTATTATTGAAAATATTATCTCTCTCTGATGATACATTTAAATCTCTAGACGCACAGGTCCGGACATAGACTTATCCGTAAATATAAGTGGTGACGGCCACACGCTGGCAGACACATATAAGTGGAAAAAACCACGTTTATAAGGAACACATCCTTCAAGCCCGAAGGCACGGCGCAGACTGATTTTTAGTTACTACGTTTCGCATCATCAGATACATATGACGTATCATAATATATGTGGTGGGTTTTGATGTTGAAGAAATAGATATTATTTGTAACAGATGTGAGGTCAGCTGTGCAAGCCCCTGAGGTTAGTTAATTATGAATATGTTTTCAGTGACCCTGTCTGCTATCACCTTATGAAATCAACCTGTCATATATTTTCTCCTAGTTAAGTGTAAAGGTGTGTGAGTGTTGTCTAGCTAGATGTCTACGGTATATGCGATGTAATGGAATGAAATGACAACGATACACTTATAAATTAATGAACAATAATGAAACAAGTCGCTGTTAAAGTTTAAACGTAAAATCTTTTCTGTACAATTTATTTTCCGGTATCTCAGTTCTTTTCTGGATACCGGAGTACTGAAAACTCAAGGTGATAATGAAATGTATTTACAACAATTAATTCAAACTATAAATGAGTCTGTTATTATTCACAACTATAAAAATGTCAATCTTGAAAAGTGTCAATTAAATCTTGATCCTATGAACGGGTAATAATGGGAAGAACGTCTGTGTTCATCATGTTCTGAACTAGGAAATACACATTTTGAAAAGACATTGGTTAATCTGAGATATCATGTGCCCGTGGACGGATTCTTATCTTGGTAGTTGCAGGAATACAAAATCGTTTCAGTCCAAGCTAACAGCTTCAAACTGCCAAGTCAGGATACTGCCCTTGAATGCTCAACAGTGAGGCAAACAGACACTACTGCCTCAATTCTTCAGGTGCAGATGAACATATAAGTATTTGTTGACCAATGGCGCACTTTGATTCAGAGATGAAACCCTGGAATAAGAGTAATAAGACCTCCTCAACACCTCATATACATCTCTCTATCCCTAACTATTAAACATTTTCAACATTGTCAGAATCAGCATGGTAACTCAACAATTAGTTAACATTCTTATATGGTTTTGTAACCCATTCATGGTCAGATAATCTTTCAAACGTCAGTTTGACACTTTCCTTGACATAGGAAACATTTTAATTAATTATATCAAGTCATGTGCAAACACGGTGACTTGCTGAAGAAGACGTCCACTTTTGTTTTCTGGTCTTACATCATAAAACTGTACATCACTTTTCCCATTAATATTTTCTTTTATTTTCTCCCAAAGTGTCAGTAAGCCTGTCTGGCTTTTCCACAAAATGATAATATCTTTCTTAACAACTTTGTGACACAACACAAAGTTTGATGTTGGCGCTTTCCTATATATATGCCTCTACCCATAGAATTTTCATACATATTCAATAATACATACATAATAATAATAATAATGATATAAATGTTTTCTTCTTACCGCATCAATGAAATATTCCTACTAATTAGTTTAATGAGCGATAATATGGTCAATTCAAGATCGCTTGCTGGTGCAGATCAGCAAAAGCAAAATCGTACTGAAATTCTTGCCTTTAACACAACAGTCTTCTTCTTCTTCGATCCTTAACCACCGACCGTCAAAGCAGTCAGTGGCCATCACGCCTAGTGGCGTCTTGTAGGGCAACAACAAATTGATTCCACTTTGCACGGTCGGTGGCCATCCTTCGTACAGTGCCCCAACTCTGGTTCATTCTTTGCATCTCAGCCTCCACAGTCCTCCGCCAAGTTGTTTTTGGTCGGCCTCTCTTTCGCTTTCCTTCAGGGGTCCAAAGCGTAGCTGTTCTTGTGATGGCATCGGGGTCTCTTCTGAGGACATGACCAACCCAGCTCCAGCGTCTGCCAGCTATGATGGTATGCATGTTCTTTTGCTATAACACAACAGTAGTGTAGGAAATATATTTTATAAGTGGCACCTAAAGCCAACTTCAATACGAAGTGGAAAGCCCCAGCTGTCCGTGACCATTGGATCCAGTTCCAGCCTTCCTATAGATCAATTTATTCTTCATATAGTAGTCTCCTTTGTTTGGAGGTGAATGGCATTTAGGCAACTTCTTAAAACATGGCTTGAGTGACCTTTCCTCCGCCTGTGCCTTCCTCATCTCCTCTGGATGAGTATTTATAGGGTTATCTTCCTCCTTCCTTGACTGTGACCTGGTCTGCACTGTTGCCATGATCACAGGTTTCTTGGGATTCCAAAAGAAGACATATCTACACCCCAATATTAGAGGGTAGATTGGTTCGTTTATCACTGCTGCTCTAATCACTCCTTCCACATAGCGAGTTTTTACACTTATTCTAGCAATAGAAAGTGTCATGGTTGCTACGTCCTTGGTTGCGGTTTGGATCTCCACTGTTTCTGTGGTGTATTGATCTGCGCGCACCAGGTGAGAGCTCACGACTGAGTCATAATCTAAACCTGCATCATAAAGGCACCTAATGGTGACCCCATTGCATACAACATCTTCACAAACTGGGGGGTGATAAGGTTCCTGCTGTTCAGTAGGTTTCGCCTTTAATCCCTTTTCCCCGTTTTCATTGCAGCGAAGGAAGAAGGTTTCTTAGTACACACTTTGGTGTCATGAATGTCCTTTTTACACAATTTCTTTCCTTGGGGGAAAGCTTTTCTTTCACTGAATTGCGGGTTTCTATCGCGTTGCTCAAAACTTGGCTTATCATAATAGGCTTTAACTTTATTATACTAGTCCCTATGTTCAAATTTAGGTTGGATTTGGTGTTGGGGGCTTTATTATTGTCTAACGGCTTCTTCTTCATGCCTGCTATCTCAGATTGGGCTGCTTGATATCTTTCAGCCACATTTAAGATCTCCCCCAATCTCTCAGCACCCTGCTCCGTGAGAAATTTTCTCAGGTCTGGAGCCATGGACTCTCGCACCTGCTCCATCATAATCATTTCC
Organism: Oreohelix idahoensis; assembly: GCA_024509875.1. Taxonomy (NCBI): domain Eukaryota; kingdom Metazoa; phylum Mollusca; class Gastropoda; order Stylommatophora; family Oreohelicidae; genus Oreohelix; species Oreohelix idahoensis. The sequence continues at coordinate 7,668 of JAMPIV010015486.1, forward strand.
CTTAACTCTTGGGTTTCTCCAGAGCAGTCCATTTCTCCAGGTATGTCTCCAGGCGAGCAGAGAACTGGTGATAAGTCTCCCCAGTCAGCAGTTTGTCATTCCAAAATTTTTTTCTATAAAATTCGCCATTCCTCTCATACGTAACTAGAAGAGCCTGCTTAAGAATGTCATAGTCGTCTTGGTCATCTTTTCTCAGCTTGGCGAATACCTCATACGAGGTTCCCCTAAGCCCCTGGGATACTTTCACACTCCATCTTTCTTTTTCTATCCCATACATGGTAGCTAGTCTCTCAAATCTACTTAAGAAAGATTCGATATCATCATCTTTCTCCACAAATGGGTCTAAATGAAACCCCATGGCTGAGTTGGAGGCAACCTGGCTTGCAGCAGAGTCAGAGGTGGATGGGCTATTTCTATTTTCAGGAGCATGGCCTTGTAACTCCAACTCCCTTAGTCGTAACTCATGTTCACTTTGTAACCGTTTCTCTTCTTTCTAAGCATTTAATCTCTTTTCTTCTTTTGCAGCCTCAGCCTCCAATCTCTTTTCTTCAGCCTCCAGTTTCTTCTCCTCCAACTGCAGCCTTTTGATCTCAGCCTCCCTCTCAGCCTCTAATTTCTTAAGTTCCCTAGCATCTTCTAATAAAATTATTTTCTCCTCCGCTAGTCTACTATCTTCTCTTGCAATAAATTTATCACATTCAGCTGTTACATAAGAAAGTAGACCTTGACCGTCCATCCCCATTTTCTTTGCAGCCTGCACAGCAGCAGATCTGAATTTGGCCAAATCTGCCATCTTATAGTTAATAATATCCAATGTTATCAAACTAACATAAAATATTTAACCAATCTCTAACTAAACACAAGACAATAGGCAATAATACTTCAAACCAACTCTCCAATTATTTTTAACTTTCTACTTTTAAAATCCCGGAGTGAGCGACCTAATATAGATGGTGCTATGAGAAGTTCAAATCCCGGATGAGCTTTCCAATATATGTGGTGGGTTTTGATGTTAAAGAAATAGATATTATTTGTAATAGATGTGAGGTCAGCTGTGCAAGCCCCTGAGGTTAGTTATTTATGAATATGTTTTCAGGGAACCTGTCTGCTACCACCTTATGACATCAACCTGTCATATATTTTCTCCTAGTTAAGTGTAAAGGTGTGTGAGTGTTGTCTAGTTAGATGTCTAGGGTATATGCGATGTAATGGAATGAAATGACAACGCTTCACTTATAAATTAATGAACAATAATGAAACAAGTCGCTGTTAAAGTTTAAACGTAAAATCTTTTTTTTTGTACAATTTATTTTCCGGTATCTCAGTTCTTTTTTAGATACCGGAGTACTGAAAACTCAAGGTGATAATGAAATGTATTTACAACAATTAATTCAAACTATAAATGAGTCTGTTATTATTCACAACTATAAAAATGTCAATCTTGAAAAGTGTCAGTTAAATCTTGATCCTATGAACGGGTAATAATGGGAAGAGCGTCTAAGTTCATCATGTTCTGAACTAGGAAATACACATTTTGAAAAGATAGTGGTTAATCTGAGATATCATGTGCCCGTGGACGGATTCTTATCTTGGTAGTTGCAGGAATACAAGATCGTTTCAGTCAAAGCTAACAGCTTCAAACTGCCAAGTCAGTATACTGCCCTTGAATGCTCAACAGTGAGGCAAACAGACACTACTGCCTCAATTCTTCAGGTGCAGATGAACATATAAGTATTTGCTGACCAATGGCGCACTTTGATTCAGAGATGAAACCCTGGAATAAGAGTAATAAGACCTCCTCAACACCTCATATACATCTCTCTATCCCTAACTATTAAACATTTTCAACATTGTCAGAATCAGCATGGTAACTCAACAATTAGTTAACATTCTTATATGGTTTTGTAACCCATTCATGGTCAGATAATCTTTCAAACGTCAGTTTGACACTTTCCTTGACATAGGAAACATTTTAATTAATTATATCAAGTCATGTGCAAACACGGTGACTTGCTGAAGAAGACGTCCACTTTTGTTTTCTGGTCTTACATCATAAAACTGTACATCACTTTTCCCATTAATATTTTCTTTTATTTTCTCCCAAAGTGTCAGTAAGCCTGTCTGGCTTTTCCACAAAATGATAATATCTTTCTTAACAACTTTGTGACACAACACAAAGTTTGATGTTGGCGCTTTCCTATATATATGCCTCTACCCATAGAATTTTCATACATATTCAATAATACATACATAATAATAATAATAATGATATAAATGTTTTCTTCTTACCGCATCAATGAAATATTCCTACTAATTAGTTTAATGAGCGATAATATGGTCAATTCAAGATCGCTTGCTGGTGCAGATCAGCAAAAGCAAAATCGTACTGAAATTCTTGCCTTTAACACAACAGTCTTCTTCTTCTTCGATCCTTAACCACCGACCGTCAAAGCAGTCAGTGGCCATCACGCCTAGTGGCGTCTTGTAGGGCAACAACAAATTGGTTCCACTTTGCACGGTCGGTGGCCATCCTTCGTACAGTGCCCCAACTCTGGTTCATTCTTTGCATCTCAGCCTCCACAGTCCTCCGCCAAGTTGTTTTTGGTCGGCCTCTCTTTCGCTTTCCTTCAGGGGTCCAAAGCATAGCTGTTCTTGTGATGGCATCGGGGTCTCTTCTGAGGACATGACCAACCCAGCTCCAGCGTCTGCCAGCTATGATGGTATGCATGTTCTTTTGCTATAACACAACAGTAGTGTAGGAAATATATTTTATAAGTGGCACCTAAAGCCAACTTCAATACGAAGTGGAAAGCCCCAGCTGTCCGTGACCATTGGATCCAGTTCCAGCCTTCCTATAGATCAATTTATTCTTCATATAGTAGTCTCCTTTGTTTGGAGGTGAATGGCATTTAGGCAACTTCTTAAAACATGGCTTGAGTGACCTTTCCTCCGCCTGTGCCTTCCTCATCTCCTCTGGATGAGTATTTATAGGGTTATCTTCCTCCTTCCTTGACTGTGACCTGGTCTGCACTGTTGCCATGATCACAGGTTTCTTGGGATTCCAAAAGAAGACATATCTACACCCCAATATTAGAGGGTAGATTGGTTCGTTTATCACTGCTGCTCTAATCACTCCTTCCACATAGCGAGTTTTTACACTTATTCTAGCAATAGGAAGTGTCATGGTTGCTACGTCCTTGGTTGCGGTTTGGATCTCCACTGTTTCTGTGGTGTATTGATCTGCGCGCACCAGGTGAGAGCTCACGACTGAGTCATAATCTAAACCTGCATCATAAAGGCACCTAATGGTGACCCCATTGCATACAACATCTTCACAAACTGGGGGGTGATAAGGTTCCTGCTGTTCAGTAGGTTTCGCCTTTAATCCCTTTTCCCCGTTTTCATTGCAGCGAAGGAAGAAGGTTTCTTAGTACACACTTTGGTGTCATGAGTGTCCTTTTTACACCATTTCTTTCCGTGGGGGAAAGCTTTTCTTTCACTGAATTGCGGGTTTCTATCGCGTTGCTCAAAACTTGGCTTATCATAATAGGCTTTAACTTTATTATACTAGTCCCTATGTTCAAATTTAGGTTGGATTTGGTGTTGGGGGCTTTATTATTGTCTAATGGCTTCTTCTTCATGCCTGCTATCTCAGATTGGGCTGCTTGATATCTTTCAGCCACATTTAAGATCTCCCCCAATCTCTCAGCACCCTGCTCCGTGAGAAATTTTCTCAGGTCTGGAGCCATGAACTCTCGCACCTGCTCCATCATAATCATTTCCCTTAACTCTTGGGTTTCTCCAGAGCAGTCCATTTCTCCAGGTATGTCTCCAGGCGTGCAGAGAACTGGTGATAAGTCTCCCCAGTCAGCAGTTTGTCATTCCAAAATTTTTTTCTATAAAATTCGCTATTCTTCTCATACCTAACTAGAAGAGCCTGCTTAAGAATGTCATAGTCGTCTTGGTCATCTTTGCTCAGCTTGGCGAATACCTCATACGAGGTTCCCCTAAGCCCCTGGGATACCTTCACACTCCATCTTTCTTTTTCTATCCCATACATGGTAGCTAGTCTCTCAAATCTACTTAAGAAAGATTCGATATCATCATCTTTCTCCACAAATGGGTCTAAATGAAACCCCATGGCTGAGTTGGAGGCAACCTGGCTTGCAGCAGAGTCAGAGGTGGATGGGCTATTTCTATTTTCAGGAGCATGGCCTTGTAACTCCAACTCCCTTAGTCGTAACTCATGTTCACTTTGTAACCGTTTCTCTTCTTTCTAAGCATTTAATCTCTTTTCTTCTTTTGCAGCCTCAGCCTCCAATCTCTTTTCTTCAGCCTCCAGTTTCTTCTCCTCCAACTGCAGCCTTTTGATCTCAGCCTCCCTCTCAGCCTCTAATTTCTTAAGTTCCCTAGCATCTTCTAATAAAATTATTTTCTCCTCCGCTAGTCTACTATCTTCTCTTGCAATAAATTTATCACATTCAGCTGTTACATAAGAAAGTAGACCTTGACCGTCCATCCCCATTTTCTTTGCAGCCTGCACAGCAGCAGATATAATATATGTGGTGGGTTTTGATGTTAAAGAAATAGATATTATTTGTAATAGATGTGAGGTCAGCTGTGCAAGCCCCTGAGGTTAGTTATTTATGAATATGTTTTCAGGGAACCTGTCTGCTACCACCTTATGACATCAACCTGTCATATATTTTCTCCTAGTTAAGTGTAAAGGTGTGTGAGTGTTGTCTAGTTAGATGTCTAGGGTATATGCGATGTAATGGAATGAAATGACAACGCTTCACTTATAAATTAATGAACAATAATGAAACAAGTCGCTGTTAAAGTTTAAACGTAAAATCTTTTTTTTTGTACAATTTATTTTCCGGTATCTCAGTTCTTTTTTAGATACCGGAGTACTGAAAACTCAAGGTGATAATGAAATGTATTTACAACAATTAATTCAAACTATAAATGAGTCTGTTATTATTCACAACTATAAAAATGTCAATCTTGAAAAGTGTCAGTTAAATCTTGATCCTATGAACGGGTAATAATGGGAAGAGCGTCTAAGTTCATCATGTTCTGAACTAGGAAATACACATTTTGAAAAGATAGTGGTTAATCTGAGATATCATGTGCCCGTGGACGGATTCTTATCTTGGTAGTTGCAGGAATACAAGATCGTTTCAGTCAAAGCTAACAGCTTCAAACTGCCAAGTCAGTATACTGCCCTTTAATGCTCAACAGTGAGGCAAACAGACACTACTGCCTCAATTCTTCAGGTGCAGATGAACATATAAGTATTTGTTGACCAATGGCGCACTTTGATTCAGAGATGAAACCCTGGAATAAGAGTAATAAGGCATCCTCAACACCTCATATACATCTCTCTATCCCTAACTATTAAACATTTTCAACATTGTCAGAATCAGCATGGTAACTCAACAATTAGTTAACATTCTTATATGGTTTTGTACCCCATTCATGGTCAGATAATCTTTCAAACTTCAGTTTGACACTTTCCTTGACATAGGAAACATTTTAGTTCATTATATCAAGTCATGTGCAAACACGGTGACTTGCTGAAGAAGACGTCCACTTTTGTTTTCTGGTCTTACATCATAAAACTGTACATCACTTTTCCCATTAATATTTTATTTTATTTTCTCCCAAAGTGACAGTAAGCCCGTCTGGCTTTTCATCAAAATGATAATATCTTTCTTAACAACTTTGTGACACAACACAAAGTTTGATGTTGGCGCTTTCCTATATATATGCCTCTACCCATAGAATTTTCATTCATATTCAATAATACATAATAATAATAATGATATAAATATTTTCTTCTTACAGCATCAATGAAATATTCCTACTAATTAGTTTAATGAGCGATAATATGGTCAATTCAAGATCGCTTGCTGGTGCAGATCAGCAAAAGCAAAATCGTACTGAAATTCTTGCCTTTAACACAACAGTAGTGTAGGAAATATATTTTATAAGTGGCACCTAAAGCCAACTTCAAATTGTTTTTATCACTACCGTTAGTCTATTAGACTCCAGCCAATCAGGGACTATTATGCCTCTAGCGTCCTTTTTCAAATAGAAACTTCAACTTTCAAACTTGGGATTACCTCCCCCCTCTCCCAATATGTGGCAAGCTGAGAGAGATATACGTCTGTTCGTCTATCTGTCTTCTACCAATATCTCGGTTATTTACTAAGTGTTTCAAATTCTGAAAAGTAATTATTGATCAGGCTTCTGTCTGTCACACAGTAGTTGTATTTTTATTCTTTCCTTTATTATATTTATTATTATTGTTTTTCCTCTTTATTTATTCAAATAACATATTTTTCTATCTACGGTAAGATACATTAACACCTTAATCTTCTTTTTAACCATTAATGTCATTGTATTTGTCAACTGTCCTTTCTTTTAGTGTGTAAGAAAATTATCTAAGTTTCTCTTCTCTATCATTCTATGCTCCGCTGGGTACAAATTTCAAATTTCTGTAAACAACGAACTCGTGACACGACCACCTCTGCTCCTTTTCTCCCCTTCTCCCACTGCATTTTCAAATATTCCACGTTAATCGTATTATTTGTCTGTAACTATCGTTCTTATTCAAAATTGAACCACGCATATGCCAATACGTCACAAAACTGCAACTTTTAGACCGGAAGTAAAAACTGTGTGCGTGTTTATGCTTTCAGACTGCAAATCTACGAGGTTATATATTTTGAACGGCGTGTCGAGCGAAAAGGGGACGGTATGGTTTTTGTGTCGTCTTTTTAGAAATATGCCACGTTATTGCCACGCACTTTCGTTCGGTTTGCGAGACCAAACTCCAACGCGTGTCAACAGTTGCATTTTTCTCTCTTTCATTTCCCCTTCCTCGTTCTTTCTTCTGTCCATTTTTCTTTAGAGCGGCTAAGCTTTGCTTTTTCAAAATTGTTACCGTTAGTGTCTCAAGGACGAGATATAAAAAGTTAGTACTGACTTGCAGGTGGGGCGATGATGTTTCACACAACTCCACTATTTTATCCCTATATTATTTTATCTCTATAAACAAGAATATTATCTATTTGATCGGTGTAATCTCTGATCTTATGACACATCTCCCCACTATAGAACACGCTTCTGATGCAAGTTCATGATCTGAGATACACATAGATCAAATTAACTCATTAGGTCTTGTGAATACTCTGAGTTTCGTCAAACGGGTGCCTACTCAAGAAACCTGCTTCCACATTTTGCGAACCCGGAATGTATTCGATCGTAAATGAATAAGGTTGGATGAGTAATGACCACCTTAACTCTTTCAGTCCCAAGCAAAAAGGTGGGTTTGGCCCAAACAAAAATGGCCATACCAGTATGTTTTTATTGTTTTTGTTTGGAAATAATTTTTTTTAAATGTTCATATTCATAAATAACAAAAGTCCATAATGGATGGCTATACTTTAAGAAGATAGCGTTTTTGAGTTGTCAAAATTAGAAAACAGCCCTAGAAAGGATCAAGAGATACGAAAGCCAGTATACTGGCTCTTGGGCCAAATGGGTCTAGCGGGAAGTACAGTATACTGGCTCTTGGGGCTTAAAGAGTTAATAAACGAGCATTTTCATGCTTTGCCTGTGCCAAAAATACGAGAGGCTGGTGATCTGTTTGGACCACAAACGTCCTACCATAGAGATAGATTTGAAACTTTTTTATAGCCCAGATTAAAGCTAAACATTCTTTTTCACTTGTTGAATAGTTTTGCTCCGCTTTGTTCAACTTGCGGCTAGCATAAGCAACTGGGTTCAATGCCCCATCAAGTGAAGTGGATCTTTGTAATAATGTAGCCCCTAATCCGACGTTTCTAGCGTCCGTTCTCACCACAAATTCCTGACTCAAATCAGGTAATTTCAAAATCGGTTTGCTGGTGAGTTTCTCTTTTAACTCCTGGTATGCTAATTCCCACTGTGCTGACCAAATAATTCTATCAGGTTGTCCCTTACGAGTTAAATCTGTCAGAGGAGCACATATAGAGTTAAAGTTCTTTATGTATTTCTGGTAAAAACCACACAATGATACAAAAGATCTCACATATTTTTTGTCTGTGGCCTCGGTGCTCTCTGCAATTTCTCCAAGTTCTTAGGGTCAGGGGTCATGCTGCCCTGATATAAAGTGTGTCCCAAGAATTCCAACTCTTTACAACCCACACAACATTTGGTGGGTCTAGCAGTCAAGTTTGCCTCTCTGAGCCTATCGAATAACATATTCAGAGAGTTAACGTGTTCTTCGAATGTTTCCGTAGCGATGAGGATATCATCCATGAAATTCGTTATGCATGGATTGTTCAGTGGATCCAACAACTTTCGCATCATCCTAGAAAACACACTCGGTGCATTTTTCAACCCAAATGGCAACATGTTGAACTCATAATGGCCTTCCGAGGTGCTAAAGGCTAAATAAGGTCGAACCTCAGGCTTCACTGGAATTTGATAATAGCCTTTGCTAAGATCAACCTTAGAAAAATATTTTGCCTTGTTCAACCTGGCAAACAGCCGATTTGTATCAGGTAATGGATCCACCTGACTTTCTGTGACAGCATTCAGTTTCCTGTAATCTATACACAGTCTATGTTCCCCAGATGGTTTCCTCAACAAAACCACACAAGAGCTATAAGGAGATTCACTGTGAGAAATAATCCCTTCTTTCAACAAATACTCTATCTCCTCTTTCAACGCTTTTTCCTTAGCAAAAGGAATAGGATATGCTCTCATACAGATGGGTGTTGGGTCTATTAACTTCATATCGTATTCCAACAAATTGATGTGCCCCGGCTTATCCGTTAAAACGTCTGTATGTTCAATCAGAACCTTTTGAATCCGCTCCCTCTGAATGTTTGTCAAGTGTTTACTGACTTTCACTTGTGCCGGTGTTTCACAGGTTTTTAGGGGGTACTCATGAGAGGCGAGTGGTTCATTTTTCATCGCCGTTGCGATCGACTAGGTCAGTAAGTGTGTCCCTTCCTGATTTTCTCTGTCCAGATACTTCTTCAGGAGATTCACATGATAGATTTTCTCTTTCCCCGGTAATTTGTTCTAGACAATTTCTCTAAAACCGTATATGGACCTTGCCATCCAATTTGCAACTTGTTACTGCTGCCGGGTAGTAGAAGAAGCACCTTCTCTCCCACAGCTAATTCCCTATCTTTCGCTTTCTTATTATAATAAGCAGCATGTTTTTTCCTGGCTTGTCTTAAATTATCATTAGCGAGTTTCCAGCCAGTTTTGAGACGAGTGGTCAGCTCGTTCACATACTGATAAGATGAGATAAAAGTCTCTTCTGCCTTCTCATCTGTCCACGTCCTCAACAAGGCTTCCAGTGGATCTTTGAATGGTCTTCCAAATAACAGTGTTGCCGGTTATTTTGGAATAGCACCGGTAATTATCATGAAATTGGAAGTGTGGTGGTGGTGACTTTTCGTTTTTTCATTACATAAGAACCTTCCACTACCAATTCTTTTCCTGGGGTTGTCTCCCCTCAGGTTCAAATTCAATGTGAGAGAACTTCGCTCTCTTTTATTTTCACCCAGTTCACGGCATTCCGACCGAGGGATTGTCGGGTGAGACTGGATTGAGACCACTTTTTGTACTCGACGCATAGTGGCCATTCTAACACATTTAATTGAAGAATGTGTGTGAAAAGGGGGTTCCCATTCCACTATGTCTACTTTACCATAGTTATTTTTAGTTTCAGGCCTAGGTTTGCCCCGTGGTTTTTCTAGGTCCTGATCATTTTCCCCACTTGTGGGTGTTCCCTCGTGCCATTGGCCACAGGCCTCCACAAAATTCTCAATGTCCACCACTACGCCTGGCCAATAATATTTTTGAGAAACTTTTGGCAGATGGTACCTATTTTTTCATGGTCCCCATCTATTCCAACATGTAAACTCCTTATTACCTCTGCCCTATACGAAGTGGAAAGCACCAGCTGTCCGTGACCATTGGATCCAGTTCCAGCCTTCATATAGATCAATTTATTCTTCATATAGTAGTCATCTTTGTTTGGAGGTGTATGGCATTTAGGCAACTTCTTAAAACACGGCTTGAGTGACCTATCCTCCGCTTGTCCCTACCTCATCTCCTCTGGATGAGTATTTATAGGGTTATCTTCCTCCTTCCTTGACTGTGACCTGGTCTGCACTGTTGTTATGATCACAGGTTTCTTGGGATTCCAAAAGAAGACATATCTACACCCCAATATTAGAGGGAAGATTGGTTCGTTTATCACTGCTGCTCTAATCACTCCTTCCACATAGCAAGTTTTTACACTTATTCTAGCAATAAGAAATGTCATGGTTGCTACGTCCTTGGTTGCGGTTTGAATCTCCACTGTTTCTGTGGTGTATTGATCTGCGTGCACCAGGTGAGAGCTCACGACTGAGTCATAATCTAAACCTGCATCATAAAGGCACCTAATGGTGACCCCATTACATACAACATCTTCACAAACTGGAGGTGATAAGGTTCCTGCTGTTCAGTAGGTTTCGCCTTTAATCCCTTTTCCCCCGTTTTCATTGCAGCGAAGGAAGAAGGTTTCTTAGTACACACTTTGGTGTCATGAGTGTCCCTTTTACACCATTTCTTTCCTTGGGGGAAATGTTTTCTTTCACTGAATTGCGGGTTTCTATCACGTTGGTCAAAACTTGGCTTATCATAATAGGCCTTACCTTTATTATACTAGTCCCTATGTTCAAATTTAGGTTAGTTTTGGTGTTGTGGGCTTTATTATGGTCTAATGGCTTCTTCTTCATGCCTGCTATCTCAGACTGGGCTGCCTGATATCTTTCAGCCACATTTAAGATCTCCCCCAATCTCTCAGCACCCTGTTCCGTGAGAAATTTTCTCAGGTCTGGAGCCATGGACTCTCGCACCTGCTCCATCATAATCATTTCCCTTAAGTCTTGGGTTTCTCCAGAGAAGTCTATTTCTCCAGGTTTGTCTCCAGGCGTGCAGAGAACTGGTGATAAGTCTCCCCAGTCAGCAGTTTGGCATTCCTAATTTTTTTTTCTATAAAATTCGCTATTCTTCTCATACCTAACTAGAAGAGCCTGCTTAAGAATGTCATAGTCGTCTTGGTCATCTTTTCTCAGCTTGGCGAATACCTCATACGAGGTTTCCCTAAGCCACTGGGATACCTTCACACTCCATCTTTCTTTTTCTATCCCATACATGGTAGCTAGTCTCTAAATCTACTTAAGAAAGATTCGATATCATCATCTTTCTCCACAAATGGGTCTAAATGAAACCCCATGGCTGAGTTGGAGGCAACCTGGCTTGCAGCAGAGTCGGAGGTGGATGGGCTCTTTCCATTTTCAGGAGCATGGCCTTGTAACTCCAACTCCCTTAGTCGTAACTCATGTTCCCTTTGTAACCGTTTCTCTTCTTTGTCAGCCTCTAATCTCTTTTTTTCTTTTGCAGCCTCAGCCTCCAATCTCTTTTCTTCAGCCTCCAGTTTCTTCTCCTCCAACTGCAGCCTTTTGATCTCAGCCTCCCTCTCAGTCTCTAATTTCTTAAGTTCCCTAGCATCTTCTAATAAAATTATTTTCTCCTCCGCTAGTCTACTATCTTCTCTTGCAAAAAATTTATCACATTCAGCTGTTACATAAGCAACTAGACCTTGACCGTCCATCCCCATTTTCTTTGCAGCCTGCACAGCAGCAGATCTGAATTTGGCCAAATCTGCCACCTTATAGTTAATAATATCCAATGTTATCAAACTAACATAAAATATTTAACCAATCTCTAACTAAACACAAGACAATGGGCAATAATACTTCAAACCAACTCTCCAATTATTTTTAATTTTCTACTTTTAAAATCCCGGAGTGAGCGACCCAATATAGATGGTGCTATGAGAAGTTCAAATCCCGGACGAGCTTTCCAATATATGTGGTGGGATTTAAATTTAAAGAAATAGATATTATTTGTAACAGATGTGAGGTCAGCTGTGCAAGCCCCTGAGGTTAGTTATTTATGAATATATTTTCAGGGAACCTGTTTGCTACCACCTTATGACATCAACCTGTCATATATTTTCTCATAGTTAAGTGTAAAGGTGTGTGAGTGTTGTCTAGCTAGATGTCTAGATTATATGCGATGTAATGGAATAAAATTACAACGCTACACTTATAATATAATGAACAATAATGAAACAAGTCGCTGTTAAAGTTTAATCGTAAAATCTTTTTTTTGTACAATTTATTTTCCGGTATCTCAGTTCTTTTTTGGATACCGGAGTACTGAAAACTCAAGGTGATAATGAAATGTATTTACAACAATTAATTCAAACTATAAATGAGTCTGTTATTATTCACAACTATAAAAATGTCAATCTTGAAAAATGTCAATTAAATCTTGATCCTATGAACGGATAATAATGGGAAGAGCGTCTGTGTTCATCATGTTCTGAACTAGGAAATACACATTTTGAAAAGAGAGTGGTTAATCTGAGATATCATGTGCCCGTGGACGGATTCTTATCTTGGTAGTTGCAGGAATACAAGATCGTTTCAGTCCAAGCTAACAGCTTCAAAATGCCAAGTCAGGATACTGCCCTTTAATGCTCAACAGTGAGACAAACAGACACTACTGCCTCAATTCTTCAGGTGCAGATGAACATATAAGTATTTGTTGACCAATGGCGCACTTTGATTCAGAGATGAAACCCTGGAATAAGAGTAATAAGGCCTCCTCAACACCTCATATACCTCTCTCTATCCCTAACTATTAAACATTTTCAACATTGTCAGAATCAGCATGGTAACTCAACAATTAGTTAACATTCTTATATGGTTTTGTACCCCATTCATGGTCAGATAATCTTTCAAACTTCAGTTTGACACTTTCCTTGACATAGGAAACATTTTAATTAATTATATCAAGTCATGTGCAAACACGATGACGTGCTGAAGAAGACGGCCAGTGGTTTTCTGGTCTTATATCATAAAACTGTACATCACTTTTCCCATTAATATTTTATTTTATTTTCTCCCAAAGTGTCAGTAAGCCTGATTGGCTTTTCCACAAAATGATAATATCTTTCTTAACAACTTTGTGACACAACACAAAGTTTGATGTTAGCGCTTTCCTATATATGTGCCTCTACCCATAGAATTTTCATACATATTCAATAATACTTAATAATAATAATAATGATATAAATGTTTTCTTCTTACCGCATCAATGAAATATTCCTACTAATTAGTTTAATGAGCGATAATGTGGTCAATTCCAGATCGCTTGCTGGTGCAGATCAGCAAAGGCAAAATCGTACTGAAATTCTGGCCTTTAACACAACTGTAGTGTAGGAAATATATTTTATAAGTGGCACCTAAAGCCAACTTCAAATTGTTTTTATCACTACCTTTAGTCTATTAGACTCCAGCCAATCAGGGACTATTATGCCTCTAGCGTCCTTTTTCAAATAGAAACTTCAACTTTCAAACTTGGGATTACCTCCCCCTCTCCCAATATGTGGCAAGCTGAGAGAGATATACGTCTGTTCGTCTATCTGTCTTCTACCAATATCTCGGTTATTTACTAAGTGTTTCAAATTCTGAAAAGTAATTATTGATCAGGCTGCTGTCTGTCACACAGTAGTTGTATTTTTATTCTTTCCTTTATTATATTTATTATTATTGTTTTTTCCCTTTATTTATTCAAATAACATATTTTTATATCTACGGTAAGATACATTAACACCTTAATCTTCTATTTAACCATTAATGTCATTGTATTTGTCAACTGTCCTTTCTTTTAGTGTGTAAGAAAATTATCTAAGTTTCTCTTCTCTATCCTTCTAGGCTCCGCTGGGTTCAAATTTCAAATTTTTGTAAACAACGAACTCGTGAAACGACCACCTCTGCTCCTTTTCTCCCCTTCTCCCACTGCATTTTCAAATATTCCACGTTAATCGTATTATTTGTCTGTAACTATCGTTCTTATTCAAAATTGAACCACGCATCTGCCAATACGTCTCAAAACTTCAACTTTTAGACCGGAAGTAAAAACTGTGTGTGTTTATGCTTTCAGACTGCAAATCTACGAGGTTATTTATTTTGAACGGCGTGTCGAGCGAAAAGGGGACGGTATGATTTTTGTGTCGTCTTTTTAGAAATATGCCACGTTATTGCCACACACTTTCGTTCGGTTCGCGAGACCAAACTCCAACGCGTGTCAACAGTTGCATTTTTCTCTCTCTCATTTCCCCTTCCTCGTTCTTTCTTCTGTCCATCTTTCTTTAGAACCGCTAAGCTTTGCTTTTTTCAAAATTGTTACCGTTAGTGTCTCAAGGACGAGATATAAAAAGTTAGTACTGACTTGCAGGCGGGGCGATGATGTTTCACACAACTCCACTATTTTATCCCTATATTATTTTATCTCTATAAACAAGAATATTATCTATTTGATCGGGGTAATCTCTGATCTTATGACAATGTGTCTCTAGTTGGGGATGCTGAATGGTGCAATCACCTTGGCCAAAACTAAAATAACCAAGATAATTACACACCATAAAACAATCCGCAACACATGGAACGAAAAGGCAGCCAAACTTACTAAGGAAGGTGGAGCACTACAACAACACGATATAGGGACAACTTATGAAATGGAAACAATAACTATAACAGCTACATTCAAGTCCAAATGGGCAAGAGAACACCCAGGCCATATTAAAAATGGTGCCTATCATCAGCTATCTAGGCGAGACCAGGTCATGATTTCCCGGCTTCGCACTGGACAGAACACATTAAGGTACCATCTATGTCACTAGTACATGATTGGTACAACCGATCTCTGCACCTGTAGTACCTGTCCCATGACAGCCGAACATCTCCTACCCAACATTACAGCAGTAAAAGGAGTAGCATGTTGCAACAACCTACTTCTCTCCACGAAAAACTATTTGGAGATGTCAGGAACCTTCAGGTGATTAATGACATTATTACAGTCATTAATGTAGAAGTCTGAATCTACCACAGTTTTCTATATATTCATTCCTTCATCGCCATTTAGCTCTCCAAGGAGACTATGTCTTCAATAAACGTAAGCTAAGTCCCAGTGGCGTAGCAGAGGGAGCAGTGGGTGGCCACAGGAGAGGGGTGCCAAAAAAAAGTCAAATCGTTTCTCTGCGAACATTTGTGTCCTGTAAACACACTCCGACTTCTACTTCGAGAGTTGCGTACTTTCTGTACTTTAGTTTGGCGCAGAATACTGTAGAGGAAATATCAAAGTTATCCTCTTTTCATACATCCTGCCTAAGGAAAATTCTTCGAATTTTTTTGACCGAATACCATCTCCAACCAGGAACTGCTTACACGCTGCAGTAAAAATACCATGCACGCCATCATTGCAGGCAGCCGCTGGAACTGGGTTGGTCATGTCCTCAGAAGGGAACCTTACACCATCACCAGAACTGGGTTGGTCATGTCCTTAGAAAGGAATCTTACACCATCACCAGAACTGGGTTGGTCATGTCCTCAGAAGGGAACCTTACACCATCACCAGAACTGGGTTGGTCATGTCCTCAGAAGGGAACCTTACACCATCACCAGAACTGGGTTGGTCATGTCCTCAGAAGGGAACCTTACACCATCACCAGAACTGGGTTGGTCATGTCCTCAGAAGGGAACCTTACCCCATCACCAGAACTGGGTTGGTCATGTCCTCAGAAGGGAACCTTACACAATCACCAGAATTGGGTTGGTCATGTCCTCAGAAGGGAACCTTACCCCATCACCAGAACTGGGTTGGTCATGTCCTCAGAAGGGAACCTTACCCCATCACCAGAACTGGGTTGGTCATGTCCTCAGAAGGGAACCTTACCCCATCACCAGAACTGGGTTGGTCATGTCCTCAGAAGGGAACCTTACACCATCACCAGAACTGGGTTGGTCATGTCCTCAGAAGGGAACCTTACACCATCACCAGAACTGGGTTGGTCATGTCCACAGAAGGGAACCTTACCCCATCACCTAAACTGGGTTGGTCATGTCCTCAGAAGGGAACCTTACACCATCACCAGAACTGGGTTGGTCATGTCCTCAGAAGGGAACCTTACACCATCACCAGAACTGGGTTGGTCATGTCCTCAGAAGGGAACCTTACACCATCACCAGAACTGGGTTGGTCATGTTCACAGAAGGGAACCTTACGCCATCACCAGAACTGGGTTGGTAAGGTCCTCAGAAGGGAACCTTACACCATCACCAGAACTGGGTTGGTCATGTCCTCAGAAGGGAACCTTACCCCATCACCAGAACTGGGTTGGTCATGTCCTCAGAAGGGAACCTTACACCATCACCAGAACTGGGTTGGTCATGTCCTTAGAAAGGAATCTTACACCATCACCAGAACTGGGTTGGTCATGTCCTCAGAAGGGAACCTTACACCATCACCAGAACTGGGTTGGTCATGTCCTCAGAAGGGAACCTTACACCATCACCAGAACTGGGTCGGTCATGTCCTCAGAAGGGAACCTTACACCATCACCAGAACTGGGTTGGTCATGTCCTCAGAAGGGAACCTTACCCCATCACCAGAACTGGGTTGGTCATGTCCTCAGAAGGGAACCTTACACAATCACCAGAATTGGGTTGGTCATGTCCTCAGAAGGGAACCTTACCCCATCACCAGAACTGGGTTGGTCATGTCCTCAGAAGGGAACCTTACCCCATCACCAGAACTGGGTTGGTCATGTCCTCAGAAGGGAACCTTACCCCATCACCAGAACTGGGTTGGTCATGTCCTCAGAAGGGAACCTTACACCATCACCAGAACTGGGTTGGTCATGTCCTCAGAAGGGAACCTTACACCATCACCAGAACTGGGTTGGTCATGTCCACAGAAGGGAACCTTACCCCATCACCTAAACTGGGTTGGTCATGTCCTCAGAAGGGAACCTTACACCATCACCAGAACTGGGTTGGTCATGTTCTCAGAAGGGAACCTTACACCATCACCAGAACTGGGTTGGTCATGTCCTCAGAAGGGAACCTTACACCATCACCAGAACTGGGTTGGTCATGTCCACAGAAGGGAACCTTACACCATCACCAGAACTGAGTTGGTCATGTCCTCAGAAGGGAACCTTACACCATCACCAGAACTGGGTTGGTCATGTCCTCAGAAGGGAACCTTACCCCATCACCAGAACTGGGTTGGTCATGTCCTCAGAAGGAAACCTTACACCATCACCAGAACTGGGTTGGTCATGTCCTCAGAAGGGAACCTTACACCATCACCAGTACTGGGTTGGTCATGTTCACAGAAGGGAACCTTACACCATCACCAGAACTGGGTTGGTCATGTCCTCAGAAGGGAACCTTACATCATCACCAGAACTGGGTTGGTCATGTCCACAGAAGGGAACCTTACACCATCACCAGAACTGGGTTGGTCATGTCCTCAGAAGGGAACCTTACACCATCACCAGAACTGGGGTGGTCATGTCCTCAGAAGGGAACCTTACACCATCACCAGAACTGGGTTGGTCATGTCCTCAGAAGGGAACCTTACACCATCACCAGAACTGGGTTGGTCATGTCCACAGAAGGGAACCTTACACCATCACCAGAACTGAGTTGGTCATGTCCTCAGAAGGGAACCTTACACCATCACCAGAACTGGGTTGGTCATGTCCTCAGAAGGGAACCTTACCCCATCACCAGAACTGGGTTGGTCATGTCCTCAGAAGGAAACCTTACACCATCACCAGAACTGGGTTGGTCATGTCCTCAGAAGGGAACCTTACACCATCACCAGAACTGGGTTGGTCATGTTCACAGAAGGGAACCTTACACCATCACCAGAACTGGGTTCGTCATGTCCACAGAAGGGAACCTTACCCCATCACCAGAACTGGGTTGGTCATGTCCTCAGAAGGGAACCTTACACCATCACCAGAACTGGGTTGGTCATGTCCACAGAAGGGAACCTTACACCATCACCAGAACTGGGTTGGTCATGTACTGAGAAGGGAACCTTACACCATCACCAGAACTGGGTTGGTCATGTCCTCAGAAGGGAACCTTACACCATCACCAGAACTGGGTTGGTCATGTCCTCAGAAGGGAACCTTACACCATCACCAGAACTGGGTTGGTCATGTTCTCAGAAGGGAACCTTACACCATCACCAGAACTGGGTTGGTCATGTCCTCAGAAGGGAACCTCACACCATCACCAGAACTGGGTTGGTCATGTCCACAGAAGGGAACCTTACCCCATCACCAGAACTGGGTTGGTCATGTCCTCAGAAGGGAACCTTACACCATCACCAGAACTGGGTTGGTCATGTCCACAGAAGGGAACCTTACACCATCACCAGAACTGGGTTGGTCATGTCCTCAGAAGGGAACCTTACACCATCACCAGTACTGGGTTGGTCATGTCCTCAGAAGGGAACCTTACCCCATCACCAGAACTGGGTTGGTCATGTCCTCAGAAGGGAACCTTACATCATCACCAGAACTGGGTTGGTCATGAACGGTTCATCATCAGTCCCACTGGAATGGACTAGCCTCTACCGGGGGCCATCGGACCAGAACTGGGTGTATTGGCCCTGCGGGTCCACGTTAGACAGGGCAACGCATACACCATACCATAACATTTAATGGGTTAAGGGGAAATCCATCTAACAAACTCATTCCCCAGCAACTGGTGTTAGGGTCATTGTCCACGAAAGTGAAGCCGTTACCTTCCACTCACCACGACAAACTGTGGGTTGGTTCATGATCCACGAGAAAGTAACTTACATCCATCCCCTCATAAGCTTGGGTTGGTCATGTGTCATTAGTATGTCAGCCATACCACCATCACCAAATTGTCGGCGGATTGATCAATGTCCACCAGGTCCTGGGGGATGTCCACAGAAGGAGGTGGGGGGGGGGGTGGGGGGGGGGGGGTGGGGGTGGGGGGGGGGGGGGGGGGGGGGGGGGGGGGGGGGGGGGGGGGGGGGGGGGGGGGGGGGGGGGGGGGGGGGGGGGGGGGGGGGGGGGGGGTGGGGGGGGGGGGGGGGAAGTCCACAGAAGGGAACCTTACACCATCACCAGAACTGGGTTGGTCATGTCCTCAGAAGGGAACCTTACACCATCACCAGAACTGGGGTGGTCATGTCCTCAGAAGGGAACCTTACACCATCACCAGAACTGGGTTGGTCATGTCCTCAGAAGGGAACCTTACACCATCACCAGAACTGGGTTGGTCATGTCCACAGAAGGGAACCTTACACCATCACCAGAACTGAGTTGGTCATGTCCTCAGAAGGGAACCTTACACCATCACCAGAACTGGGTTGGTCATGTCCTCAGAAGGGAACCTTACCCCATCACCAGAACTGGGTTGGTCATGTCCTCAGAAGGGAACCTTACCCCATCACCAGAACTGGGTTGGTCATGTCCTCAGAAGGGAACCTTACCCCATCACCAGAACTGGGTTGGTCATGTCCTCAGAAGGGAACCTTACACCATCACCAGATCTGGGTTGGTCATGTTCTCAGAAGGGAACCTTACACCATCACCAGAACTGGGTTGGTCGTGTCCTCAGAAGGGAACCTTACACTATCACCAGAGCTGGGTTGGTCATGTCCTCAGAAGGGAACCTTACACCATCACCAGAACTGGGTTGGTCATGTGGTCAGAAGGGAACCTTACACCATCACCAGAACTGGGTTGGTCATGTCCACAGAAGGGAACCTTACACCATCACCAGAACTGGGTTGGTCATGTCCTCAGAAGGGAACCTTACACCATCACCAGAACTGGGTTGGTCATGTCCTCAGAAGGGAACCTTACCCCATCACCAGAACTGGGTTGGTCATGTCCTCAGAAGGGAACCTTACATCATCACCAGAACTGGGTTGGTCATGTCCACAGAAGGGAACCTTACACCATCACCAGAACTGGGTTGGTCATGTCCTCAGAAGGGAACCTTACACCATCACTAGAACTGGGGTGGTCATGTCCTCAGAAGGGAACCTTACACCATCACCAGAACTGGGTTGATCATGTCCTCAGAAGGGAACCTTACACCATCACCAGAACTGGGTTGGTCATGTCCACAGAAGGGAACCTTACACCATCACCAGAACTGAGTTGGTCATGTCCTCAGAAGGGAACCTTACACCATCACCAGAACTGGGTTGGTCATGTCCTCAAAAGGGAACCTTACCCCAATCACCAGAACTGGGTTGGTCATGTCCTCAGAAGGGAACCTTACCCCATCACCAGAACTGGGTTGGTCATGTCCTCAGAAGGGAACCTTACACCATCACCAGAACTGGGGTGGTCATGTCCTCAGAAGGGAACCTTACACCATCAAAAGAACTGGGTTGGTCATGTCCTCAGAAGGGAACCTTACACCATCACCAGAACTGGGTTGGTCATGTCCACAGAAGGGAACCTTACACCATCACCAGAACTGAGTTGGTCATTTCCTCAGAAGGGAACCTTACACCATCACCAGAACTGGGTTGGTCATGTCCTCAGAAGGGAACCTTACCCCATCACCAGAACTGGGTTGGTCATGTCCTCAGAAGGGAACCTTACCCCATCACCAGAACTGGGTTGGTCATGTCCTCAGAAGGGAACCTTACCCCATCACCAGAACTGGGATGGTCATGTCCTCAGAAGGGAACCTTACACCATCACCAGAACTGGGTTGGTCATGTCCTCAGAAGGGAACCTTACTCCATCACCAGAACTTTGTTGGTCATGTGGTCAGAAGGGAACCTTACACCATCACCAGAACTGGGTTGGTCATGTCCTCAGAAGGGAACCTTACACCATCACCAGAACTGGGTTGGTCATGTCCTCAGAAGGGAACCTTACGCCATCACCAGAACTGGGTTGGTCATGTCCTCAGAAGGGAACCTTACACCATCACCAGAACTGGGTTGGTCATGTCCTCAGAAGGGAACCTTACCCCATCACCAGAACTGGGTTGGTCATGTCCTCAGAAGGGAACCTTACACCATCACCAGAACTGGGTTGGTCATGTCCACAGAAGGGAACCTTACCCCATCACCAGAACTGGGTTGGTCATGTCCTTAGAAGGGAACCTTACACCATCACCAGAACTGGGTTGGTCATGTCCACAGAAAGGAACCTTACCCCATCACCAGAACTGGGTTGGTCATGTCCTCAGAAGGGACCCTTACACCATCACCAGAACTGGGTTGGTCATGTCCACAGAAGGGAACCTTACCCCATCACCAGAACTGGGTTGGTCATGTCCTCAGAAGGGAACCTTACACCATCACCAGAACTGGGTTGGTCATGTCCTCAGAAGGGAACCTTACACCATCACCAGAACTGGGTTGGTCATTTCCTCAGAAGGGAACCTTACACCATCACCAGAACTGGGTTGGTCATGTTCACAGAAGGGAACCTTACACCATCACCAGAACTGGGTTCGTCATGTCCACAGAAGGGAACCTTACCCCATCACCAGAACTGGGTTGGTCATGTCCTCAGAAGGGAACCTTACACCATCACCAGAACTGGGTTGGTCATGTTCACAGAAGGGAACCTTACACCATCACCAGAACTGGGTTGGTCATGTACTGAGAAGGGAACCTTACACCATCACCAGAACTGGGTTGGTCATGTCCTCAGAAGGGAACCTTACACCATCACCAGAACTGGGTTGGTCATGTCCTCAGAAGGGAACCTTACACCATCACCAGAACTGGGTTGGTCATGTTCTCAGAAGGGAACCTTACACCATCACCAGAACTGGGTTGGTCATGTCCTCAGAAGGGAACCTCACACCATCACCAGAACTGGGTTGGTCATGTCCACAGAAGGGAACCTTACCCCATCACCAGAACTGGGTTGGTCATGTCCTCAGAAGGGAAACTTACACCATCACCAGAACTGGGTTGGTCATGTCCACAGAAGGGAACCTTACACCATCACCAGAACTGGGTTGGTCATGACCTCAGAAGGGAACCTTACACCATCACCAGTACTGGGTTGGTCATGTCCTCAGAAGGGAACTTTACCCCATCACCAGAACTGGGTTGGTCATGTCCTCAGAAGGGAACCTTACATCATCACCAGAACTGGGTTGGTCATGTCCACAGAAGGGAAATTTACACCATCACCAGAACTGGGTTGGTCATGTCCTCAGAAGGGAACCTTACACCATCACCAGAACTGGGGTGGTCATGTCCTCAGAAGGGAACCTTACACCATCACCAGAACTGGGTTGGTCATGTCCTCAGAAGGGAACCTTACACCATCACCAGAACTGGGTTGGTC
>JAMPIV010015487.1:0-12500 GCA_024509875.1 Oreohelix idahoensis
TTCGAGCATTCAATTTTTTTCTCATGTTGGACTCTGTCAAAAGCCTTCAAATTGTCAATGATCACATGTACATACTTTTTGGACCATCTGTAATATTTCTGGCAAATATTCTTAGGGCAAAAGATGGCCTCGGTGTTCCCTTTCTTAGTGCAAAATTTTGCCTCGGATGTTTCAACTGTTACGTCTAAAACCAAACTGTTCTTCTTAAATTTCGCTGTCTACCTTACTTTTTTATTCTTCTCTCCTGTATGATTTTGAGCACTATTGGTAACATCAGGAGGCCAAAACGGAGCTGTAATTAACCTGGACCGCGAGTTGATCCAGCGGGAAATTATGGAGAGTACAAACATTCTATTGTGATATGTAGTGTACAATCGTCTGAATCGTATGGCATGTTTATCTTCCCCTTTATGTATTGGCTGCACCGGACTCACACGGTCACGAAATACAGTTGTAAAGGTTTTTGTTTGAAGACTACAGTGAAACAACTGCTACTGAGGGCTAGCGCAGAACAATGTTTATGTATTTACATTACTAAAAAGTTTTCATACTCATTCACGAATATTTTAGTCATCCTTTTTTTTTTCATTTTGTTTTTTTTTTTTTTTTGCATGTTGGTTTATTTGTTTGTTTATGTGTTTGATTTCCAGAGTAAAACTGACCTCTCTATATCATTTTTCCTTTGTTGTACGGTATATTCGCGATTTTGTTGTTGCAGTCCCCTCTATTTTAACTGATACATCCTTTACACTCTTAACGTGGAGGAGTGGGAATAGAAGACAGTACTATGAGAAGTTAAATCTTGTGGTTATTCCATTTAAAGAGATACTGCATGACAAGTACACAACTTAGCAGTACATGCTCTAGATCAAAGCCGATGATTGAAACGTCCTGCGACGCTTTAACGGCATTATTATAACCATTACTCATAAGCTCACTGTGGAGTACAGCCCTAGGAAATCAAGCGGTCACGGCAAGTCTTCTCGTCCTGTGTCACACGCAGCGTGCGGTGGTCTTGCAGCTCTCGGGTTGTAAAAATCGGCTGTGTCCGTCCAGTGTTTTTTGTGATTAATTTTTGTTAGTTGCCGGGAATGCAGATTATTACAGTGACAGTGAGTTTCAAGTTGTAAGTTAATTAGTATTTTGGAGATAATTGACATATACCCCTAATAACTATCGTTGCGTAATTGAATATAGTTGGTTTTTAAATTAAGAGGGCAAGAAGATAAATAATAGGCGTACATATTCATTTTAAGTAGCAGCACGCCTAGCTCGCATTACCAGGATACGCCACTGGTCACACGGTCAAGTTATTTTCATATCCTCTATTTCCATTTTTTTATTTCTGTTTCCACGTCTCTTCTACGTGCCATTTTGTTATCTCCACCTGTTTCTTAGCCGTATAACTTGCAGATAGGGGAAATAACAATAGAAAGCAAACTAAAAATCGCATGCATTTGACTACAAATGTTCAGAATATCTAATAGAGAGATGGACGGCGTTCAAGGGAAGCAAGAGTATATGGGTTTGTTACTGTAAGATTCAGAGACAGTCTGTATTCTTTTACTTGCAGAAGTTAAGGGCGGGATGTTGATAGCACGCTAGCACGCACTATGACACCAGACAAAAAGAGAGTGAGGCACAGTCCAGAACGGCATGTCATTGAGAGAGATCAACAACGGAACTATTAATAAGTGGATCAAGAGTTGAATCAGGGAAGAGTAACAACATTCTACCATTCCTACATAAACAGAATCAGTAAGAGGGACTCCTCACAATAGTGTAGGCTTTCTCACTCAGACAATTCATTGACACCAAATAAGTGCCAGCATAACCCCTGTAAATGAAAGTTATGTTCCTGTCTTAACTTCACATTAATTCCACCCAAATTACAAATAATAATACAGTTTAACAAAAGAACCTGGTCAGCTCTTTCTGACCAACCTTACTTCTCCACTCTAGATTGATGGAACAATTTATACCAGTTTTCTTTTCTTTTCCTAATAGTTGTTACGCCTCTGATATTTGCACTGATCTTTTTCCATAAAATATGATGGGTGATATGATTCATGAGGACCCCTGCATGTCTTTTGGTATCTACCTCTCTCTGGTAGCTAATTATATAATAAATACCCTATAGGCCCTGTCTGAGTGCTGGGGACCTATGTACTTACTAATCATGATGGATTTTCATCTAACATTTTCTCACATTCCAATTTATTTTAAATAAAAGATAATTAATATTCTCCTTACCACAATATTCAATGAAAAGCACACAATTAATACGTTGACTGGCAATGGAAATACACTTTTGTTCCTTCTGCCTTTGTCCAGACTGCTGAGATAATATGGTCTACAGCAATGCTGCTCTCAACGCACCTGCTTCATCTAAGGTTTTGAAAGAATGGCATCTAAGCCTTTCAAGTTTAAACGCAGCTTTGGTAAGCTGACCAATGACTACGCATATCTCAATTGTAAACAAGTCGTAAAATAAAATTCAAACTTTCCCTTCGTTACTTGGTTAGTATATTTTGATTTTGAGGTCGGCCAATAATATTTCGCGTTCCTTCAAAATCAATCCAATCCAATCTCTCGTACCTTCTTAGTCTTTATTTCCCCAAAGTTTTACCAAAAATATGCCCAAAAAAATCAAGCAGGCATGACTTGTCCTGACAGTCTGTCCGATCTTCTATAATATTATTACCAATATATGATTATTTAATGGACTATTTGTGTAACTAACAACCTATTCTTGCTCAGGAAGTCCTAAGGTACACGAAGATATAATTTTTAAGGGGCTAGGTGGCTTGGTTCAGAATTCTATATTTTTTCTATAATATCCAACCTATTCATGTCTTTTTGCACTAATTTCAAGCTAATTACGAGAGTTTCTCGTAGTACGTGAGAATTACGTCATAAATGCTATCTGCATGACCCTATTGTCCACATGTTCTAACTTTTACATCGTATTTTGAAAATTGCCCTAGGCAAGGCTAGCAAGTTAGTTTTCTTTTCAGAAACATAGCGAGACGCGATTAGCACTGGGCCATCTATCCGTTCCTCACCCTCTCTCCACTATGTCTTTTAGGCAAATACCTAGTTGAACTTGGGAAGTGTTACGTTTATCTCAAGGACGAATTTGAAAAATTGGGTACCCTGTTTGTTCGGCTAATGCGTTATCAACTAATACGCTGAAGGCGTGGGTGACAACAACAATTCTCGACGAAAATTTTTAGTACTATCCTATCTTTGACTTTATGCACTATACTGTTATATTCTAATTTAGATATTGTATTTAGAATTTCACCACACATCTCCCCATTTAGAACAGACTATCATATGTCAGTTCATAATTCGAAATACACATAGATAAATTTACTACCTATGCCTGGTGACTACTCTGATGTTCGTCGTACGGGTGTCTAGTTAAAAAATCTGCACCGACATTGGTTGAACCAGGAATATATTCAATGATAGACAGGTATGGCTGTAGGAGCAACGACCAACGTAATAATCTAGCATTTTCATGCCTTGCTTGTGACAGAAACACGAGTGGTTTATGATCTGTTTGGATCTTAAATGATTTACCATAGAGATAAATCTGGAACTTTTTTATAGCCCATATCACAGCTAAACATTCTTTTTCATTAGTTGAATATTTTTGTTCTGCTGTGTTCAACTTACGGCTAGCATAAGCAACTGGGGTTAACATGTTTCCCTGATGTACTGTGTGTCCCAAGAATTCCAGCTCTTTACATCCAACATAGCATTTTGTCGGTCTAGCGGTAAAATTTGTCTCTTTAAGTCGATCAAACAACATTTTCAGAGAGTTAATGTGTTCCTCAAATGTTTCAGTAGCTATGAGAATATCATCCATGAAGTTGGTGATGCATGGATTATTCTGGGGATCCAGCAATTTTCTCATCATCCTCGAAAACACACTCAGAGCATTTTTCAACCCGAATGGCAACATGTTAAATTCATAATGTCCTTCCGAGGTGCTGAAGGCTAAATACGGTCTAACCTCCGGCCTTACTGGTCTCTGATAATAACCTTTGCTCAGATCCACCTTAGAGAAATATTTCGCTTTATTCAGCCTGGCAAACAGCTGATTTGTATCATGTAATGGATTCACCTGACCTTCTGTGACAGCATTCAGTTTCCTGTAATCTATACACAGTCTGTGTTCTCCAGAGGGTTTTCTCAACAGAACCACACTGGAGCTGTAAGGAGATTCCTTCTCTCAACAGATAATCTATCTCCTCCTTCAAAGCTTTTTCCTTAGCGAACGGAATCGAATAGGCTCTCATACAGATTGGTGTTGGGTCTATGAGTTTCATATCATATTCTAATAAATTTGTATGCCCCGGTCTGTCCGTTAACACATCTGTATGATCATCTAGAACCTGTTGAACTCTCTCCCTCTGATTTTTCGTTAAGTGTGTACTGACTTTTACCTGCGCAGCGGTCTCACAGGGATGTAAGGGATATTTATGAGAGGTGAGTGGTTCCTTTTTCATTTCATTTGCAACAGACAAGGTCAGTATGTGTGTCTCATCCTGGTTTTCTCTGTCCAGATATTTTTTCAGGAAATTCACATGATAGATTTTCTCTTTCCCCTTCTTATCTATCTTATAATTTGTTTTAGACACCTTCTCTAGAACTGTATATGGACCTTGCCATATAATTTGCAATTTATTATGGCTGCCGGGCAGTAGAAGAAGCACCTTTTCTCCCACAGTTTATTCTCTATCCTTCGCTTTCTTATTATAACAGGCAGCATGCTTTTTCCTGGCTTGTCTCAAATTTTCATTGGCAAGTTTTTAGCCAGTTTTAAGACGAGTGGTCAGCTCGTTCACATATTGATATGATGAGGTAATATTTTCTTCTGCCTTTTCATCGGTCCACGTCCTTAACAAGGTTACATATGGACTTTTAAATTTACAAACTTATTTTTCAAGGCACATGTCAGGTCCTTAACATTAGAAGCCTTGTAATGAGGACGTTTTTTGTCTTGTATCATGACTTACAAATCACCCACTACCAATTCTTTTCTGGGGTTTTTCTCCCCACTTAAAATTCTTGGTGAGAGATCTCCTCTCTACATTTTCTTCCTCCAGTTCACATAATTCCGACCGAGGGATTATCGGCTTATTCTGAGGTAGAATTACTCTTTGTACTCAATTCATAGTGGTCATGGTAACACATTCAAGTGAAGACTGGGTGTGAAAATGGGGTTCCCGTTCCACTTTGTCTACTTTATTATATTTATTCTTATTTTCAGGCCTGAGTTTGCCCCGTGGCGTTTTTAGGTCCTGAATATTGTGTTCCCCACTTCTGGGTATTCCCTCATGAAATACGCCGCAGGTTTCTTCATAATTTTCAATAATTTCCTTTACATTTGGCCAATAATAATGTTTAGAAACCTTTCGGCAGATGGTGCCTACTTTCTCCTGGTCACCATCTTTTCCAACCTGTAAACTCCTTAGTACATCTGCCCTATATGCCTTTGTAAGAACCAGCTGTCCGTGACCATTGGATCCAGTTCCAGCCTTCCTATAAATCAATTTGTTTTTCATATAGAAATTTCCCTTGCCTGGAGATGTATGACATTTGGGCAATTTCTTAAAACACGGCTTGGGTGATTTGTCCTCCGCCTGTGCCTTCCTCATCTCATCTGGATGGGTTTTTATCGGATTATCCTCCTCCTTTTTAGACTGTGATCTGGTCTGTACTGTTGCCATGATCACAGGTCTCTTGGGATTTCCAAAAAAAGACATATCTACACCCCAATATCAGAGGGTAGATTGGTTCATTTATCACCGCTGCTTTGATGATTCCTTCCACATATCGTGTTTTCGCATTTATCTTGGCGATGGGAAGTGTCATGGTCGCTACGTCCTTGGTTGCAGCTTGAATCTCCACTGTTTCTGTGGTGTATTGATCTGCCTGCACCAGGTGAGAACTCACAACTGAATCAAAATCTAATCCAGTATCATACAAGCACCTTATGGTGACTCCATTGCATGTTACATCTTCACACACTGGGGGGTGGTAAGGTTCCTGCTGTTCAGTAGAGTTGACCTTTACTCCCTTTCTCCCCGTTTTCATTGCAGCAAATTTAGGAGGTTTCCTTTTACAACTGTCGGTGTTATGGTTGTCCATCCTACAGTATCTACAATATAATCTACCTTTATGAAAAGGTTTTCTGTCATCATATTTCCTTTCATTGAATTGTGGGGTTTTATTTTTATAGTCATTGCGTGGCCTATCAAACTGTTGCTTACCTTTGTTCTGTTCTCTATGGTCAAACCTATTAAAGTTTTGTGGTGCCTTAAAATTGTCCACCTGTTTCTTTTTATTACCAGCTACCTCTGCTTGGGCTGCCTGATACCTCTCAGCGACATTGAGTAACTCAACCAGCCTCTTTGGTCATCCCTGCTCATCTTGGCAAAAACTTCATAAGCTGTTCCCCTAAGACCCTGGGATAACTTGAGGCTCCACCTATCTCTCTCTAACCCATACGTGGTAGCCAAAAGTTCAAACCTACTTAAATACTCCTCTATGTCATCGTCTTTCTCAACAAAATGGTCTAAATGAAAATCCATAGCTGAGGTTGAGGCTCCCTGACTAGCAGTGGCATCTGAGGCAAAGGGGCTGGCACCATTTTCAGGAGCATGGCCTTGAAATTCCAACTCCCTTAGTCGTAGCTCGTGCTCCCTTTGTAACCTCTTCTCCTCCTTTTCTGCTTCCCTCTCTGCAGCCAGTCTCTTTTCTTCTCTTTCTGCAGCCAGTCTCTTTTCTCCTCTTTCAGCCTTTTTTTTCTTCTAATTCGAGCCTTTTAATCTCCGCCTCCCTATCCGCCTCCAATGCCCTAGCGTCAGCCTCAATCTGCAACCTCTTAATTTTTTTTCAGCCTCTAACTTTCATAAGGTTCGAAGACAATCTTAACTTAATTAAAATAAATTTTAATTATACTTAACTAATTATACTGGCTGTGACAACTTATCAACTGAAATCTCCACTTAAATTATTATTATCTTTCTTAGAGATGTTTTTAACTTCTAATAACAATGGTGATATAATCTTGAATTTATCTACTAATGCTACTTTTAAATTCCTGGAGTTAGCTAATATATGTTGTATGAGATTCCTATTTCAAACAACCCTCTAATTATGCAAAGTTCTAATCCCGGATTTGGAGACCCCAATATATGTAGCAGATAGATTCCTATCTCAGACAAGTATCTAACTAGAAAAAGTTCAAATCTCGGACGAACGTCCCAATATATATTTGTGGGTTTTGATGTTAAGAAGATTGGTGTGTAATAACGTTGTACTTGAGTGAGGTCAATCTGTGAAGGTCCCTGATGTAGACAAGTGATAGCTGTGTTTCAGAGAACCTTGCTGATACCACCTACGATCTCACTCTAAGTTATGTTTTGGCCTAGTATGATTGAGAGCTTCGTTTAATGTCTAGGGTAATGTAAGAGTGATGTTATAGGAAATCAATACAAACACATACACATACAGATACTAATTGCTATTATGAACTTAACTAACACCAGTGGGTAAATTTATAGTTTGGGATTTCTTTTTTCTCAAATTTATTGGTCCTGAACCGAAATTTGTTTTGGCCAGGACCACTACTCAAGTGATTTTATATATATATATATATATATATATATATATATATATATATATATATATATATATATATATATATATATATATATATATATATATATATATATATATAATATATATATATATATATATATATATATATATATATATATATATATATATATATATATATATATATATATATATATATATATATATATATATATATATATATATATATATATATATATATATATATATATATATATATATATATACAAATATAAATATATTTACATAAATAGGACCCTATGTCCAAGGCACATTGATACAATTAAAATCTTTCAAATAGTATTACTTAATATATGATGACTACTGGTATTTGGAGACAGGTTGTGGATTTATAATCATCCCAGAATTCTTCTGCTACAGCTTTTCTTGTTTATTTAATCCTTGGGTGGAAATGTTTTTTGGTATACAAGAGATTCGTTAATGTCTATGATAAGTTGTCCCAGGCCAGATATTATGACTTATCTGGACCCAGGAATCACAGCAGTTGTCGTAGATTCGGCCACAAGTTACAGTCTCCTCTGGTCTTTAAATGCTTGAGTACAGAATCAGTAAGAGGGACTCCTCACAATAGTGTAGGCTTTCTCACTCAGACAATTCATTGACACCAGATAAGTGCCAGCATAACCCCTGTAAATGAAAGTTATGTTCCTGTCTTAACTTCACATTAATTCCACCCAATTTACAAATAATAATACAATTTAACAAAAGAACTTGGTCAGCTCTTTCTGACCAACCTTACTTCTCCACTCAGATTGATGGAACAATTTATACCAGTTTTCTTTTCTTTTCCTAATAGTGGTTACGCCTCTGATATTTGCACTGATCTTTTTCCATAAAATATGATTGGTGATATGATTCATGAGGACCCCTGCATGTCTTTTGGTATCTACCTATCTCTGGTAGCTAATTATATAATAAATACCCTATAGGCCCTGTCTGAGTGCTGGGGACCTATGGACTTACTAATCATGATGGATTTTCATCTAACATTTTCTCACATTCCAATTTATTCTAAATAAAAGATAATTAATATTGTCCTTACCACAATATTCAATGAAAAGCACACAATTAATACGTTGACTGGCAATGGAAATACACTTTTGTTCCTTCTGCCTTTGTCCAGACTGCTGAGATAATATGGTCTACAGCAATGCTGCTCTCAACGCACCTGCTTCATCTAAGGTTTTGAAAGAATGGCATCTAAGCCTTTCAAGTTTAAACGCAGCTTTGGTAAGCTGACCAATGACTACGCATATCTCAATTGTAAACAAGTCTTGCAAAATAAAATTCAAACTTTCCCTTCGTTACTTGGTTAGTATATTTTGATTTTGAGGTCGGCAAATAATATTTCGCCTTCCTTCAAAATCAGTCCAATCCAATCTCTCGTACCTTCTTAGTCTTTATTTCCCCAAAGTTTTACCAAAAATATGCCCAAAAAAATCAAGCAGGCATGACTTGTCCTGACAGTCTGTCCGATCCTCTATTATATTATTACCAATATCTGATTATTTAATGGACTATTTGTGTAACTAACAACTTATTCTTGGTCAGGAAGTCCTAAGGTACACGAAGATATAATTTTTAAGGGGCTTGGTGGCTTGGTTCAGAATTCTATATTTTTTCTATAATATCCAACCTATTCATGTCTTTTTGCACAAATTTCAAGCTAATTACGAGAGTTTCTCGTAGTACGTGAGAATTACGTCATAAATGCTATCTGCATGACCCTATTGTCCACATGTTCTAACTTTTACATCGTATTTTGAAAATCGCCCTAGGCAAGGCTAGCAAGTTAGTTTTCTTTTCAGAAACAATGCGAGACGCGATTAGCACTGGGCCATCTATCCGTTCCTCACCCTCTCTCCACTATGTCTTTTAGGAAAATACCTAGTTGAACTTGGGAAGTGTTACGTTTATCTCAAGGACGAATTTGAAAAATTGGGTACCCTTTTTGTTCGGCTAATGCGTTATCAACTAATACGCTGAAGGCGTGGGTGACGACAACAATTCTCGACGAAAATTTTTAGTACTATCCTTTCTTTGACTTTATGCACTATACTCTTATATTCTAATTTAGATATTGTATTTAGAATTTCACCACAGCGATGACCAGAATGAACAGTAGATAAACTGTCCACATATTAATCAACAAACGTGTTGACCATCTGCGTGGAAAGGTTGCATAGCTAATGAGTCCAGGTGAAAAAAATCCCGTTTGACGAAAAGTTACCACAGTATTCTGGGGCACTGATGCTATGCGAAGGGGTCGTTACGAAGGGTCGTACCATATCATAAAACACTTCAGGGGTACCGATGTTATGAGAGGGTTCTTACCATCATCTAACAAATTCAGGGACGGCTGAGTTGTCTGTCACATTGTGCCATCCATGACACCCCTCTCTTTATTCTTGCTCCTTTGATGTCAGCTACGTTCTCATGTAGGGGGTGTCTTTTGTCGGCGATAACCCGCATATAGTCTTTTGGCTGGGCCATCGCATATCTGGAGCTAATCGCCAGCAATCCGAGCATGTATCTCATTGTCTTAATGGGGGTATCACGCATACAGCCCAAAACTAGTCGCATCCCTCCATTTTGAATGCGTTCCAGGCGTTCACACTGTGACACTGACAGCGTGAGTATTCCTATCCCATACTCATTTATTGAAATCACGAGCAACATTATCTACCTTTACACTGATTAGAGAAACAGTAAAAGATAGGTTCAAAATTGTGCACCGTTTGTTAGAAGAGCCAGTGAATGATCTGCAGCACATTTTTTCGCAACTGATCCGAATATAGGTCATTTACTCTGTCGATATCACAGTGTTACACACTAACTATATTGAGTTAATTATTGTGGAATCGAGGTTGTCGGGCATTAGTAGTCAAAGGCATGTTTTTATATCAGTTAATTATACACCTAGCACTTTTTTTTTATTTTTTTCCTCGAAAACTGAACAGGTCGCTGAGCGTCGTGATGAGAAGCAGATGTGTTAATTCGGGTAGCCTCATACCATATTTCTTATGAATTTCTCTAACATTGGCTATTCGCCTAATTGTCTAGTATGTCTTCTTTCTATAAAGTCAGCTGTTGTTGTTACATGCTGTTGTTGTTGTTACATGCTGTTGTTGTTACATGCTGTTGTTGTTGTTACATGCTGTTGTTGTTGTTACATGCTGTTGTTGATAAGTGATTTGTCTGCAATAAGTGCTTGCCTCTCACGGTAAAGTTACCGGATATATGGTTACAAAAACTGGTAGCCTACTGTTACGGTCTAGTCCACGCAGCTGTAATTAGGTACCTGACTCTGCTCTTGAGGTAAAAAAGACAAGGGCGGCGAGGAAGGAACTGCTCCCTACATCATAAAGCAATACTTAGTATAGTGAAGTCTCTAACACTTCACTATCCCAAGGCAGTATCTGCTGTGAGAATACAAAATCATTTACGTAGATAGCGACAATGCTTGTCTTCGATAGCAATGGGTTGAAAGAACAATGATTTTTATTTGCTGTGAGTTTGTAAGCCACTGCACCATCCGTATGCCATCTTATTTCTTTGTCCATTCTAGTATTATGGATTGCTGACATTAAACTTACAGGACACGACAAAACATTCTCTAGACCAGGATTTGATTTTCCTTCGACGCTTGACGGCATCATCATCATCACCACTTCCTTCAGCATCTTATGGAGCATAGTGTCTATAATTAGTTAATGACGTATCCATCTATCCAGTATCACACGTTCAAGCTATATTTACATCTTCTCTGTAGTTTTTCGGTCTGTCTCTACTTCTCTTCTCCGAATGTTTTTAGATTTCCATCTCTTGCTTCACGGCATAAGCCAAAAAGAAGTGAAAGAACAAAAAACGAACGAATGAAAAAATGAAAGATGAATTTGATCAAGAACGACTAGAAAATCTAAAAGAAAAAGAGGTGACACTTTCAGGAGACCTGAGTACATTGGAATCTTACAGTCTGATTTGGAGACAACCACACTTTTTGCACATGTTAAAAGGGCAAAGATGGAAGTACACACTGTGAAAACAGAACAAAAAAAGGAGAGGGGTGAAGTCTAACATGGTATACTATTGAATAAGGTCAACAACAAAATGGCTGTGGGAAATTTGAGTTGAGGCGGATGATGGAGGTAGGGGTGTCATGTATGTTTATTTGTCGCCTGTATTATTATGGCGGTAAGGTCTGCAGATCACAAATTATAGAGGAGCTTTAAAGCGACAAATTAAGTGTAGATTGAGAGATAATATTGATATTGAACATTTACACTACCGAAAGCATAATGCGTTAAAAAATGTTTTAGTTTTTGAGACAGAAAGATACGTAGAAAGTTAAGTAGAAAAAGGATACAAAGCTTTAAGCTTTTTATAACAAAAAGAAAACTTTAATGTATTTAGTTAGCTTTTATAAAGCTGGTTAGGAAAAATTAACAAAGAAGCTATTTGTTAAATATTATGCTTTTTAACAGGTTGTTTCCCTTGGAGCTATAAAACATTACCTACCCTTATGTTATTAAAATGCAGAAATAAATATTCAAAATTGCGCAAGATATGTTAGAAGCGTCATTATATAACCTAGATCTTACACATCAGAATGTGTGTTATTTATTCTGTCGATGTCACAATGTTGCACACTCACTTTCTTCAAAGTTGGACCTAATGTAGTGAAGTCTCCAATACTTCACTACCCTTTAGGAGTATCTGCTATACGACTAAATAAATCCTATATTTTAGATAGCGATAATGTTTGACATTGATAACAAAGGTTTAGTACGAAAAATTGACAT
>JAMPIV010015487.1:15000-65261 GCA_024509875.1 Oreohelix idahoensis
CTCAAGCAGAACTGAGCAAGCCGAAAAGAATCTGTATCACCACTAAAAAATTCCAGCATTGTCACCAGGAATGTTAGGAGACAATGAAAAAAGCAGGACAGCGGTAGGACGTACAACAATGAGAAGTTTTTTACAAAATATATCCAATAAACAAATTCAATATAGGAGAGAAAGTATATCCACAAATAAATCCAAAACACAAAATGAGCATTGTCAGACAATAAAGAGGAAAATCAAAATGATAATATCTGACTAAAGGAAAATTTCAGTTGATAATGACACTGTGCCACCAAGAGTACATGTATCATAGTGGGTAGACGCTGGAATTGAGTTGGCCACATCCTCAGGCGCCATCACCAGAAATGCATGCTTTGGACTCCACAGGGAAATCGAAAGCAAGGACGACCCAAAGCCACTTGGCGGAGAACTGCGGAAGCGGTGATGCTACTAAGCATGAACCAGAGCTTGATGGCTGTCGACCGAGCAAATTGAGACAGTTTTTTTGCTGCCCTACAAGACGCCACTAGGCGTGATGGTCACTGATTGCTTAGTCAGTCAGCGACCAAGGACAAATGAATAATTACAATGTAATTTCAATGTTGTAAAACACACACGGGATATGTAACATCGGATCGCCTTGCACCTTTAGAGCAACAAAAAGCATACAGTCAGACGATATTCATCAGCTCATAGCGAGGGAGAGCAATTAAAACAAAAACTAAAAATGAAGTAAAATTCACTGTCATAATACGCAGAACGTATCAAGTGTTTGAACAAATGGAAGACAAAGCACATACAAAAGACCACTCGAAACAAGTCAAAAATAAAGGCCCTAATGGAAAGAGGAATGTGGGAACATTCTTAGCACAAAGTGTGTACAAGAATAGAAACCAAGAAGAAGAGTGATGAAAGAAAACACAAGTCTTCGGACTAAAACAAGAGAAAAATCAGAATATCCAGAGGCTAGGGGCACACTAGTTGTTAACCAATATACATAGATGCCAATCCACACACCTCCATAGATATCCCATGTGGTGAAACTTGTTGAGAACCCACCATTGCACACTAAGCCTGGAGGAGTCACTTGAGCCCCAATTCTTTGGCTTTGACCTGGTTGACTGCATGCAAGAGGATCTCACTATGGACACAGTGATAGGCAGGGGGAGCTGAGAAGTGGCTCTGTGCAGGACGTGGCGATTCCTAGTGAGAGCTCAGAATCAAAACACAGTACTTTAACTCTGAATAGCTGGAGAGCCCCCTTGGATGGCGGGGAATGCACGGTATGCCACACGCTTCTTACTGCTAAACTTGGGACAAGATGTGACGATCCTTTAAACGCAGGACAAACTAGAGCTCAAGACGTTTTGGAATGGCGTAAAAGCCACAAGAAAAGCCTAGATCTAAAGTGTAGATAATAACAAGGAGTCTTGAACTTGGCATAGGCTGCAACAGAGCGAGAAGCTCAGCAGCCCTAGTTACACTACAAAAACAACAACAACAACAGCAACAAACAACAAACACCAAACAACAACAACAACCAACAACAACAACAACAAACAACAACAAACAACCAACAACAACAACAACAACAACATAGATGCCATGTTCAGTTCCCGGGAGTCTCAGAGAAGACAAAGAAATAATAGGATTAATGCTCCCTTAGGCATGTCGTAAGTGGCGACTAATAGGAGGTTGTGCATGGGGCTGACAACCTCAACATGTAAAACGAATAGATTCATAAATCACCGCTGCAATAGCATATAAATACATTGATGTAGGTTTTCTGTACAGTGAATGGTTGTCATTTCTCCGTGCTCCATAAGGACAGAAAATGTGAATGATGCTGATGAATATACATTGGTACAAAACAAGGTAAATACGAAAGACAATTTTATAAAAAGGAAATATATCGACAACATTTCAAGACAGGCACATAAAGCTGCAGCAATAGGGACTATGATACATCAATATAGCAACACAAAGAAGTTACAACCAGGGCTGCGGAGTCGGCCTAACAAATGTTCTAACTCCGACTCCCAACATTTTAGGGCTTGGACTTCGATTCCCGACTCTGACTCACGACTCTGACTCGCGACTCTGACTCACGACTCTGACTCACGACTCTGACTGCAGTCTATTAGAAGTCACATGACATACAATTGCACCGACTCCAACTCCATCTGCACTAAAAAACGACCGAGTCCACGACTCTGACTCCAAATGTACAGCCTTGGTTACTGTCGCGAATTGACAGTAAATTTGAATTTTCCGATCCGTCCCAGCCCTCTCGTGGCCTTACTCTTTAAATTTTTCTACTCTTACAGGCTACATGAACTTTAGTTGTTTTTAAACTCTTCTATCGCGGCCGTAGACTTATTATTTGTATCTGCTCAGACCCGCCACCCCTAGGCGGGTCTGGCTTTTGATTTCGCTTCTGGCCCTTATTATAAATTCATTGCACAGTCCTTAGTGGTCAGCGCTCGCCAGCGTACGATAACTTTGCATAAGACACACCTGCGTGCATATTTGTAGTACGCCAGCCCTGGGGGACGATCCTCACACGTAATTGTGTTTTGACCACTCTAGCGATGCACAGGCGGCAGCCTTAATAAGGGTCTCTAGTAGTTGAGCGGCGCAGAGAGTCAACCCTTTAAAAGCTGGATAACGTTAAGAATTACAGGGAATTTTGGTGTCTC
Organism: Oreohelix idahoensis; assembly: GCA_024509875.1. Classification (NCBI taxonomy): domain Eukaryota; kingdom Metazoa; phylum Mollusca; class Gastropoda; order Stylommatophora; family Oreohelicidae; genus Oreohelix; species Oreohelix idahoensis. The sequence goes on from JAMPIV010015487.1 coordinate 17,697, forward strand.
TGATGTGTATTCTAGACAAATGTTTATGTTACTCGGTGTTACGCTAGAAAGCGGAGTGGCCCGAACACCTGCACACAGCACGCGAAAACAAATGATCAGGTCAGCGTCCATTCCAAGACTTTATAGGCCTGATAGAAACTATTGTCTTTACACTCGTTAACAAACTGGACTCGATAATAAACCGATTGAGACACAGGCAATTGTGAGCATAAGATTCGACCGTGTCACTAACAATCGTGGTATTGTTACGCACGGATCATTATTATTTTTCGTTTGTATAAACATTTTTTCATATGTATGATCATTTTTTTGACTGAAGTGTGTATTATGTTTTCTATGGTCAAAGGGACATAATCCGAGTTATCGAAACTACAATTTGTTAGGAGTTGCCTTCTCTTGTATAGAGACACGTTCGGTCTATAATTTCTTGAACGAAGCGTGACCACATCTCCTTATTTGGTAGTATCAGTCAACTATGGTAGATGTCTGAAACCTTTCTTAACGCTTCTTTTTTCGCTTCTTTTCATTATTAATTTTTGACCTATAAAAGGGCGCGAAACTACTGTGTAAGACACGTTTTATATCTTGAAGCGTGACCACATTCCTTATTTGGTAGTATCGTCTTATTGTGAACGCTTCTTTTCATGACCATAAAACGACTGTGTAAGATTGTCGTTCGAATGCGCATGTCAGAAATGTCAAACCGGGAGTTCGTTCTGTGTGTTCCGCCCAGTTGGGGGAGTTTAGAAATGGTTTAAGAAGCGAGCAGACGCAACTGCGTCTTGTGATTCTCTGAGGGAAATACAGTGTCTTAGTGAGTTAGTTAGCTAACTAGACTATTTCCCAGTATTATGCAGCCTGCCTGGAGGCATATGTTCATGGTTGATTTTCCGAAATAAGGTAATTCCTCTTGTATCGAACTTTATGCTATCGTCTAGAGGTTCGTCATTTTGTCGCCTATTTGCTCGCCTGTGTGATGCAAAATGGAGAGGTACTTTGACTAGGATTAAGTCACCAGTATCTGTATACCTGAACTAGTTAAATATATATGGGTCGCTCTAGACCAACAAGACTGTTGTCTGTGTTCCAGGATTCGTTATATCAGAGATCACGTCCAAGTCAGATGGTTAGACTTAGGAACATTATAAAGGTCGAGCTGACCTGTAGCCCATGTATGCTATTCACGTGCAGACAGTGAACGGACTTATTGTATACAACTGATCTGCTAGCATCAGAATGGGAGCATTTATTATTGTTTATGAACATTGAAGATCTGTAGCTGACACTGTTGCAGAAGTTATAGAAATTATTATTATTAATACAGCTTCACGAACTAGCACTCGATGATTGATGAATTTCTGAATCTATTGAACTGTGATGTCTTATGACGCATATATACAACAGCTATCATTGCTGACTACAGAAATTGTTTTCAATGTGCCATATCATCTTGCTGAACTCGTTAACCATGTTGATGTCATAAGTATCATGACTGTTTTGTGGCGTGCAATAAATGAAAGAAACTTATACAACGAAGTTACCCTTTCTATGACTCTACACGTCATGTTGCCTGTGTGATAACCCTGTGAACTGTTCCACTACCACATACACAGCAACATCCTAAATCAGAGAAGACACCTACATCTTACACTTTAACACCAGGTGTCGATAAGGGTGGCAAGTTACCACTTCAGCACAAATCCACCCTTATCATTTTTGGTGGCCAGAGCTGGTTCTATCATCTGATATTTTGGCGCACCATATCATTTTTGGTGGCCATAGGTTGGTTCACTCTGATTCCAGCTATCAAGGGGGTCAGCAAACCCAGACATCATCATCATACTAGATACAACTACAGCATCAACTACCACCTTACAAGAAATTTTTATTGAAAGTATCCGGATTTTCTGACAGTTGCTGATTTTGAAACTACCCGGCGCTGCTCGGCAATATTGAAGTTTATGTAAAATTAGAAGGACAAGTACCGAGCGAATGGATTTCCTGATCTGGTGAAAAGAAGGACAAGTGCCGTAACAACTGTTCCGGTCTCAGGGGTACTGTTGCGGGTTCAGAAGGTCAAGTGCCGGTTAAATCAATTTAGAAGATTCAGAAGGTCAAGTGCCGTAACAACTGTTGCAGTATTAGAAGCTCATTTCCTTCGTCATGGCTGTTTATGGGAGCAGAAGTTAATCAACGTTGGATCATTATCCTCAGAATGCTGATTACATCCTGTTCTGCACCGTGCTGACGCTGGATTTATAGAAGTTAAGTGGCCTGTTTTGTTTGTGAACTGTGCCCTTATGTTCTAACTGAGCCTTCTGTACTTTCACACTTTCTCCTATTGTTTTCATGATACATGTTTATATGTTATATGTTATTTGTTATTTGTATATTTATATGTTTATATTTCAGCGGGTTTTCTCGGTTGGGCGGAGTCTTACAGTAGAAGATACCACGTCACAGAGGTTCTACTGTTAGCGTTTTCGTTAGGGACTGTGCGAATTTCCTACAGTGAAATTTGCTAGCGACAATCGTTGCTATATCTGTTTAGTTGTGACGAGTTGTGCTTTATTTTTGTTTCTTGTATATATATTTTTTTTCTTTTTTTCTGTTCTCTCTTTCTTTGTGTTTTTAGTTTCGATTTCGATTGTTTGTATTTGTAGGTCTCCCCTTTGCTATTATTCAGTTCTTTACGTATATTTTTGTGTATACACTGTAGCGTCATTTGTTAGTCATATCTTCGCATATTTCTTTTTAGTTTTGCTGTTTGTGTATTTGACTTATGCGAATGTTTTTCGTATTGTTTGATCTTTGTTGATTGTTTACATTGACTCTGATCTTTGTTATTGTTTACATTGACTCTGATCTTTGTTATTGTTTACATTGACTCTGATCTTTGTTGTTGTTTACATTGACTTTGATCTTTGTTATTGTTTACATTGTTGATGACCTTTGTTATTGTTTACATTGTCTTGTTATTGTTTACATAGTTCTTGCATAGTTAGCTTTCACTATTGTTGATATATGCTCATGCACTATTGGTCTATAGTGCACTTATCATAACAAACTGGTGTTTTTTGCTTATGCACTATTGTAGTGCAGTTATGATAAATAACTGATGATTATGCACTGATTTGGGTAGTGCACTGTTAATTAAGAGGTGACTTGTGATATTATTATACATTTGATAATACAAGTTGGTGTCAACTCCTGTTTCCCACAGAGATTGGGTTCAACATAGAGATTATACAAGCACTTTATTAAGTCTTGTTGCTATTTAACATTGAAATAAGATAATTAATTATTTCAGGTTCTGTACTCACATTTTGGACATCATGTCTACATTTGAGTACTTTATTGAGCAGGGTAAAGCCCTTGGGAAGACAGGTGATAAATTAGAAGAATTTGCGACTGTTCAATATGCCAAGGCATTGAAGTCGGAAGAAAAGAAAATGAAAGAACAAACTGAACAAAAGAGAATAGAGGCTGAAATAGAACAAAAGAAACTGCAGATGCAGGTGGAGGAAAAAAGATTTCAAATGGAAATGGAAAAACAAAAAAGAGAAGCAGAATCTCAGGAGAAGAGGCTTCAGGCTGAAGCTGAAAATAAGAGACTTGAAAAAGAAGCTGAAGAAAAAAAGTTACAGGCCCAGGCTGAAGCTGAAAATAAGAGACTTGAAAAAGAAGCTGAAAATAAGAGACTTGAAATAGAGGCTGAAGGAAAAAAGTTACAGGCCCAGGCTGAAGAAAGAAAGTTACAGGCTGAGGCTGAAGAAAGAAGGTTACAAAGAGAGGCTGATGAGAGAAAAGCAAAAATGGAACATGATGAAAAAGTCTTAGCTTTAGAGTTAGAGAAGTTAAAGTTATTGAACACTGGTAATGCTAATGAGGCAAATAAGGTGTCAAATAAGACTAATGCTAAGGATTTCAAGCTTAATCTACCAGCATTTAATCCCTCAATCGATGATATAACATTTTATCTAGATAGATTTGAAAGTGCATGTAATGTGCATAATATAGATAAAACATTATATGTGTATCATCTGTCCAAGATACTTAGAGGTGATGCTTTGACTTTGTTGAGTATGGTAGATGTACCTGACAAAAACAACTATGAGGTTGTCAGGGCGGCATTGTTAAAGAAGTACCAACTTAACGAGGACGGATATCGTCTTAAATTTAAAACCATGTTACCAGAAACTGGAGTTGAATTCTCTGAATTCATCTCAGGCATCCGTCTTACTTTTTTTACGATGGGTTGAGTTGTCTAAGACAGAAAATACATTTGAAGCTCTTATGGATTTACTACTTAGAGATAAGGTTATGTCTTCTGTTAATGAAGCTTTTCTATCTTTTCTTCATGAGCGTAAGCCTAAAAACATAAAAGAAATGGAAGAATACTGTAGCCAGTATGTTACTGCGCATCCGCACATAACCATTAGTAACTCTAAGGTGAAAGAAGGTCTGCCAGTTGCTTCGGCAGCACCTTATGGCCCAAATTTTATGCGTAAATTTCAGGGTAGCCAGAAAAATTTCAATAAAAAGAGTAATCGTAATTATGCCCAGAACCATAGTGATCAATTCCAGGGTGATTCTTCTTCCCAGAACTGGAGACAACCTAATACTACACGTTATTCTACTCCGGTTAACTTTAGAAATTTTCACAAAGGTAATCGGTATAGAGGAAAATATTTTATGCAGAGACCTCAATACCAAGATAATAGAGGTTCTCAACAACATAGAGATAGTAATGACAGTTATGGAAACTGGAACTCAAACCAGGATAAAAATTACAGTAGGGACTTTAATGATAATTGCAGAGGCAATAATGGTCGCGGTAGATCGCAACATAAGAGAAAAAGATATCAACAGACAAACTCTGTTCAACAAGAATCTCAGGGAGCAGATAAACAGGTTAATAATGATAAAGACCATAATGCTATCGGATGCTCATCTTTTGATTTTGGTAGGGCAAATAAATGTATCCAATGCAGTACTTTATTTGATCCGAAAACCGTTAGTACTTTAAGCTGTGGTCATCCTTTGCCCGCTCTTCCTGCTAATGTTGCTCATGATGGGAGAGGTTCTCTTATATTACATAAGGGGCTAGTAAATAGTAATCCAGTCTCAGTGTTGTTTGATTCTGGATGTACTACTGTCGGCGTTAGGCAATCTCTTGTAGATCCATCCTGTGCTACAGGAAAAGTCATCAAATGTGTCACATTTGGTGGCACGTTAGAAAAGTATCCTACTGCTATAATACACATTGCTACTCCTCTCTTCACGGGAGAGGTCCACGCGTGTCTACTTCCAAACCCTATTGCGGACCTTATTATTGGTCGTATTCACGGAGTTAGGGAATGTACCCCACAGCAGATTGCTGTTTGGGAAGAGCAAAACATTGAAGCTACCAATGCGGTGGTCACAAGAGCACATGCTCTGGATCCACCTCAAACTTCATTAACTAATAATGATGAAGTAAATGACCAAGATAGTCACTTGACTATTACACGTGACTCATTTATCAAATTGCAAGAAGAAGATCCTTCTTTACAAAAATTCTTCATTCTAGCAAAAAAAGGTGATCCTAATCAGAACACTAATAGGAAATCTTGGATTTCTATGAAGAACGGCGTACTTGTACGTATGGTACAAGACTCGACTACGTCCACTCATTCACAAATTCTTGTGCCTAAGAGCATGAGATTGCAAATATTGCAACATGCTCATGACTCGCAATGTGCTGGACATATGGGTTTTTTCCCGTACAAAGTCGAGGGTTCTTGCGGCTTTCTTTTGGCCATTTGTGAGCAAGGACATACGAATGTACTGTCGCTCTTGCAAAGTATGTCAGGAGGTCAAATCTAAAGGACCACGACATGCTGCGCCTATCCAGGCTGCTGACATTCCTATTCGCCCTTTTCAAAAAATGGCAATAGATATTATCGGTCCTTTTAGAATTAAGTCGGCTAGAGGACATCAATTTATCCTTACATGTGTCGATATGTGCACACGTTGGCCAGAGGCAATACCTCTCAAGAGCATCTCAACTGCTGATATCGCAGACGCTCTTTGGCTGATATTTTCTCGCTTGGGTTTTCCCGGAGAAATATTGTCAGACCATGGCACTCAACTTATATCAGACACTATGTCACAGGTAATGTCTATGCTACACATTAAAAGGTCTCTCAGCAGTATCTATCACCCAATGTCTAATGGGTTGGTCGAACGTTTAAATAGGACTCTGAAAACTTTACTTGGTAAAATAACTGAGGATCATCCTCAGGATTGGGACAGGGTCTTACCCGCGGCTCTCTTTGCGTATAGAGAGGTCCCCAATGAACATACGGGGTTTTCCCCTTTTGAACTTGTCTTTGGCGCGCAACCGCGCGGCCCTATGTCTTTACTTCACGATCTAATCACTGCCGATAATATTAGCGATGAGACTCAATCTTCTTATGAGTACGTCATTGCTCTTAGGCAAAAGATCATCGAGGCATGCAAACTAGCAACTTCGTCTTCAGAATTTGCTAAAGAAAAGGCAAGGCAGTTTGCAAATAAGAATAGATGTCTACGACAACTTTGTCCAGGTGACAAAGCTCTCGTTCTACTTCCTTCAAGGGAGAACAGACTTCTAATTGCATGGAAAGGTCCATATGCAATAGTCTCCAAAATTTCTGATGTCGACTATGTTGTCGATATTGATGGAAAGCATAAAACTTTCCACATAAATATGCTCACAGAATTTTATGAAAGACCTGACTATTTGCAGCCTATTTTCCAGGCTACGGACAATTCACAAGCAACTCGTGGTCAGTACTCATCTCTGTCAGTTATACAGGATGAGGAAACTACTTTTTCTGATGTCAATCTTCCTCTTTCTATGGTCCCACTTTATTCTACGGAATCTTGGAAAAACGTGACCGTTTCTCCAAATCTTTCCGCTGAGGAACATCGACAAGTTTCTTCGATGTTGCAAACATTTCAGGATGTTCTTACAGACATCCCGGGACACACACATGTCATAGAACATGACATTGTGCTAACTGATCACAATCCTATCAGAGTCAGACCATATCCAATACCTATTCATTTCCAGTCTCAAGTCGAAAAAGAGTTGGATGAAATGATACGTTTGGAAATCATTGAACCATCCACTTCAGCATACTCTTCGTCTATGGTTATTGTTCGAAAGAAGGATAATAACATTCGCATTTGCGTAGATTATCGCAAATTGAACCAAGTTACGAAGTTCGATGCTGAACCTATGCCTTCATTAGAAGAGCTACTCAATAAACTTTCTAATTCTAGATTCTTTACCAAACTAGATTTGTCTAAAGGTTATTGGCAAGTCCCGCTAACTGAACGTGCCAAACCTTTTACAGCTTTTTCTACACCTAGGGGTTTATTCCAATGGAATTTCATGCCTTTTGGTCTTATGAACGCCCCTGCTACATTCGTACGCATGATGCGGCGAATTCTCGCATATCGTACAGATGTCATAGCATACCTAGATGATATCTGTCTATTCAGTGATTCTTGGGAAGATCATTATTTGGGTTTATACGAATTACTGTCTACTCTTCGCGAGTATAACTTGACTGCAAAACCCTCTAAAGCCTTTATAGGATTTAGCGAGATTTCTTTCCTAGGTCATCGGGTTGGTCATGGTCTTTTAAAGACAGAGGACCACAATGTTTCAAAAATACTTAACATTTCGGTCCCTAAGACGAAGAAACAAGTAAGGAGTCTATTAGGTTTGATTCAATTCTACGGACGATTCATTCCGAATCTGTCCTCCATTATGGCACCGCTTTCTACTTTATTGAAGAAAGGGTCGCCTAATCTGATCCGCTGGTCTAAAGAATGTCAATCCTCATTGGACCAGGTTAAAGCCCTATTTTCATCTCCACCTATTCTTAGTTACCTACTATTGAGAAGACTTTTGTTCTTCGAAGTGACGCCTCGTCAACAGGGATTGGGGCAGCACTAATGCAGGAGTATTCTGATACTTTGCATCCGGTGATGTATATCTCTAGGAAATTAAACGCTGCAGAAAAGAATTACTCGGTTTTAGACCGTGAGTTATTGGCTATGGTATGGTCTATTCTGAAGTTACAAAGATTTCTCCGAGGCGCACATTTCATTGTGGAAACCGACCAGAAAGCGCTTACTGCTATTCAGAGCAAAAACTTGAAGAGCTCGAGGTCCACTCGTTATGCCATAGCTCTTCAACCATTTCATTTCTCGGTTCGAGCTATCCGTGGTTCGGATAATGTAATGGCAGACATTCTGTCCAGATGTCCACACGATTCCACATGATTCTTCTGTCATATATATATATTTCCTGATATACAGTCCAATGTTATAATGACATGTTAGTAGATTTTGTCTCACTTTTTTTTTTTTGAGGGAAATTTATAACATTGTACCATGTAATTATCTAAGAAGGCTTAGTTAGTGATATACGGGCCAAAAGATCACTCGGCCACATTTAAATAAATTATTTTCAGGATTGTATTAAGAAATTTACCAGTTGTCTTTAAGATTTGTGTTATTGATATTTTCGCAGCACATCATTGAAGTCTGCGAGTTTATGTCCATTGTGGAACTTTGAGGATATCAAGTCCTGTCCTACATTGGGAGCGGATGATGTCCACATCTTCTTCTATTGAATGTTTTGTGTCACCGAAGAGCAACACATGTATTACTTATTAATTACTGTTACTTTATATAATGTAATAATATAGTGCGGTATATTAGTAAATTACACCGCTATTTGCAACACATTGTATGATAACACATAATATATTTAATTTCATATATTGGTATGAGTATAATTTGATTGTCATTATGTTGTTGCCATCATTGTGGCGTGTGTTGGTGGCACCTTCCTGGAATATATCAGCGTATACTTAGATAAATTTTTTCTCTAAGGATCTGAGATATGATCTCAGTGTCGCTCCATGCGTTGAGCTAATTTGTTAGGTATATATCCACGCATCATACGTGCGTTAGGAGCCTAGATTTTTTCCGGCTCCAGGATTTAAAAAAAAAAAAAAAATGTCCCATTTTTTTTTTTTTTCCAGGGAGGGTGCGGTAATGTTACGCACGGATCATTATTATTTTTCGTTTGTATAAACATTTTTTCATATGTATGATCATTTTTTTGACTGAAGTGTGTATTATGTTTTTCTATGGTCAAAGGGACATAATCCGAGTTATCGAAACTACAATTTGTTAGGAGTTGCCTTCTCTTGTATAGAGACACGTTCGGTCTATAATTTCTTGAACGAAGCGTGACCACATCTCCTTATTTGGTAGTATCAGTCAACTATGGTAGATGTCTGAAACCTTTCTTAACGCTTCTTTTCATGACCATAAAAGGCGCGACTGTGTAAGACTTTTATCTCGAATGTTCTTCGAATCGTCTTATTGTGAACGGCAACTCAGAGATTGTCGTTCTGCGCATGTCAAACCGGGAGTTCGTTCTGTGTGTTCCGCCCAGTTGGGGGAGTTTAGAAATGGTTTAAGAAGCGAGCAGACGCAACTGCGTCTTGTGATTCTCTGAGGGAAATACAGTGTCTTAGTGAGTTAGTTAGCTAACTAGACTATTTCCCAGTATTATGCAGCCTGCCTGGAGGCATATGTTCATGGTTGATTTTCCGAAATAAGGTAATTCCTCTTGTATCGAACTTTATGCTATCGTCTAGAGGTTCGTCATTTTGTCGCCTATTTGCTCGCCTGTGTGATGCAAAATGGAGAGGTACTTTGACTAGGATTAAGTCACCAGTATCTGTATACCTGAACTAGTTAAATATATATGGGTCGCTCTAGACCAACAAGACTGTTGTCTGTGTTCCAGGATTCGTTATATCAGAGATCACGTCCAAGTCAGATGGTTAGACTTAGGAACATTATAAAGGTCGAGCTGACCTGTAGCCCATGTATGCTATTCACGTGCAGACAGTGAACGGACTTATTGTATACAACTGATCTGCTAGCATCAGAATGGGAGCATTTATTATTGTTTATGAACATTGAAGATCTGTAGCTGACACTGTTGCAGAAGTTATAGAAATTATTATTATTAATACAGCTTCACGAACTAGCACTCGATGATTGATGAATTTCTGAATCTATTGAACTGTGATGTCTTATGACGCATATATACAACAGCTATCATTGCTGACTACAGAAATTGTTTTCAATGTGCCATATCATCTTGCTGAACTCGTTAACCATGTTGATGTCATAAGTATCATGACTGTTTTGTGGCGTGCAATAAATGAAAGAAACTTATACAACGAAGTTACCCTTTCTATGACTCTACACGTCATGTTGCCTGTGTGATAACCCTGTGAACTGTTCCACTACCACATACACAGCAACATCCTAAATCAGAGAAGACACCTACATCTTACACTTTAACACCAGGTGTCGATAAGGGTGGCAAGTTACCACTTCAGCACAAATCCACCCTTATCAGGTATCTAGGGGTGAGTGGACATTTGTCATATCGTATATGCTTAGTTATTAGTGTACATATAACTGGAAGCAAAGACTTTCGGGGTTTTTTTTTGTGTGACAACTCCTTAGTAATTTATTCAGTGCCAACCTACGCTAACAGATGCGTAATCTGTTGTCGCACACTGGCAGTAAATATGAATTTTCCAATCTGTCCCAGCCCCGCTCCTGGCCTCACTCTTTAAACTGTTCTATTTTTACCGGCTTTATGAACTTAAGTTCTGTTTAAAATTCTTCTATCGCAGCCGTAGTCTAATTATCTTTTGCTCAGATCCCACCCCCAAAGTCATGTCTAGTTTATTATTTCGCCTCTGGCACTCATTATTGTCGGCGCTCGCCGGCGTACGATAACATTGCATAAGATACACCTGCGTGCATGTTCGTAGTACGCCAACCCAGGGGGACGATCCTCACACGTAATAGTGTTTTGACTACTCTAGCCGATGCACGGGCGGCAGCCTTAATAATGGTCTCTTGTAGTTGAGCGGGGCAGAGCGTCAACCATTTGAAAGCTGGGTAACGTTAGGAATTACAGGGAATTTTTGTGTCTCTGATGTAGATTCTGGAATAATGTTTATGTTACTCGAGGTTACGCTAGCAAACGAAGTGGCCCAAACACCTGCACAAAGCACGCGAACGCAGATGGTTAGGTCAACGTCCATTTCTGGATTATATAGACCTTATAGAAGCTGCTGTCTTTACACTCGTTAACAAACTGGGCCCGAGGATAAAACGAATGAGACACAGGCGACTGTGGGCAAAATATTCGACCGTGTCGCTAAAATGCTTGTTATCTCGGGGTGATTTGACATTTGTCATATCATATATGCTTAGTTATTAGTGTACATATATCTGAGAACAGTGACTTGCGGGTTCTTTTCTGTGACAACTCCTCAGTAAATTATTCAGTGCCAATGTAGCGCAGTCAACAACCTAAGCTAACAGATGCTCCTCATAGTTTGTTAGTGTTTACAATGGGTTAAATAATAAGCTTAACCTGACATTACTTTTGAGGAACTACAGTTGTGTATATTATTCATATAAATCTGACTAGTGACGTGTGTTCGCTAAAACGACTGAATTGTGGGGGTAGTCATTTTGGGGGGGGGGGGGGGGGGGGGGGGGGGGGAAGGGGGGGCAACTTCTCGTGGCAGGGTGTGGAACCATGGAATGGCTATTGTGTGGTTTAGATATAACTTACAAGCAGTCCAGAAAGTTAGTCACTGGCCAGCGAAAGAATCTATACCATGTAAAGTCACAATGTATCATAATAGCATAAACATTGCACTTGTATGTATTCCATTTTGGGAGGTTATTACTTTTCCCTTTTGTGTATCGACACCACGGGGCGCATACAGTTTAATTGTGTAATGTATCTATGGCTTATATTTTATGTAAATTCACGTAATGATGTAAACTAAATAGTACATCCTCTCAATGGGGACTATATGGTTGAACAAACCATATGTTGAGTTGGAAGAGGGCATTGAGTCGATTTTTCTCTGTCAGAGCCAACGCTCACACAAATATATTAGCTTATGCGGAATGCATGTTGAGAATTAATAATGTGTAATTAAAAGGAGGAAAACTCATGTGGGCAAAACAAAAGACAGCACAGAGACTTGCCTAGCAATAATAATACAAATACCGTAGTGGTGCATAAAACTTAACTATAACATTAAGTTACGAATTTATTTTGCTTGAGGTAACGGTAGTTTATTTTGTCTTAGTTCCAGGTAACCCGCCACTGTTAAAGCAAAAAACTACACGTACGCAACGGAAGGAATGCACCATTCAACTTTCTGCCAAACGGTTTTCCAGTAAGCAGATAACACCACGAGTGTCAACAAGCACCTGTCAACCATATTTCGCTTAACCTCAATTAGCAGGTGCAAAAATGTGAATATCCTTCACAGCAGTGTAGAACCAACGACTCAGCCTGACGTCACGTATTGTACAGTAGTGGTTTCCTACTCGCCTATTTAGTACAAGTCAGAGCTTAGTGGCAACCAATCTCTCATCGTACACAGCATTGTCAGCTAATGGAAATTGTCTTATTGTGTTCTTAAATGGAGTACGCAGTTCCACCACAATGTCTCAAACCAGACCAAACTGGATTACGCATCTAGTTCTATATACGATGCACCTTTACCTTAATTCGCCGCGCCGGATAAGAGCGCCAATACAGACCGTTGCCCTGAGCTGACCTCGACTCGTTTGCCTTCTGGTCAGTACGACCCCTGTGTTTATTACCTGTCAGAGGAAAGACAGAGTTAATCTACAACCTGTCTTTTTTTTGTGTGAAAAAGGCGCAGTTGTGGGCAGAGACATAGAGACACTGACTTAGGTTACTTTATATTTTTACAATGAGCGGAACGATTGTTAACTCTTTGTTTATTTTCCCTGTCAGGGGCCTACTATTTGGTATTGTTCCTTGATGTTTGAATTGATGTAATTGTGATTTGATCAGTTATTGTTTGCTGAGATTTTTATTATTTTCTTTTTTACAAGCTAAAGAGAACTTTAATAAATGTTAACGTTTTGTTAAAGCGCTGTTCACGACCTTCATCCATATCTATTACTAAGTAACTGTGTAAGCGCTTACTATTTCTCTATGTGAGAATGAAGAGAGAGCGGGTGATACTTAAGAATACATAAGTGAGTTGTGGGGCTTGGAAAGAGAGATAGCCTTAATAGATCTTCTTCCAGGCCGTCTTAAGTTTCTCACTAACTTCGACCTTATCTGTGTTTGCTCTATAATTCCTTCAGTTCACTCTTGTTGTTGTAGTTCACTCAATTTGTCTTACTCGACAAATACTCTAAAAGTACTCACTCACGACAGTTAATGCGAAAATATAAACACATGTAAGAACTTATCAAAAACGAAAATGCAAATTTAAAGAACTTATCAAAATCGAAAATGCAAAATTTATCTGCGCATACAAAAATCACATTTATGAGGTGGAAGGGTATTTGTGAGGAGCTTCTATGCGCATGTGCGCATGATTTGTCCAGACGTCTAGTCAGTGGGAAAAAAAAATTATTATAACTTAACTCTTAAAAACAAAGACATCAAGAGGATTTTCTACGACATGGGAAAGCAGCGGATCTAGGAAGCTTCCAACAAAGACAATCAAAGCACACCTTATCAGAGGTATTATACAAATTACTTAATAAAGTCTGGGAGAGAACGAGAAATAGCTTCTGTTTTAAAAATAAAAGAAAAATGATACCTGGTCAGTGTGGTAAAGTGGGATGATATAAATATTTATAGGGGACTTAGTGTACTGACTGAGATCAGCTGTGAAGGTATCTGTATCTAATAGGTGTAGTGTTTTACAGATAACCTTAATTGCTACCACATTTATACCTCAGTCAGAATTATTCTGGAATATTGTAATGACTACGTTGAATGTCTAGGGTATGTATATGATGAAGTGTAAGTCACAACAACAACAGACAGAAAAACAATTTAATTTATTCCACAACACTTTACAACACTGTGACACTCACACACATTTAACACTCTATAAGACTATCTTAAATGAGTCTATGGTAAAGTTTCAAATATATATGTATTAATTACTTTCACTAATATATATCCTGATTCAACTACAAAGTGAACCAGGAATCACAATCAAATGTAATCACAATTTATATGTACATAATTTATAAATATGAACCTTGTAGTGACATATTTTATTAATATTATCCTATGTGTGTCAGTTGTGTAGTAGTACTATGAGGTAATACTGGTGTTGGTTTTCAAGCTATGTTGTTATTTGTCATCATGACTTCAAGTGTTTGTTTATCTTGGAAATAGTAGGGGGAAAAAGTCACAGTTCCTATCAATTTACACAATGTATTTTCCCTCTGATTTATTATAATGTCAATTTTAGAGGGGGACACATAATGTTGAGCTCCTCTGGCCACAGAAGCTTATCTTTCGTGATGGCGGCAGGAAAAGACTCCTCTGCTTGATAGCTTCCCTGTGTTCTGGAGACACCTCACTGGTCACTATCTGGACCCAGGAGTATGCTGTCAGCCTCGAAATTCAGCAAAGCTCAGACCAGGTGCTGCTCAATAACTTTAGGACCACAGTCCCTGAAACAAGAAGGTTGTACCTCCTATTTCAGAACTAATTTATAATCTATTTCCAGACTGAACACAATACATAACAAACACTGAGTTCAGAGCGGTAGGCCAACTGCTATCTTCATCTGAAACAATTTACACCAGTATACTCCTCCCTAATGGTTACTACGCCTCTGCAATTCCAACATTAGTTCCTTCTAGTCAATAAGATATGTGTCAGTGTATTGTTTGGCAATTCCATGCAGTTTTACTTTTCTCCGACACCTTCTGTTCAGGTTGGAGCAATATATATGCTTTGCCTCATGTTCGCTACTGAACTACATACATATACAGACATAAATTATCAATTTACATTAAATTTTCATTAAAAAGATATCAAATATTTCAAGCTTACCACAATTCATGAAATAATACACAATTACGTTGACTGGCAATGAATATGGCACAAAATCCGACCTGCCGCTGTCTCAGGCTTTTATTTAGAAAAATATAAGCTGAATCTCAACGCACTGTTGCTTTAGAAAGTTTATTTGAAAATGTGGTGCTGAACTGACGCTTCTAATTGCCTATATTGGCGGGTCTAAACAATCGTGCCATGTTTACACAGCTTTTCAAAAAAGTACCTCTACTACTGTTTCCCCTGACAACAAAAAAATTAGTATTGGTAGTCCGACTAATCGTGTTTCGCCTTACATTTACTGCGCTCCAATCAAATAGGATTTAACATGGGGACCTATTTCCCGTACAATGGTGGTTTCAAAATCTGCCACTGAGCGATTCTGATTTTGGTGTTGTCTGACACCCTCACTATTTCTTTTGGCTAGAATTTGTTAATTCCTAGACTATTTGCGTAACACTTAACATATTCTTTGTCAGCAAGTCCTAAGGAACCCAACTATATAAATTTTATGGGGCTAAGGGGCTGCGTTCAAAATATGCATTTTCTTCTAGGATAGTCGTGCTGTTGCCACCTCCTCACTTCCAAACTTTATGGTGTCTGCTGTACTGTCATGCTTTCAAACGTAAACCAGTATAATGTCATCTTTCCCAATAAGCATTTTTCAGGTTTTTAAACCTAACTCTCGTATGGGTAGTGTTTTTTATCACTGTCGATTTGAAAAAAAGTTAGTGCATGTGGCCTTACACGCGTGATGGCAGTAATTGTATAGCGAGACGCGTGTTAGTGTTGCATGCGTTCCGGCTTTCAGCCCTCCCTTTCTTTCTATCCTAAGTTCATCTGTCTTTTCGTTTATGTTAACTTAGTGTATAAAATGACATGAATGGAATATTAAATATAGGTCAGCTTGCGTATCTCAAGGTTTTTCTTAGAAATGCAGTACACGTTTTATCGTAGAAAGCGTGTATTGATGCAGTAGGCTTTTACTATCAACGTGAAACGTTACAATTTGCAGACGAAGTAGAAAACAAGGGGGATCTCGAGTACAGTCATTGTGACAGCCCTGTTCTTTACCATTCTTCTTTCCTTTTATTGAATTTATTCGTTAGGCTTTACATTTTCTTTTTAATTTATATATGTGGATTAGAATTTCTAACGACAAATTCTCCCTACTTAAAACAGACATTATATGTCAGTCTGTAATTCTATATACACATAGAGAAATTTATTATCTTTCCTGGGGCTTAGGGTGATTCTCATCACACGGATGGCGGCTTAAAAAGTCCGCTCCCAGATTTGTTTTTCCACTTATATACTCTATGCTAAACTCAAATGGCTGCATCAGTAATGACCAACGGAGTAATCTAGAATTTTCATGTCTAGCCTGCGCTAGAAACGACAAGGGTTTGTGATACGTTTGCAACTTAAATGCCTTCCCATACAGATAGATATTGAATTTCTTTATCGCCCATATTACTGCAAGACATTCTTTTTCGCTAGTTGAGTAGTTGGTTTCAGCTTTATTCAACTTTCTACTAGCATATGCCACTGGGCTTAATTCCCCATCCAATGCATCTGATTTCTGTAGCAGAGTCGCACCTAACCCAATATTACTGGCATCCGTCCTGACAATGAATTCTTGACTTAAGTCAGGTAATTTCAAAATAGGTTTACTTGTGAGCTTTTCCTTCAATTCTTGGTAAGCCATTTCACATTGTGGTGTCCATGTAATTCGATCTGGATTTCCCTTACGTGTCAAATCAGTTAACGGTGCACATATTGAATTAAAGTTTTTGATATACTTTTGGTAGAAACCACATAATGAGACAAAGGATCTCACGTCTTTCTTGGTTTGTGGTCTCGGGGCTTTCTTTAGTTTCTCTAAATTCTTTGGGTCAGGGGTCATGTTTCCCTGATAAACTGTGTGTCCCTTACTTACTTACTTAGTCGTTCCCCTTCTACCGTGAGGTGTAGAGGTTTGGAAGAGAGAGCGCCAGACCATTCTATCAGCTGTCTTCTTCCTGGCCTGGTTCCATTCTAGTCCTCGGTCCTTCAAAGATTGTCTAATGTTGTCCTCCCAGCGGACTCTGGGTCGTCCTGGAGGTCTGGATCCCTGGCTCTTTGTTTCCCATGCTTGTCGTGGTAGCCGATCTTCTCCCATTCTGCAGACATGGACAAACCATCTTAGTTGGGACTGTTCTATTTGGGTCTGCAGCGGATGGGATTTTAGGCCTTGACGGATCGTCTGGTTGCGGACCATGTCTCTTCTTGTTACTTCAACCACTTTCCTCAGATATCTCATTTCTGAGGTTTGGATCTGGCTTTTAGGGGTTGTGGTCATTGCCCACGACTCGCATCCATATGTCAAGACTGGGACATAGGTGGAGCGGTATACAGCCATCTTCGTTTTCTTACCAACCTCTTTCTTGCTGAGGAATCCACGATTTATGGCCTGAAAAAGTCTCCCAGCCGCTGCTTTTCGAGTGGCCAACTCTTCTTTGATGCCTCCTTTTCGGTCTATAATAGCTCCGAGATATTTAAAGTGGTCGACCTGCTCCAGGACCTGTTCTCCCAACTTAATCTGATGTTTTCTTTCTTCTCGTGATATCACCATGGATTTTGTTTTAGAGCTGCTTATGACCATCCCTCTCTTCTCCAGCTCTTCCTTCCAGACTTGCAGGTTGGATTGGAGATGTGCCTCTGATTTAGCAATCAGGGCAACATCATCAGCAAATGCCAGCTCCGAAATATTGACCTGTCTCATCTTCCAGTACCCCACTGAATACTTTCTTGTTCTCTCCTTACATGCCTTGATGACATCGTCCATAAGGAGTATGAAGAGGTAAGGTGATAGGATATCACCTTGTCTTACACCAGTGGTGGTCCTGAACTCTTCCGACTTATGGTTTGCTGTCCTCACATAATTTCTGCAAGACTTGTAGAAGCTCTGTATAGCATGAATCAGAGGTGCTGGAATATTCTTCCTTGCCAAACAGTCCCAAAGTTTGCTCCAGGGGACCCTGTCAAACGCTTTTTCCAGATCTATGAAACAAAGATGCATCTCACTCTTATACCCAAGGGCCTATTCACTCAACTGTCTGAGTGTGAAAATTAGGTCTTGAGTACTTCGGTTTGCTCGGAATCCGCACTGGACCTCATCCAATTGTGGCTCAGCTAGGCGTCGGAGTTTCTGCTCTAGGATTCTAGAGTAGATTTTACCAGGGACACTGAGAAGGGATATGCCTCTATGGTTTCCACACTGTCGATTGTCACCCTTTTTGAAAATTGGTGTTATGATGGCAATCTCCCAATCCTTTGGTATGGTCTTGTTGTACCACGCTGCCTGTAAAACCCTTAAGAGTAATAGGTCGCCTGATGCTCCCATGAACTTAACCATTTCTGGTGTTATACCATTATGCCCTGCTGCTTTGCCCATCTTGATTTTCTCTAGTGCTGCCCTCAGTTCTTCCATCTTTATGTCATCTTCACCATCATTGGTTTTCTCTTCTGTGCTAGTGGTTATCATTTCTGATGCTTCACCATGAACTGTGTGTCCCAAGAATTCTAATTCTTTACATCCAACGCAACATTTGGTTGGTCGGGCTGTTAAATTCGCTTCCCTAAGTTGATTAAACAGCATGTTCAGAGAGCCAATGTGTTCCTCAAATGTTTCTGTGGCTATAAGGATATCATCCATGAAATTTGTGATGCATGGGTTATTCAGAGGGTCCAATAATTTTCTCATCATTCTAGAGAAGACACTAGGCGCATTCTTCAATCCAAATGGCAATCTGTTAAACTCATAGTGTCCTTCTGAGGTACTAAAAGCTAGGTATGGTCTAACCTCAGGCTTTACTGGAATCTGATAGTATCCTTTACTCAGATCTACTTTTGAGAAATATTTAGCTTTATTTAGTCTGGCAAACAACTGATTTTTATCCGGCAATGGATCCACATGTCCTTCTGTAATAGCATTCAGTCTCCTGTAATCTATACAGAGTCTATGTTCTCCAGAGGGCTTCCTTAAGAGTACAACACCGGAACTATACGAAGATTCACTGTGTGAAATAATTCCTTCCTTCAACAAATAGTCTATCTCTTCCTTCAAAGCTTTCTCCTTAGCAAAAGGAATCGAATAGGGTTTCATACATACAGGTGTGGGGTTTATCAGCTTCATATCATATTCCAATAAGTTTGTATGCCCTGGTCGGTCTGTTAACACCTCTGTATGAGTATCTAGAACCTGTTGTACTCTCTTCTTTTGCTCTTTCGTTAAGTGTGTACTGATTTTCACCTGTGCCGCTGTCTCACAGGGATGTAATGGATATTCAAATGATGAAAGTGGTTCCTTTTTCATCTCCATGGCGATGGACAAGGTCAACAAGTGTGTCTCTTCCTGATTTTCTCTTTCCAAATATTTCTTCAGGAGATTCACATGATAGATTTTTTCTTTCCCCTTCTTATCTATCTTATAATTGGTTCTAGACACCTTCTCTAGAACTGTATATGGACCTTGCCATCCAATTTGTAACTTATTCTGACTACCGGGGAGAAGAAGCAGTACCTTCTCTCCCACAGCCAAATCTCTGTCTTTAGCTTTCCTGTTGAAATAGGCAGCATGTTTTTTCCTGGCTTGTCTCAAATTTTTATTGGCAAGTTTCCAGCCAGTTTTTAAACGAGTGGTCAGCTCATTCACATATTGGTATGAGGATGTAATATTTTCCTCTGCCTTTTCATCAGTCCACGTTCTTAACAGCGCTTCCAGTGGATTTTTTATTGGCCTTCCAAATAATAATGTTGCCGGGGCCATTCCGGTTGAACTATGGGTACCTCCCGATAAGCAAAGAGGGCGGCGTGAAGGTACTGATCCCATGTATCTGGTTTTTCGTGTGCCAACTTTCTCAGGATCGACATCAACGTGCCATTAAATCTTTCCACTTGGCCGTTCCCTTGTGGGTGGTACACACTATAATGGAAGTGTTTGGCCTGGAAGATCCTGAAAACTTCTTCTGTTAGTTTCCCCTTGAACTGAGAGCCATTATCAGTCAAGATTTGATTGGGAAAGCCTAACCTTGTGACAATTGTGAGCAATGCCTCTGCCACATGTTTAGAATCAATCGATGACAGGGCTACCGCCTCTCCCCACATAGAACAAGTGTCCACCAGAGTCAGAATGTAGCTGTTCCTTCTCTTGGTTCGGGTGAGAGGTCCCACAAGATCCACGGCAACTCTCTCAAAGGGTGTTCCCACTATGGGCATTTCCCCCAGAGTTGCTGGTGCAGTCCAATGTTTAGGTGCTACTCGTTGGCACTCTGGACAGGATTTTACATATCGTTTGATATCTTCAGTTATCCCTGGCCAGAAATAGTGACAAGCTATACGCTGTCCTGTTGCGCTGATCCCCATATGACCACTAAAGGGAATCGCATGCCCTAGTTCCAACACTTTAGTCCTATATGAAGTGGGAAGGACCAGCTGTCCGTGACCATTGGATTCAGATCCAGCCTTCCTATATATCAGCTTGTTCTTCATATAAAACTCTCCCTTGTCTGGAGGTGTATGGGTTTTGGGCAACTTCTTGAAACACGGCTTGAGTGTTTTGTCCTCAGCCTGTGCCTTCCTCATCTCATCTGGATGAGTATTTATTGGATTATCCTCCTCCTTTTTAGACTGTGATCTGGTCTGCACTGTTGCCAATATCACAGGTCTCTTGGGATTCCCAAGAAGACATATCTACACCCCAATATCAGAGGGTAGATTGGCTCATTTATCACTGCTGCTTTTATGATTCCTTCCACATATCGCGTTTTCACCTTTATCCGGGCGACAGGAAGTGTCATGGTAGCTACATCCTTGGTTGCAGTTTGAATCTCCACTGTTTCTGTGGTGTATTGATCTGCCTGCACCAGGTGAGAACTCACAACGGAATCGTAATCTAAACCGGTATCATATAAACACCTTATAGTGACACCATTACAGATGACATCTTCACACACTGGGGGGTGGTATGGTTCCTGTAGTTCTGCAGGTTTGACCTTTTTTTCCTTTTTCCCAGATGTCATGGCAGCACAATGAGGAGGTTTCCTTCTACAATGGTCAGTGTCATGATTGTTCATCTTACAATTTTTACACCACCTTTTCCCTTGGTTGAAAGATTTTCTTTCATCATATTTCCTTTCATCGAATTGTGGGGTTTTATTTTTATTGTCATACCGTGGCCTATCAAACTGGTGCTTACCTTTGTTTTGATCTCTAGGATCAAAATTATTAAAGTTCTGTGGTGCCCTAAAATTATCCACCTGTTTCTTCTTATTACCTGATACCTCTGCCTGAGCTGCTTGATACCTTTCTGCAACATTTAGCAACTCACCCAGCCTCTCTGCACCTTGTTCCATGAGAAACTTTCTCAGGTCTGGAGCATGGACTCTCTTAATTGTTCTATAAGTACCATTTCCTTAAGATCTTGGGTTTTCCCCAGAGAAGTCCATTTCTCCAAGTATGTCTCTAACCGTGCAGAGAACTGGTGATAGGTTTCACCTGACAGTAGTTTAGCATTCCTAAATTTTTTCCTATAAAATTCTGCGTTCTTTTCATATCTTAACAAAAGAGCCTGCTTTAGCATGTCATAATTTTCTTGATCACCTCTGTTCATTTTGGCAAAAACTTCATAAGCTGCCCCACGAAGGCCTTGAGATAACTTTAAGCTCCACCTTTCTCTTTCTAACCCATACGTGGTAGCTAATAGTTCATATCTATTTAGATAGCTCTCAATATCATCGTCTTTCTCAACAAAATGATCTAAATGAAAGTTCATAGCTGAGGTTGAGGCTCCCTGACTAGCAGTGGCATCAGAGGCAAAGGGACTGGCACCATTTTCAGGAGCATGGCCTTGAAACTCAAACTCCCTTAGTCGTAACTCATGTTCCCTTTGTAATCTCTTCTCCTCCTTTTCTGCTTCCCTCTCTGCAGCTAATCGCTTGTCTTCCCTTTCTGCAGCTAATCTTCTTTCTTCTGCTTCCAATTTCTTCTCTTCTCTTTCTGCCTCCAATTTCTTAGCCTCAGCCTCAATCTGCAGCCTCTTAGTCTCAGCCTCAGCCTCAAATTGCAGCCTCTTAATTTCTTTTTCAGCCTCTAACTTTCTTTCGGCCTCTTTTTCTAATCTTCTTTCTTCCCGTTCAATATATTTGTCACATTCAGCAGTGACATAAGCAATCATAATTTGCCCGTCCATTCCTAACTCTTTTGCAGTCTGCACAGCAGCAGATCGAAATTTGGACAGGTCCGCCATTTTCTAACAGGTAAATGGATAAAATGTCTAACTAACAATACAATCTGTAATAATTTATCCAAGGACACCACAGGCACTGAGAGCTCAACGTTATTTATTTCCACCCAAGGATACCTTTTAATTCTTATTATTCCCAATATATATAATAGGAGAAAGTTCAATATCCCGGGAGCGAGACCCCAATATATGTGGTAAAGTGGGATGATATAAATATTTATAGGGGACTTAGTGTACTGACTGAGATCAGCTGTGAAGGTATCTGTATCTAATAGGTGTAGTGTTTTACAGATAACCTTACTTGCTACCACATTTATACCTTGTTGCGTGATAAATTCTCGCAACATCGTTTTATTTCAATATCTATTTTATAACGCAAGGGCAACAACTGCTTGAAATTTATTGTCACTTTTCTCGGTAAGCATTTGTCTTCTCGCGTTGGTATCGAATGCAGTTAAGTTTTGAGCTGTGGGTTTTTTGCGCTGGACTGCGCATGACTTGTCTTGCTTCTTGGTCGATCGGTTTCCGCCCACCACTAGTGGAGTGAGCGATTTGGAATGGCGAAAGAGATGCCTCGTTGAAGAGGGGATCTCCGCTATTTTTTTGTTCTGTCAGGGATGTGTAGTCCTCTTATGGATATTTCGTTTATTCGGGATAATACCTCTAGTGTATTTGCACATGCCGGGAGGCGTGATATTTCTGTATTTCTTGAAAGCAAGGTAAATTGACTTTTTCATTAACTCTATCGATTTTGGGTCGTGAGCGATTTCGATTCATAGCCTGTCTGCGAAAGTCGTCGTCACGAGATGTTTTTTCCCAGCTCACATGTCGCTGCATTGTACTGCATCGGTTGATGCATGTACCAAGGACCATTACTTGCTACTTTGTTAAATGAACTAGGTTTGGAAAACCTTTATTATCTAGAGGATATTTTTGAGGACATTATTTATACTTCGGCAGACGTGTCTGTCTTGCTGAAGTCAAACTAAGGAGAGTGAACTGATCTCATACATCTGGTTATCTCCTGGCTGTTATAGAAAAGGATGGAGTTTTTCACCTGACTACATTTACAGCACTTTGAAATATAACATGCATCTGACTCATCATTGTAATGCTGTCTACCGTCTATTGCTGTATTGAATGTTGCTGTGATAATGACTGTTTGATGTGCCTACATATTCGCGTAACCATTTTGTCACTGTGGCGTCCACAAGAAATAATGAAGAAAAACGTCAACGGCTGTTACAAGAATCATTGACTTTATACGTCGTGAGTTTACTGACGTCCTATGTGGATTGCCCTGTTATTTTTGTATGAACATTGTTTTGACTGAACACATCTGCACACCACACAAAACCAGACATGCGGATACCATCCATCATCATATGGCATCACGCATCATTTGGTGGCCATAAGCTGGTTTGATTCTGGTACCAGCAAACACGGGGTCCCTTACCCACTTCATTTTCAACAAGAATTCATCAGCATCCTTCAAGAAATTAACATTCTTCAATACAGTCAACATCTTCAAAATTTTCAAAGTACTCGGCGTTGCCCGGTAAAAGTCAAAATTTCAACTTTTTGACGGAAACAAGAATTTGACAGTACCCGGCGTTGTTACATGTTGCCGGATAACTCGGACTGCTGTTATCTTTTACGCAAGTCAAGCAAGTTGCTGCTGTCAAGGTTCCAGTGCTGTCGTTTTTGTGAAGGTCAAGTGCCGGTTGAAACGGGTTGTTTTCTGAAGAAGGCCAAGTACCGATTTCCATCAACTTACTTTTGGATTAGAAGGTCAAGTGCCGAAACAACTCAACACACAGTATTTCAGAAGCTCTTGTACCATCGTGTTAGCAGTGGAAGCAGTTCAGATGTGCCATCATCGTTGGAGCTTCGCTCTTTAGGACGTTGATTGACATCCGTTTTTTCTGCTGTTCTACGATTGGAAGCCTATAAGTTAAGTGGCCTGTTTGTATGTAAACTGTGCCCTTATACTTCTGCTGAGTCTTCTGTGTATCATCTCATTCTATATGTTATATGTTTATATGTTATTCGTATATTTATATGTTTATATTTCAGCGGGTTCTCGGTTGGGTGGTGTCTCCGTTAGATTATGCCACGTCATAGAGGTCGTCTATTGTGAGCGTTTTCTGTAAGGTTTGCAAATTTCCAATACTGGAATTTGCTAAGCGACTTCTGTTGCTATTTATGTTAGCTGTGATGACATGTTTTAATATTGTTTTCGTTATTATTTCGCATTCTTTAGTTTTGTTTTGATTTGTTTGTATTTGTTAGCCTACTCTTGTCTATAATTTAGTTTCATACAACATTTTTGTTTATACACTGTGGTGTCATGTATTTTGTTTAATTCTATCGCAGATATCGTCACATTTTTTGTGATATTTCATTAATTTCTGCTTTATTTTTAGTTGATTTCTGCGAACGTTTTTGTATTGTTGCTGATCTTTGTTATTGTTTACATTGTTATTGTTTACATTGTTTGTATTGTTTACATTTTCAATGTTTACATTCTGCATGTGTTTACATAGTCATTGTTTACAGTTATAGTAATTAGTTAATGGGCTATGCTAATGCACTGTTACTACTACACTGATGATAAATGAATGATGAATAGTGTCGTGCACTATTGAATGAGAAGTGCACTTATGATCAAGAATTGATTGTTGATATTTCATATACAAGTTCTTTGATTGGAGACTTGTTTCCCACAGAGACTGGGATAATATAAGGTGATGTGAATATACAAGTGCTTAATTAAGACTTGTTACACTTAGGTTTGAAATAAATTAGTTAATTATTTCAGGTTTTGGACTTATATATTACTCATCATGTCTACATTTGAGCACTTTATTGAGCAGGGTAAATTGCTTGGGAAGACTGGTGATAAGTTAGAAGAATTTGCAACTGCTCGATATGATAAAGCAATGGAAGCTGAACAAAAGAAACTGCAGATGGAAGCTGAACAAAAGAAACTGCAGATGCAGGTGGATGAAAAGAGATTCCAAATGGAAATGGAAAAAAAAAAAAGGGAATCAGAAGCTGAGGAAAGAAAACTCCAGCTAGAAGCTGAGAATAAAAGACTTGAAAAAGAGGCTGAAAATAAAAGACTTGAAAAAGAAGCTGAAAATGAAAGACTTCAAAAAGAGGCTCAGGCTGAGGAAAGAAGATTACAGAGAGAGTCTGATGAGAGGAAAGAGAAAGCAAAAATGGAACATGAAGAAAAGGTCTTAGCTTTAGAGTTGGAAAAATTGAAATTGACAAGCATGAGTAATGGTAATGATTCAAACAAGGGTTCATCTTCTGGTAAGGCTAATAATGATACTTTTAAGATTAAGTTACCAACATTTAGTCCTTCCAGTGATGACATAATGTTCTATCTGGACAGATTTGAACAAGCATGTACAGCTCATAACATAGACAAAGCAAAATATGTTTATCAGTTATCAGGGATACTGACAGGTAAAGCTCTAAGTATATTAAATATGGTGGATGAACCTGACAAGAACAATTATGAGGTTGTCAGGGCCGCTTTGTTAAAGAAATATCAGCTTAACGAAGACGGCTATCGTCTACAATTTAAAAACATGTTACCTGAAAATGGAGATGAATTCTCCGAGTTTATTGCAAGAATGTCAATGAGTCTTTCCTTGCTTTCCTTCATGAACGTAAACCTAAAACAATAAAAGAAATGGAAGATTTCTGTTGCCAATACGTAACTGCGCACCCACACATAACCATGGGTAACTCTAAGGTGAAAGAAGGTTTACCAGTTGCTTCGGCAGCTCCGTATGGCCAAAACTTTGCTCGTAGATTCCAACAAAATTTTGATAGAAAGAGTAGCGGTAATTTCTGTCAAAATCATGGAAACCAATTTCATGGTGATTCTTCTTCGAAGAATTGGAGACAACCTGATAGTACTCGTTACTATCACCCTAATAATTATAAGCATTTCAAAAGAGGATATGGTAATAGAGGTTATTCCTGCCGAAGACCTCAGAACCAAACAAATAGATGTTCGCATCAATGTGAACATGATAGTAATCGTGGAAACTGGAATTCGAACCAGGATAACAATTACAATAGAGACAATAATAACTGCAGAGATAATAATAACTTTGATAACTTCAGAGGTAATAATAGTCGGGGTAGATCTCAACACAAAAAAAAGAGATATCAGCAGGCTAATGCTGTACAACAGGAAACTGAGGGAGCCTGTAATCATGTTGTTGATAGTAAAAAACTTTGACGCTGTCACTGGTTCTGCTTTTGACTTTGAGAGAGCAAACAAATGCCCCCAATGCAGTACTTTATTCGAACCGGGTACCATAACTACTTTGAGTTGTGGTCACCCACTTCCCGCTCTTCCTGCTGCTGTTGCGCATGACGGGAGGGGTTCTTTAATCCTACATAAGGGTCTTGTTAATGATACTCCGGTCTCACTACTTTTCGATTCCGGATGCACCACTATTGGTGTTAGACAATCGCTTGTAGATCCATCTTGTGCTACAGGAAGGGTTATTAAATGTGTCACATTTGGCGGCACTCTAGAAAAATATCCTACTGCTGTAATTCGCATTGCCACTCCTTTCTTTACTGGAGATGTGCATGCTTGTCTCTTACCTAATCCTATTGCGGACCTTATTATTGGTCGTATTCACGGAGTTAGGGAGCGTACCCCACAGCAGATTGCTGCTTGGGAAGATAATAACATGCAAGCTACAAATGCAGTAGTTACAAGAGCACAAGCTCTACAAACACCCGAAACTTCACTGAATAGTGATAATGAAGTTGATAGCCAAGATAGTCACTTAGTAATCACTCGTGACTCTTTCATAAAATTGCAAGAAGAAGATCCTTCTTTAAAAAAATTCTTCGTTCTTGCGAAGAAAGGTGATCCGAATCAGGATACAAATAGAAAATCTTGGATTGCAATGAGAAACGGCGTACTTGTACGTATGGTACAAGATTCGACTACGTCGGCACATTCGCAAATTCTTGTTCCCAAGAGCATGAGAGTCCAAATATTACAACATGCTCATGACTCGCAATGTGCTGGACATATGGGTTTTGCCCGTACGAAGTCGATAGTCCTTGCGGCTTTCTTTTGGCCTTTTGTCAATAAGGACATTCGTATTTACTGCCGATCATGCAAGGTATGTCAGGAGGTCAAATCTAGAGGACCACGACATGCTGCGCCTATCCAGGCTGCTGACATTCCTATTCGGCCGTTTCAGAAAATGGCCATAGATATTATTGGCCCTTTTAAGGTCAAGTCGGCCAGAGGACATCAGTTTATCCTTACATGTGTCGATATGTGCACACGTTGGCCAGAGGCTATTCCTCTTAAGAGCATATCTACTACAGATATCGCAGATGCTCTTTGGTTGATATTTTCTCGCTTGGGGTTCCCCAGAGAAATATTGTCAGACCATGGCACTCAACTCATATCTGACACTATGTCACAGGTAATGTCTACCTTACATATTGAACGATCTCTCAGTAGTATCTACCATCCTATGTCTAATGGGTTAGTTGAGCGTCTGAATAGAACGCTCAAGACTTTGCTTGGTAAGATAACTGAAGATCATCCTCAAGATTGGGACAGGGTTTTACCCGCGGCTCTCTTTGCCTATAGAGAAGTCCCTAATGAACACACAGGATTTTCTCCCTTCGAACTTGTCTTTGGCGCGCGTCCACGCGGCCCTATGCCTTTATTACACGATCTCATCACTGCCGATGATATTAGCGATGAAACTCAATCCTCATATGAGTATGTCATTGCTCTTAGACAAAAGATCATTGAGGCATGTAAGCTAGCAACTGCTTCATCAGAAATTGCTAAAGAGAAGGCAAGGCAGTTTGCTAACAAGAATAGATGTCTACGACAACTTTGTCCAGGTGACAAAGCATTCGTCCTACTCCCCAGTAGGGAAAATAGACTTCTTATTGCATGGAAAGGTCCGTATGCAATAGTCTCTCGGATTTCCGATGTTGACTATGTGGTCGATATTGATGGAAAGCATAAAACTTTCCACATAAACATGCTTTCGGAATTTCACGAACGTCCGGACTATTTGCTGCCTATTTTCCAGGCAACGGATGATGCTCCTGCACCTCACGGTCATTATTCATCCCTGTCTGTCATTCAGGATGAGGAAGCTACCTTCTCTGATGTCAACCTTCCCCTTCCAGTGGTTCCATTACATTCCACGGAATCTTGGAAAAACGTCTCTGTTTCTCCTAATCTTTCTGGTGACGAACATCGACAAGTCTCGTCGATGTTACAAACATTTCAGGATGTTCTCACTGACATTCCTGGACACACAGATGTCATAGAACATGACATAATTCTTACCGACAATAATCCAATTAGGGTTAGGCCGTATCCTATTCCTATACACTTTCAGTCGCAGGTGGAAAAGGAATTGGATGAAATGATTCAATTAAATATAATTGAACCATCGACTTCACCATATTCTTCTTCCATGGTTATTGTCCGGAAGAAGGATAAGAACATACGAATTTGTGTTGATTATCGCAAATTGAATCAGGTCACAAAGTTCGACGCTGAACCGATGCCTTTGTTAGAAGATCTACTGATTAGACTTTCTAATTCTAGATTATTCACTAAACTTGACTTGTCTAAAGGTATTTGGCAAGTGCCTTTAGCAGAGCATGCCAAACCTCTTACTGCTTTTTCTACACCTAGGGGTCTATTTCAATGGAATGTTATGCTTTTGGTCTCATGAACGCCCCTGCCACTTTCGTTCGCATGATGCGTCGAATTCTGTCACATCGTTCGGATGTCATCGCATACTTAGATGACATCTGTCTCTTCAGTGATACCTGGGAAGATCACTATTTAGGGTTATATGACTTACTGTCCACTCTACATGAGAATAATTTGACAGCAAAACCTTCTAAAGCTTTTGTTGGTTTTGGTGAAATCTCTTTCCTGGGTCATCGTGTTGGTCATGGTCTCTTGAAGACAGAAGACCACAATACTTCCAAAATACTGAACATCTCTGTTCCTAAAACGAAGAAACAAGTTAGGAGTCTCTTAGGTTTAATTCAATTTTATGGGAGATTTATTCCAAATTTATCTTCGATCATGGCACCTCTATCAACATTGTTGAAGAAAGGTTCGCCTAATCTGGTCCGTTGGTCTGAAGAATGCCAATCTTCACTAGACCAAATCAAGAATATATTTTCTTCTCCTCCCATCTTAAGATTACCTACTCTTGATAGGACTTTTGTTCTTCGGAGTGATGCTTCATCCACTGGGATTGGAGCAGCACTGATGCAAGAATATGCAAATACTCTGCATCCTGTTATGTACATTTCTAGAAAACTAAATGCGGCAGAGAGGAACTACTCGGTTTTTTAGACCGTGAGTTGTTAGCGATGGTTTGGTCAATTCTAAAGCTACAAAGATTCCTCCTGGGCGCACATTTCATTCTAGAGACTGATCAGAAAGCTCTTACAGCTATTCAGACTAAGAATTTGAAGAGTTCGAGATCCACTCGATATGCTATAGCTCTTCAACCTTTGCACTTCACGGTACGAGCTATCCGTGGTGCGGATAATGTGATGGCTGACATTTTGTCTAGATGCCCACATGACTCCAACTAATACTTCTGTCCTATATTTCCATATATTACAGAGTCATAACACACCTATATTTCTACAATAGATTAGCACATCTGTACTTACTTTATATGTACACACTATCGTGCTTTGTTGTCATCTTCTTCTGTTCGTTTTTTAAGATGATAGAGGGGGACTGAGTAGTTAATATAAGGGCCGTTAGTTTACTAAACAGCCACAATTATTAATAATGTATTGTACCTTATGAAGCATATTAGTTATTAATTAGCATTATATTGCTTGTACTTTCTCAGAATGTCATTGTTGAGCTGAGGACTTACCTTACTAGTATCAAGCATGACGAGTTCTAGATTGTGTACTTACCCTCGGAATACCAGAGCATATGTCCTGGATCGTCATGTAGTTTAACTTTACTATGTACTTATGTCATTACATGTCAAAGAATGTACTATTTAAATTTTCATATCAGATTTGTACATCCATTTTTAAAGACAATATTAGAGTATGCTGTTTAATGATGATTATAGTAACTTGCATACGTATATTGTGTTTACATGCTAACGTGATGTGTGTTGGTGACACCTCCCCGATGTGAATATTTTTTGAGACATATTTATTTTTCTGTTGAGGTATATCCTCACCAGACACTCTATAATTAGCCTATTGTTTGGCAATTTAGTTAATTATCAGCGCATAATTCGTGCGTTTTGAGCCGCTTATCGCATGCTCTTTGATATTGAAAAAAAAAATATGTTCCACATTTTTTTTTTATCGGGAGGAGGTGGTGATATGTTGCGTGATAAATTATCGCAACATCGTTTTATTTCAATATCTATTTTATAACGCAAGGGCAACAACTGCTTGAAATTTATTGTCACTTTTCTCGGTAAGCATTTGTCTTCTCGCGTTGGTATCGAATGCAGTTAAGTTTTGAGCTGTGGGTTTTTTGCGCTGGACTGCGCATGACTTGTCTTGCTTCTTGGTCGATCGGTTTCCGCCCACCACTAGTGGAGTGAGCGATTTGGAATGGCGAAAGAGATGCCTCGTTGAAGAGGGGATCTCCGCTATTTTTTTTGTTCTGTCAGGGATGTGTAGTCCTCTTATGGATATTTCGTTTATTCGGGATAATACCTCTAGTGTATTTGCACATGCCGGGAGGCGTGATATTTCTGTATTTCTTGAAAGCAAGGTAAATTGACTTTTTCATTAACTCTATCGATTTTGGGTCGTGAGCGATTTCGATTCATAGCCTGTCTGCGAAAGTCGTCGTCACGAGATGTTTTTTCCCAGCTCACATGTCGCTGCATTGTACTGCATCGGTTGATGCATGTACCAAGGACCATTACTTGCTACTTTGTTAAATGAACTAGGTTTGGAAAACCTTTATTATCTAGAGGATATTTTTGAGGACATTATTTATACTTCGGCAGACGTGTCTGTCTTGCTGAAGTCAAACTAAGGAGAGTGAACTGATCTCATACATCTGGTTATCTCCTGGCTGTTATAGAAAAGGATGGAGTTTTTCACCTGACTACATTTACAGCACTTTGAAATATAACATGCATCTGACTCATCATTGTAATGCTGTCTACCGTCTATTGCTGTATTGAATGTTGCTGTGATAATGACTGTTTGATGTGCCTACATATTCGCGTAACCATTTTGTCACTGTGGCGTCCACAATAAATAATGAAGAAAAACGTCAACGGCTGTTACAAGAATCATTGACTTTATACGTCGTGAGTTTACTGACGTCCTATGTGGATTGCCCTGTTATTTTTGTATGAACATTGTTTTGACTGAACACATCTGCACACCACACAAAACCAGACATGCGGATACCATCCATCATCATATGGCATCACGCATCATACCTCAGTCAGAATTATTCTGGAATATTGTAATGACTACGTTGAATGTCTAGGGTATATATATATGATGAAGTGTAAGTCACAACAACAACAGACAGATAAACAATTTAATTTATTCCACAACACTTTACAACACTGTGACACTCACACACATTTAACACTCTATAAGACTATCTTAAATGAGTCTATGGTAAAGTTTCAAATATATATGTATTAATTACTTTCACTAATATATATCCTGATTCAACTACAAAGTGAACCAGGAATCACAATCAAATGTAATCACAATTTATATGTACATAATTTATAAATATGAACCTTGTAGTGACATATTTTATTAATATTATCCTATGTGTGTCAGTTGTGTAGTAGTACTATGAGGTAATACTGGTGTTGGTTTTCAAGCTATGTTGTTATTTGTCATCATGACTTCAAGTGTTTGTTTATCTTGGAAATAGTATGGGGAAAAAGCCACAGTTCCTATCAATTTACACAATGTATTTTCCCTCTGATTTATTATAATGTCAATTTTAGAGGGGGACACATAATGTTGAGCTCCTCTGGCCACAGAAGCTTATCTTTCGTGATGGCGGCAGGAAAAGACTTCTCTGCTTGATAGCTTCCCTGTTTTCTGGAGACACCTCACTGGTCACTATCTGGACCCAGGAGTATGCTGTCAGCCTCTAAATTCAGCAAAGCTCAGACCAGGTGCTGCTCAATAACTTTAGGACCACAGTCCCTGAAACAAGAAGGTTGTACCTCCTATTTCAGAACTAATTTATAATCTATTTCCAGACTGAACACAATACATAACAAACACTGAGTTCAGAGCGGTAGGCCAACTGCTATCTTCATCTGAAACAATTTACACCAGTATACTCCTCCCTAATGGTTACTACGCCTCTGCAATTCCAGCATTAGTTCCTTCTAGTCAATAAGATATGTGTCAGTGTATTGTTTGGAATTTCCATGCAGTTTTACTTTTCTCCGACACCTTCTGTTCAGGTTGGAGCAATATATATGCTTTGCCTCATGTTCGCTACTGAACTACACACATATACAGACATAAATTATCAATTTACATTCAATTTTCATTAAAAAGATATCAAATATTTCAAGCTTACCACAATTCATGAAATAATACACAATTACGTTGACTGGCAATGAATATGGCACAAAATCCGACCTGCCGCTGTCTCAGGCTTTTATTTAGAAAAATATAAGCTGAATCTCAACGCACTGTTGCTTTAGAAAGTTTATTTGAAAATGTGGTGCTGAACTGACGCTTCTAATTGCCTATATTGGCGGGTCTAAACAATCGTGCCATGTTTACACAGCTTTTCAAAAAAGTACCTCTACTACTGTTTCCCCTGACAACAAAAAAATTAGTATTGGTAGTCTGACTAATCGTGTTTCGCCTTACATTTACTGCGCTCCAATCAAATAGGATTTAACATGGGGACCTATTTCCCGTACAATGGTGGTTTCAAAATCTGCCACTGAGCGATTCTGATTTTGGTGTTGTCTGACACCCTCACTATTTCTTTTGGCTAGAATTTGTTAATTCCTAGACTATTTGCGTAACACTTAACATATTCTTTGTCAGCAAGTCCTAAGGAACCCAACTATATAAATTTTATGGGCTAAGGGGCTGCGTTCAAAATATGCATTTTCTTCTAGGATAGTCGTGCTGTTGCCACCTCCTCACTTCCAAACTTTATGGTGTCTGCTGTACTGTCATGCTTTCAAACGTAATCCAGTATAATGTCATCTTTCCCAATAAGCATTTTTCAGGTTTTTAAACCTAACTCTCGTATGGGTAGTGTTTTTTATCACTGTCGATTTGAAAAAAAGTTAGTGCATGTGGCCTTACACGCGTGATGGCAGTAATTGTATAGCGAGACGCCTGTTAGTGTTGCATGCGTTCCGGCTTTCAGCCCTCCCTTTCTTTCTATCCTAAGTTCATCTGTCTTTTCGTTTATGTTAACTTAGTGTATAAAATGACATGAATGGAATATTAAATATAGGTCAGCTTGCGTATCTCAAGGTTTTTCTTAGAAATGCAGTACACGTTTTATCGTAGAAAGCGTGTATTGATGCAGTAGGCTTTTACTATCAACGTGAAACGTTACAATTTGCAGACGAAGTAGAAAACAAGGGGGATCTCGAGTACAGTCATTGTGACAGCACTGTTCTTTACCGTTCTTCTTTCCCTTTATTGAATTTATTCGTTAGGCTTTACATTTTCTTTTTAATTTATATATGTGGATTAGAATTTCTCACGACAGTCAGATTGCCAAAGAAATGAGATTTTGAAGAAATACAAATTCCAGAAGAAGAATGCTAACGACAGTGCCAGGATACATTCAACACATTCTTCCTAAATAGATTAACAGATGTCATGGATAGTCAAAAGAGGGACATTATACAGGTTTTTGAAGATAAAAAAAAACAAAAAAAAAACAAACAGAAAAATAGAAAAAGTTCTATTTGAAAAAAAAGGTAATAGCAGGGAGATAACACTCGAAATAAGACAGATGATTTATGGTAATTTCTAGGCTGTTAATCCAAGAATATTTAACGGCAGCATTAATCTGAACTGGTCAAGGTTTTAACCATGACAAAGATATTCACCAACCGACTATCAGAACAAAAGAAACATTGATAATGGCATAACAGTGATTCAATTTGGTAAGATGAATCACTACTACGTCGCATTGTCAGGCCCAGTCATATTTTGGGAATACGGGTAATACGTGGACGATCATAAATCCATGGATGATGTCAAGCCCTATTGTGAGGTGAGGCCCAGTCATATTTTGGGAATAAGGGTAATACGTGAACGATCATAAATCCAT
Source organism: Oreohelix idahoensis (assembly GCA_024509875.1). NCBI lineage: Eukaryota > Metazoa > Mollusca > Gastropoda > Stylommatophora > Oreohelicidae > Oreohelix > Oreohelix idahoensis. The sequence goes on from JAMPIV010015487.1 coordinate 52,356, forward strand.
GGATGATGTCAAGCCCTATTGTGAGGTGAGGCCTGGCTGGTTCCCCCCTCTCATAGGTAACCTCTCTTGGAAACAAACTTGCCAACAAGAAACCTGATGGTCGATTTAGCGCGAGAATAGCTTACAAGACCGAAAGGCCTTATATATTTGGATATGTGCCCTAATATAACCGACGGATTTTTTTTAGTCTATATAAAATGGAGAAAGCATCGCCACAACGAAGTAAAAGTCCAATTTCTTTCTTTCATCTTCCAAGTGTGATCGCAGACACTAAAAAAAAAAAAGTATTATCCTGCCCTGTTAGAAAATGCACGAGACGTAGAGAATACAAAAATGTAATTGACTCAGGACTTCATATTTACATCGGAACGTCCAGCTGAACTCCCGTTATTTAACATACCGTATGATCTTTGTGTACCTATTTTCTCAAAACAAAATAACTTTTTAATATTTTTGGTGTGAGAAAACACGAACTGACGTCTTGTATCACAAAGTAGAGCGACTAACAAGTGATTATAAAGAACAGATCAGCTTTGATGAAACAAACACTGAACAATAGTTTAGTTTGTATAAAACTTGTCACCTGGGGATTAAGAGACACAAAATATTCATTTAGAACTCAGGTGTTTGCCTGAGAATACAATAAGGTTGTTGTTTCTGTTGTTTAATTTGTGCTGTTGAGCTCGTCGCTCATTCGCAGCCAGTACTAGTTGAGCAATTTGCATATGTTCTGTAACTGTCGAATGGCGCTGTAAAGAGTCTATGTGTTTGTTGGGAAGCCCGGAAGTAGCTGTCTTCTTCTACGGAGAGTCATGGGCAAGTGAACAGCGCATGCTGAACGGTCTCAAATGGTTGAGAACAGTTGCGGCAAGTAGGCTAATGTGAGGGACTTAATTTTTTTACGTACATGTTGAGCCTGGTGTGTTTTGTTCTTAATTGGAAGATTATGCTGTGCTCCAGTCGTTGTAGGGTTTTGATGTTGATTTATTTGTCAGGATGTCTGTCTGAGATTACAATAAGGTTGATAGATAATCAGCTGCTTCATCGAGTTGTCCATAAGTTGTCCGGTCATTTTAGATTCACGCTGGTTTGTTCTATTCTTTCCGATTCGGTTCTGTCAACGGAAATTTGTCGTTGACATTGTTAATCTTCAGAGGAATGTTTCCACTTTTTGTGTGGCGTGGGAGTTCAGATATTTCGTATGAATTGTGAACGGGAACACTGTTACCTTGGGCTATTGAAGTCATTGATGGGAAAAGGTCAAGGGCACTTACAGGAGGTGAGTGATTACACTTAACATGTTCATGCATAACTACACTGTATTTTAGTGATGGTAGACTCTCGGAGCCAGGACCATTCAGCTATTTTAATGTTTCATCTTTGATCATGTTTTTCTCAACGTCAATTAATTTTTCCAAATGCTTTTCTTTCGGGTAGAACAAAGGATATGAAACGGTTCTTTCCGTTGGATATTTCTTTGATGTTGATTGTGAGGGTTTGCTCAAGACAACATCGGTGTAGTGCAGACATATGTTTTGCGATTTTGATGAATGACTTGTGAAAGGACCCGTTGGTTCTTCAGAAAATTTAACACTTTTTGGACTCTGTGAAGACTTGATCTCTTTTTTCATGCTGACATCACTTGGTTTGATGATATCATCTACCTCATTGATCATAGCCACCGGGAACAGACCTTCTAATTCAGCACCGTACAAGCTTGTGTCAATGTCAGCTGATTGGACATCGTCTCAACGCAGATAGTTAAAGTCTTCTCTGCTATTCTCAGATGAACCATTATCTTCATTACCCTGTATAGGATCATCAACAATATCACCTTTGTTCTGGATACCAACAGCATAATTCTCTTTGTTCGAGCACTGTAACATTTTAACCCTACTAACTCCGGAATTTGGATGTTGCTGCTTTTGTCCATGCTGGGGTTTGGTCAGTCTGTTTCTGAACTCAGTCGCATATTTGACCAGGCTCTCAAAAGCAATTCTTTCCCTGGGATCTCTTTTCCAGCAACCTATCATGACGTGATACACGGTAGACGGGCAATCTTCTGGTCGCTGAAGGAGGATGCCTTGGTCCAGAAAATGTATAACCTGTAGCAAAGAATAAGCGTATTTTTAAGAACAACTAGAACATGAAACAGGTTTTGAATGACGGGAAATGTCATACTAGAGTGTAACAAAAATGTTATAGGCAAGTAAAACACTGGCCCTTATTCTTTAATATCCCGATCCAATAGAACCATTTGGAACCAATAATGATATATAAAGACCCAAAATTTGATTTATTCCAAAGAATGTTGTAAAATGTTGAAAACAATGTTACTATTTTTAGATACAAATTTTAAAGTTCTATATCTTAGAATCTACTTAAGTTATTCAAAATCTAAGTTGACAAAAACTTTAAGATACAATGCTGAGCTTCTTTTTCAACTTTGGTGTTCATAACTCAACAAATAAAAAAGTCTAAGGAAATTGAAATGTAGCAGTAAAATCCAACATGGCCGCCGTTTCTATGGCATCCAATAGCATTTAACCCTCACATGCGTTTGTATGCATAGCTTTTAGTATCGTAAGCCAGCCCCTGTATATACTTGCTTACTTAGTCGTTCCCCTTCTACCGTGAGGTGTAGAGGTTTGAAAGAGAGAGCGCCAGACTATTATATCGGCTGTCTTCCTCCTGGCCTTGTTCCTTTCTAGTCCTCGGTCCTACAAAGATTGTCTAATGTTGTCCTCCCAGCGAACTCTGGGTCATCGTGGGGGTCTGGATTCCTGGCTCTTTTTTTTTCCTTGCTTGTCGTAGTAGCCGATCTTCTCCCATTCTGCAGACATGGCCAAACCATCTTAGTTGGAACTGTTCTACTTGGGTCTGTAGACGGTGAGATTTTAGGCCTTGACGTATCGTCTGGTTGCGGACCATGTCTCTTCTTGTTTCTTCAACTACCTTCCTCAGATACCTCATTTCTGAGGTTTGGATCTGGCTTTTGTGGGTTGTAGTCATTGCCTATGACTCGCATCCATATGTCAAGACTGGGACATAGGGGGAGCGGTATACAGCCAACTTCGTTTTCTTACCGACCTCTCTCTTGCTGAGGAATCCTCGATTTATGGCCTGAAAAAGCCTCCCAGCTGCTGCTTTTCGAGTGGCCAACTCTTCTTTGATGCCTCTCTTTCGGTCTATAATTGCTCCGAGATATTTAAAGTGGTCGACCTGCTCCAGGAAATATTCTCCCAGCTTAATCTGATGTCTTCTTTCTTCTAGTGATATCAAATTGGATTTTGTTTTAGAGCTGCTTTTGACCATCCCTCTCTTCTCCAGCTCTTCCTTCCAGACTTGCAGGTTGGATTGGAGATGTGCCTCTGATTTAGCAATCAGGTCCCTGTATATTTGAATCAAAATCCCGCGGTTATTCATTTTACTTTAGCTGGGTTTCTCCCCTTTACAAGTGAAGTGTGGAATAGCCCAGACAGAAACAGCCTCGATTGTGCAGCATCAAGTGGTGAAAAGGAGCTAATGATGCTGATTAGTCCTTCTGACCGGGTTGGTAGGAAAGTCCACAGACACCCCAGCTTTACAGTGCCAAAGGGCTTTGATACCCATGGCCGCTGGTTATGTCATTTCATCATCATCATCATCATCATGAAAAAGTGTGGAATAAGGCCAGACAATAGAGATTTAAACAGCATTTCATCAGATTAAACGTATTTTGTGCAGCACATCTTTCTCAAGTGAAGTAAGAAAGTTAATTCTTCAATGTTATATATAACCAGTCCTGACATGCCGAAGAGCATCATGGATATTTAATAAATTTTAAAAAACCTGGATGGCACAAATGTGTGGTTTTACAGAAGAATGTTAAAATTGCAATTAACAGAGTAATGAGGATACCCAGAAAATAGCTAGCTTGCTAAGGAATCTTATTGTTTACAAGAGAAGGAAGATTTCCACTTTCTTTCTTCATGTAATGAGAAGAAACGGGCTAGAATATATTTGTGAAAACAGGAAAAAGTGAAGGTAAAAGCTAATAGAAGACAATAGAGATTTAAGGTGCTGGACAGTTCTTTTTTTAACATCATGGTATAGATGAAAGTAATAAAAATAACTGATAAACGCCAAAACTCGACACAGGAAGTTGTAGACAGACATGATCACCTACACTACAAGGCGTGATACTTGAAAATTAGAAGAAGAAGAAGATCGTAGAAGAAAAAGAAGACCACCACTTATATACGGAGACAGACCTCTTCATCGATTAGTGAATGACCACAGTAGGGCTGTTTTCCCGACGCTCGAAAGATTTTCTCATGAGCACAACTCCATAAGCCCAGATGTCGGACCCCATGATTCGAAAGCGGCGATACTTGAGCTGCCAAAGCAATTCTGTGGACATCCATCTGACATTTGTACTGCATATTGAGAACCGCCAACTTTCTGTAGTTTCCCCGGAGGAGGGGGAGGAGAACATACACACATAACATTTTTAATAAGCATGCGCAAATTGTGATTCGATGGGTGATCTTATGCATCTACATAAGTATGCATTAATGCGTGCATGAATTTTAAGTGTATGTAATCATGTTCGTGTATATAAGTACATCTAGCGTCCTGTTTGCGGCTCGCCTGTGTGTATGGCTGTAAATATTTGTATTCCCTTTATATAGGTGCGACCTTGATATATATAGCGCTTTGACTATAACAATTTTTTCCAAGGGATAACTGCACGAGTATTAGGTAAGCAAGCGGGTTGGTGGCCACAGATGACAGAGTGAGAGACAGAGAAAGATTCTTCTAAATTGTTTTCCTGTGAATATTTACAATCATTGTTTACTGAAACCATACTGATTTTTTTTTATTTCTAAACATAACCTAAGTACTTTACTGATAATAGAGATGGCCTTAAGTAGGAACTTTGTTCTTTTTTCTAATACTGTCTATTCTATATACCCTAGTGTTAATCCTTGACCTTTTGGGTTATTAACTTCTTTTGGGATCTTTTCTCAACAGGGGGAGGGCACTTATTGTGTTATTTTCCTATGTCTGTAAACATGAATATATTGATTTGTATACGTTTGATGTTGTAAAGTTTAAGTGATAATAAACTAAACAAAAACTTATTTTAGTGTGTCGGTCAGACCCATACCCAATTATCCATGGTTGTTTTACGTTTGTGTGTCTTGTTGTCACATAATTGTGTGTGTGTGTGTGTGTTGGTGTGTAGTGTAACTTATATTTCATATTGGGAGAGAAAGGCCGTCTGATATTAAAATATAGTCGTATAGTTAGGTTGGACTAGAGGAACTACTCTTTCCAGAGACTGATCTTCCTCTTACACTATCCCCTCGTGAAAATCTATTTCTTACACCTTTATTCTCACATACTTACCACCATCACCTCTGCTCAGACGGGACCCTAAATATCTTCTGACCTATCCATCTAAGAAATCCCGACAGCTATCATTTTCACACATTGTCGCTATCTAAAGTTAAGAATCTTGTTTTCAAATAACATTTCTTCAAACATTATTGAAAAGACGCAGCAGCAGATACCAAATCAATCTAGTAAACGCACTATTACTATCAAATCTTATTTTTTTTTTACGTTTCATACATCCTAACATTTGTTCTAAAAAAATATATATGTAAAACATATTTAAAATTCCACAAAAGCCAGCTCCAAATGTCAGAACTAAGAAATCCGAGGAAGATTGTTGAAGTAACAAGAAGAGACATGGTCCGCAAACAGACGATACGACAAGGCCTCAAAACCTAGCCCTCAGACCCAAGTAGAACAGGAAGCCAAAAGGAAGAAAGCTGATCGAATATTATGGCGCTCTCTCTGGCAATTCTCTACACTCCAGGGTAAAAGAGGAATGACTAAGTAGTAGAAGTGGTAAATTTAAAATTAGTATCTGTATCACTTCGAACCCATAGTTTACCATGTTTGTTTTGTCAGCAGGGTAGGTAATCGTTTAATGTGATAGGGGAAACAATCTATGTTAAACAAAAACAAATTTTAAACATTATGTTTCAGTTAAATTGACAGTTACCGCTTTAAGCACTGTTTAGTTAATATGTGCATGTAGTTTGCCATATAAAACATGTACTATTATTGGAATGTGTACTAAAACAATTAAAACTTCTCTGTTCCTATTAAAATAACATTAAATTTTATAACGATTAAACATTAAGCGGTGGTGTTAATTAACAAGAACTTGGTTATCTTTGAATGAAGTAGGCATCCACCATTGACCATTATATCGAGTAAGCATTTCCAAGTCGGATGTCTGTACAACCAATGAAAACAAAAATTATAAAACGCGACAACCGAACAGCGAATGCCAGTATTATATCATGATAGACTATTCCTACTTCTACCTGACTCCTAATGGTCCCCATCAATTGTTAACTTTTCTGTTATTGACCTCCTTCAATAACATGTCAGACTAAACATATCTTCCCCCCGCCCCCTATCATTACGTGCCATCATTGGGTGCTGGAACTCTCACACTCACAACTAGGGTTGACAATTTGGCGTTTTTGACGCCAAATTCCACAAATCTGGCTTTTTTAAATTGCTTGGCGTCAAAAAATTCGTCAGCCTTCTTTGGCGTTTCTTTGGCTGTGTCTTTTACCATTGGTTGGCGTAGAAAAATTCGTCTGGTTTTTTTTTTTTTTTTTGGTGTCTTTTTTGTGTGCATACTAAAATTGCTTACACTGAAAGAAGTATGCGTATATTTTATTATATCAAAGAAATACAAAACATAACGAAGGAAGCTAATATAAACTGCAACCTATTATCTAAAGTCATATGCTACCGTTTCAACACCCTTATATACTGAAGCACATTAAAAACGCACCACTATTATATATACTGATGCCGAGAAGCTGGAAAAAAAAGTGTAGAAATTGATTTTCCCCGTGTTTGTCGTGAGGTAGAGAGCGAATGGCTGATGGAATGGAAAGTGCATGATTCAACAAACGGGTTTGTGTACAGACTACATGAAAACAATGAAAGTTACACGTGGAACACGATTGCCAACAGCTATAACCCTGAAAATGTGTACGCGTTGTGGCAGTATACTCGGTATAAAAAGGCCATTGAGACAAAACACCCAGTACATGTGCTTGAAATGCCACGACTATCTGAAAACGACCGCCAACGAGCCATTGGTATGTTGGAGACCGGAATGAGCTCGCGGGCTATTGCCAGAAGGATGAATTGCCCCCACAGCACTATTGTACGTCTCAATGAACGTTACAGAACCACTGGCAGTACCCGGGATAGACTTCGGAGTGGCCAACCACGAGTTACCACCCCTGCGCAAGATCGTCATATTGTGCTGAGTCACCTAAGGAATCGTTCTCTCCCGGCAGGTCAAACAGCAAGAGCAGCAGTGGGTAGACGTGGGCAAGTCTCTCGAATGACAGTCATACGACGACTCAGAGATACAGGCCTTACTGCAAGACGACCTTATGTTGGGCCTAACTTGACTCACAGACATCGTCAGCAGCGACTGCAATGGGCAGAGCAACATGTCAGATGGACTAGACTGCAGTGGAATGCTGTCCTATTCATAGACGAGAGCAGATTCAACATATCCTTTGCTGCTGGACGTATGCGGATTTGGCGACGGTGTGGAGAGCGCTTTGCAAATTGCTGTGTTCGTCAGCACAACCTATTTGGAGGTGGCAGTATTCACATTTGGGGAGGATTCAGTTTTCACCATCGCTTGCCTCTTCACGTCTTCTGTGGAAATGTTAAAGCTGTGACATATCGAGATGAGGTTGTGGATGCATTGGTTGCTCCTGCGTTCACAGATTATCCAGACTTGCATCTTCTCCAGCAGGATAATGCACGTGCGCTCACCGCATGCATTACGCAGCAATATCTACAGCAGCAGAACATTGTGACGACTGATTGGCCTGCCCTATCACCAGACATGTCCCCTATAGAACATCTGTAGGACGAGCTTGGACGCAGAGTCTACAGGCAAGGTTCCCCAGCTAATCTGCAACAGTTCGAAGCTGCTCTTACACGTGAATGGGACTTGATTCATCGGAATTTCCTTCAGAGACTTGTGCGTTCCATGCGGAGCCGCTGCCAAGCTTGTTTGCAAGCACACGGTGGACATACCAGATACTGAGGATAGTGTGAATGAATATTTTTATTGGTTGCATTTTTGGTTTTCTCCCTTGCCTGCACAGAATGCAATAAATTTCATAACAATCAAATGTACAAATAAATGACCAGCATGGATTCATAGAAAAATGAATAAAGATTCCAAATATGTAAACTTGTAAACACTTATATTTACATTTCACACTCTGTTCCTGGATTATACAGGTGGTGCGTTTTTAATGTGCTTCAGTGTATATATATATATATATATATATATATTGATACCGGAATGATGTTGTATTCTTTATGGATAGATGTTGGTATACTTGATGTGTACTGTCACTGGATACTGACTGGTATATCGTGCTGTAATATGATTTATCGCGAATGTGTGACATGGAAGTTCGTCAAGGTGGACATCTATGTAGCAGTGCAGACTTGTTTCACAACATGTAACATACAAGAGTGTGTGTGGCATCCATCACATTGAAAGGTGTAGATGTGGAGTTGATGGAATCATATGTTGTACGTGTTACAAATATGGAGTCAAAATATAGGTGAACAGCTGTGTACGTTTTCACCATTTATTATAGTCACAGCAACAAGACGTAGACAAGTCCATGTAAGCATGACACAGGAACATGGCGGATATGAAGACAGTTCACTACGATTGCATGTACATAAGTTCCAATAATTATATGATTATCAAAGTGTTGCAGACTCCAATTTATCTCTCATTCCACAACTAGCAGAAAAACCCCGTATTACACAACGGGTAAATAACTGTATAAATATCCAACAGTTTCATTCTGACTCTTCTTAAATCACTCTTCTTAAGTCGACCCCAAACCTGGCGGGCGACGAAAATAGCATAGTCCATCCCTCTAATCGGACGTATTGAAGATAGGCTGTCGTTTCGAAGATAGTCTTATATAACTCCCTCGTACATCAGGCGAGTTTTCATTTCCAAAGTTATAATAGCAATAACTAATAACTCATCTGTTCTTCCACTCCAGATAGTTATATATTAGGCCTCTATAAAACAGTAAACACTGTGGATTCCTCTTCTGTAGACATAAGTGTCTAAGTTCAAAATATACCGCTATTCATGCGGGTTGTAGAATAATATCTATACTCCTGGGTTTCTGTGTGTAAATCTAAACCTAACAGTCTTAGATGGCTCCACCGAGCGTAACAAGTAGAATACTCTGCCTTTCAACCATTCGTGAGCTATCGTCACCGGTTGACCCAAAATGCGTTCAGCTTACACTGTGAACAAAAGAAGTGTGGAAGTTTCGTCTTTTACCTTGCTACGAATTCCTAACACAACTTCATAACAACTGTCGTCTTCCTGACGAACAGAAATAACACAGGGGACTTTAAATAACAGTGGAAGAATTTCCGTCTCGAAACAATGCAGAGAAGTAACCAGACATTCCGTCTGACAGACCCAGTTCAACCAAACGGTCTCCCGCACAGGAAATCTTCTTCAAGACCTCTAGTTTGGACATGCGCAGTTCGCATCCCCTTTGACCTATTCAATCAGCTGGTATAACCTTTTAAGAGGAGTAACTACATATTTACTTTCCCTCAAAGCAAAAATGAGTATTCGTCCTTAGATTATGGTTCCAACGAAAAATACATTAGACCCAAAATCTTATTCAAAATATTTTCAAACATAACAAGTATACAGACAGACTACATTATCAGTTATGAAAACTGCACGAAACATATATATATATATATATATATATATATATATATATATATATATATATATATATATATATATATATATATATATATATATATATATATATATATATATATATATATATATATATATAAAACCGAGAGAGAGAGAGAGTGAGAGAGAGAGAGAGCGAGATGTCATGGTGTTTCAAAATTATGTGTGCACTTAGAATGCTGAAACCTCTATCATTATTTGAGGTAGAATTATGGCATTTTTACATTTAAAGTCACAAATGTCAACAGGTGTCGACGACCTGCAACAATGCATTGTTCACAGCGATGAACTTCTGACTGCCATTCTGTATTACTACTAAATTGATAGTGAAACATGCAAAAGGTGTGTACGAATTACTGGCTTATTTTAGTTCTATGTAGGATGATAAGTCAGGTACAGCTTGAGTATGCAGTATAGTCTCTGGAATGTGATGCTTCCCTAAAAGCTCTTGGTACCTTCGGTACCTGTAAATAAAAGCATCATACCTACTCTGCTAAAAACACTTCAAACCCATCTGTCAATATGAATAAGATATTATCCACGCTTACACAGAAGGATCAGCTTTTAAAGCAGCCATAAGTGCTGGATATGGGGCCATAATCATCTCACCCAATACAGAAGAATCCATCAAATCTGCAAGCCCCTGTGGTACCCGGTGCTCAAACTACGATTCAAAAGTAGTCGGCATCCAGAAAACGTTGAACTTTTTTTTAATCACATGAAATAAAAACTAAATGAGGCTGTAGTCTTGGCAATAGAAAAATTGGAAAATTAACTCAATATTATCCAGAAGGTTCAAGAAATATCACACAAAATTATGAACTTTAATGGAACACAAATCTACGTGCGATGTATACATAGACATCACATTGAATGAAGCTGCTGATAAAACTAGCCAAAAGGGGAGCGAAAATGCCACAATTCGACCAACCATTGAGTATGCTAAAAATGAAACAAATAATCAAAAACAACTGTAAAGAAGATTGGCTGAACATGTGGGCACATGCTAAAACAGGAAGAAGACGCGTCATACACCTACCAGCCCCAAATAAAGAAGATGCTATAAACCATTTGGAACGAAAATATTAAATCAAAATCATCAGATTGAGAACAGTTCACTCCAGACTGAATTGTCACAGAAACAGAATGTCCGGTATAAAAATATTGCAAATTTAGACACTGCCCAAATACCTAGGTTACAGGACAGTAGAACACCATCTACTACTCAACCCACTGCACTCCAGGGAATGAGACAAACTTTCACCTCCGTCAACCCTCTCCCAACAACTAAATAATAAATAAACCTCTTCTCCCCTCAACTATAAACCGCCCCTCCACATACACAAACCTCCTTCATATAACCCCTAACATACCACCCACCTCCCCAAACCACACATAACCTCACCAATAATGAACCTACAACCTCCTACTCCCGTCTCTTACTCAACTACCTCCAAAACCACCATTCTACTCCCAAATCCCACTCACCCCCCCAAAACATCCCCCCATCCCCCCCAGGCCCACCCCCTAGATAACACCCAATCCCAAACCCCCACCCCCCCCCCTCCCTAAATACCATTAAAATAATAAACCACCAAACCCAACCCTCCATACCCCTTATATTAACCCCCCCACCACACCATTCTCCTCTCACCCCCCCCTATTCCCACACCCCCCACAACCCACAACTCCCCGCCTCCCCCCCCAACCCTACCCGCCCCCCCCTAACACTTCCCCCCTCCTCCTCATTCAACAAAACACCTTTCATTCAAACCATCCCCCCACATTCACAACTTATGTCAAAATTCAGAATTCACCAACTACACCTTTCCAATTCCACTACTCACAAAACCCACCTCCTTATTAACCTATCGGACCCCAACCCAAACATCCACTTCCCAGTTGTGTTGTTGTTTGTGGTTCATTACCAACATCCTTACAGTCCAACAACTAACCCCTCACCCTACCCCACCCCCCCCCCCATCCCATCACCAACCCCACCCAACATGTCTAAATCTCCATCGGCTAACCTACTAAACCACCACACACACCTCCCACAATACATTCACAATATTCCCAAACTCCCATTAGCACATCCCCTACCCCCCCTAACCCCCCCCCACTTCCAAATGGTTTATACCCAACCATTAACCCCACCACACGCGAGGAACTAGCGCGTACTTCACACGTCATTCACCCCCCCCCCCCAACCCCCACATGTTACCCCTTAATTTCACCTACCCACAGACCCCCCTAACATCCCCCTATGCCAATTCATTTACCCATCATCCCAAAAAACATCCCCATATAACCCAACACCCCCCCCCAATCCCCAATCCCCTTTCCACCAAACCCCTAAACCCCACTTCCAATCTCCCCCCCCTTCCACACCCAATGATACACCCAACCAACTCAGAACCCCCCCCCAAACTAAAATTTCCAACTATCCCATCCCCCCCCCAAACTCAACCTCCCAAAACTGGATAACAATTTTAATTTTCCCAAAAAAACCTCCCTAAGGATACAACCTCCACAGTTTTATTTCACCCCAAAAAACACAATCTACCCATTACAAAATACTAACACCCACCACTCTTTCATAAATCAATCAACACCACACAACCTTCCCACAACCCCCACCAACAACCACATCCTCAACCTTCAAAACAACCACCAGGTATACATCCACAACCAAACCACATCCCCCCAACCCACCCCTCCAACCCCCCCATACCTCATTCAACCCAAACCCCACCCCCCCTCCCAAAACGAACACCCTCCATTACCCACCCCCACCACCACCCACATTCTACCAACTAACCCCCAAACCCCACCCAAAAATAATAAAACCCCCCCCCAACACTATGACTCCCCCACCCAACCCCCCCCCAACTACTACCCCTCCCAAACCACCCCAAAAACCAGTACCCATTAAACATCAAACCCAAACCCACACCAACCATCAACCCATCACACTATCCACCCCAACTCAACCCCCATCCCCACCCCCAACACCCCCCACACCCACA
>JAMPIV010015488.1:0-236446 GCA_024509875.1 Oreohelix idahoensis
TCATTTTGTGAGAAAGGATTGATGCTATAGAGAGATATTAAATAGGTATGAACTATTAGCTACCACGTATGGGTTAGAGAGAGAAAGGTGGAGCTTAAAGTTATCTCAGGGACTTCGTGGGGCAGCTTATGAAGTTTTTGCAAAAATGAGCGGAGGTGATCAGGAAAATTATGACATGCTAAAGCAGGCTCTTTTGTTAAGGTATGAAAAGACAACGGCAGGATTTTCATAGGAAAATAATTTAGGAATAGCCATAAAACTACCGCGCGCACTCGGTCCGGCCTTCAACGCTCGCACTCACCACAGTTCTCTGGCACGAATAGAGACTCATTTACTGCGCGCTCGCTCAAAAATGGACTTCTCTGGGGAACCCAAGATCTTAAGGAAATGGTCCTTATAGAGCAACTAAGAGAGTCCATGGCTCCAGACCTGAGAAAGTTTCTCATGGAACAAGGTGCAGAGAGGCTGGATGAGTTGCTAAATGTTGCTGAAAGGTATCAATAGCTCAAGGCATGGACGGTAAACAAGGTTATATCTAAAAGAAACAGGTGGACAACTTTAGGGCACCAACATGAATACTATTTAATAATTTTGATCCTAAGGATCCAAAACCAAAGGATTAAGCACCAATTTGATAGGCCACGGTATGACAATAAAAATAAATTCCCACAATTCGATGAAAGGAAATATGATGAAAGAAAATCTTTCAACCAAGGAAAAAGGTGGTGTAAAAATTGTCAGATGGACAATCATGACACTGACCGTTGCAGAAGGAAACCTGTGTATATGGCAACCCTTCAGGTCAGGTCGACCTCAAGACAGGAGGAGGATATTATGTTGGATACCACTCAGAAGAGATGAGGAAGGCACAGGCTGGGGATAAAACACTCAAGCCTTGTTTCAGAAAATTGTCAACTTGTCATACAACTCCACGCAAGGGAGATTTTTACATGAAAAACAAGTTGATGTATAGGAAGACTGGAGCTAGATCCAAAGGTCAGGGACAGCTGGTACTTCCTAAAAGATATAGGGCAGACTTAATAAGGAGCCTACATGTGAAACCAGATGGGGACCATGAGAAGATAGGTACCATCATTCAAAAGGTGGCTCACAATTATTATTGGCCAAAGGCAAGATGGGACATTGAGAATTTTGTAGAAAGGTGTAGCATAGCACATGAGGGAACACCCACAAGTGGGAACATTGATCAGGACCTGGACACGCCACGGGGCAAAATTAGGCCTGATAATAAAAAGAAAAATAGATTTGATAAAGTGGACCAAATGGAATGGGAAGCCCCTTTTCACGGACAAGCTTCACGTAACTGGTTTACAATGGCCACTATGCGGAGAGTGCAAAAAGATGTCTTACCCCAGGATAAGCCGAAAATCCCTCAATCGGACTTAAACAAACTGGAGGAAGAGGATGTAGAGAGGAAATCTCTCATCAAGAATTTTAAGTGGGGAGAAAGCCCCAAAAGAAAAATTGGTAGCGGTCGTTTTGTGAATGATAATTCTGGGAGGAAAAATCATCACTATAGAGCTTCGAGTGGAAGAGACCATACCGGTGCATGGACAAATAGGTCCACACAATTAAAGGTCCATATGTAGCTTTGTTAAGAACGTGGACTGATGAAAAGGCAGAGGAAACATTACATCTTCATACCAATATGTGAATGAGCTGACCACTCGTTTAAAAACTGGCTGGAAACTTGCCAATGAAAATTTGAAACAAGCCAGGAAGAAACATGCTGCCTATTATAACAGGAAGGCGAAAGACAGAAATTTGGCTGTGGGAGAGAAGGTACTGCTTCTTTTCCCCGGGAGTCAGAATAAGTTACAAATTGGATGGCAGGGTCCATATACAGTTCTAGAGAAGGTGTCTAGAACAAATTATAAGATAGATAAGAAGGGGAAAGAAAAAATCTATCATGTGAATCTCCTGAAGAAATATTTGGAAAGAGAACATCAGGAAGAGACACACTTGTTGACCTTGTCCATCGCCATGGAGATGAAAAAGGAACCACTTTCATCATTTGAATATCCATTACACCCCTGTGAGACAGCAGCACAGGTGAAAATCAGTACACATTTAACGAAAACTCAGAAAGAGAGAGTGCAACAGGTTCTAAATAATCATGCAGAGGTGTTAACAGACCGACCAGGGCATACAAACCTATTGGAATATGATATGAAACTGATAGACCCCCACACCTGTCTGTATGAAACCATATTCGATTCCGTTTGCTAAGGAGAAAGCTTTGAAGGAAGAGATAGACTATCTGTTGAAGGAAGGAATTATTTCGCACAGTGAATCTTCGTATAGTTCCGGTGTTGTACTCTTAAGGAAGCCCTCTGGAGAACATAGACTCTGTATAGATTACAGGAGACTGAATGCTATTACAGAAGGACAGGTGGATCCATTGCCGGATACAAATCAGCTGTTTGCCAGACTAAATAAAGCTAAATATTTCTCAAAAGTGGATCTGAGTAAAGGATACTATCAGATTCCAGTAAAGCCTGAGGTTGACCATACCTAGCTTTTAGTACCTCAGAAGGACACTATGAGTTTAATAGATTGCCATTTGGATTGAAGAATGCGCCTAGTGTCTTCTCTAGAATGATGAGAAAATTGTTGGATGTAAACATTCGGAGGAACGTAATGAATCCCTGAGTTGCCTCTTTGATTGAGGATATTCCGAATGTTTCATACAGGATAATAAGAAGATTATGGGATCCACTACGAAAACTCTGCTATCACCAGGTATATGTTATCTCCTCATAACGTACATTTTGAGGGAAATATAATGTTCTCTGGACATGTCATTGCGCAGACTCAGAGAAGAGAAATGGTGAATAGGGGTTGCGAAGCAGCATTAAGACAAGCACACACACACGCGGCCATTCAGAAACATATCCTAAATATATTATTGGTTGTAGAAGTCCGAGGCAGATTTCAAGAGTAAGTGCCTACTCTGAATGGACCCAACTACATAAAACCATGATAGCACCACAAAAATTAATAAAGAGAAGAGCAATGGAAAAATAACAGTGCTGTCACAAAGAATGTACTCGAAATCCCCTTGTTTTCTGCTTCGTCTGCAAATTGTAACGCTTTCACGTTGATAGTAAAGCTTACTGTATTATTACCCGCCTTCTTCAATGAAACGTGTGCTGTATTTCTTGGAAAAGCATTGAGACGTACTGCGTAATGACCTAAATTAACCCTAACATTAATTATACTGCGTTACCAAAACGAACGAACAGATGGACTAAAGGGATAAAAAGAGAAGGGAGAGGCAGAAAGCCGAACACTAAACCCGCTTCGCGCGATACACAATTACTACCATCACGCGTGTAAGTCTACATGCACTAATTTTTTTTCAGACGGACAGTGATAAAATACACTACCCTTTCCCAGAGTTAGGTTTATAAATCATAACAGACTCTTATTAGAAAAGACAACATTATATGGGTTTACGTTTGAACACATAACAGTACCCAGACAGCACATCTTCTAAACAGGAGATAGAAGAAATTGCATATTTTGAACGCAGCCACGTAGCTCCTTTAAATTAGTATTTTTGGGTTCCTTAGGGTTTGCTGACAAATAATATGTAAAACGTTACGCAAATAGTCCAGGAATTAATAAATTATACCCAAAATAAAATATTGGGGGTGCCTGACAGCATAAAATCATTTCTGCTCATAAAATTTTTTTTATAACGTGTTTGAAAAAACCTTACGTTACATAAATAGCCTACCATGTAAACTCCAAATTGATTGGAGCGCAACAAATGAAAGCCTAACCACGATTGGTCGGGCTATAAATACTATCTTGGTTGTTGGGGGAGACGGGAAAAGATAACATTTTTTTCAAACACTTGTCGAAACGTGGCTCATTGGCCAGTCTCGCTGATATACACACTTGGGAGCGTTAGTTCGAGACCACTAATTCAAATAAGCTTGATAAAGCGACAGTACGTTGAAGCTAGCTCACATTTTTGCTAAAATAAAAGCCTGGAACATAGGCAGAACGGAATTTGTGCCAGTTTGTGCCAGAATTCATTGCTAATCAACGTATCTGTGTTTATTTCCATGAAATTGTGGTAAGCTTGAACCATTCAGTATCTTTTAATGAAAAATTGAATGTGAATTGTTGATTTATGCCTGTATATATATGTGTAGTTCAGTGGCAAACGTGAGGTAAAGCCTATAATGCTCCAGCCTGAACAGAGGGTGTCGGAGAGAAGTAAAACGGCATGGAATGGCCAAATAGTACACTGACACCTGGATGATGGACTAGAAAGAAATAATGCTGGAAGTGCAGAGGCGTAGTAACCATTAAGAAGGGTAATACTGGAATAAAGTATTTCAAATGAAGCTGACTGTTGGCCTAACGCTCTGAACGCAATGTTTGTGCTGTATTGTGATCAGTGTAAAAGAGAATATAAATTAGTTATGAAGTAGAAGGTACATCCTTCTTGATTTCAGGGACAGTGGTCTTGATGGTAGTGAGCAGCACCTGGTCAGAGATTTGCTGAATCCAGAGTCGGACAGCATACTCCTTGGTCTTTTTAGCTATCAGTGAGGTGTCTCCTGAGCCCAGAGGAGAATTCGAGCAGAGGAGTCCTTTCCTGCCGCCATCACTAAAGATAAGCAGAGTTGGCCAGCTGAGCTCAACATTATGTCCCCTCATCTTGAAATAACTTTATAAAAATACTATTCAGAGGGGAATTTACTTGTCTTAAAATCAGGAACTGTGAACATCTCCAATAATGGTCCCTAAAGACAAACTATTGAAGTCATGATGACAAATACCAACAGAGCTTGAACAAAACAAAACCAGTATTACCTCATTTTACTACTACACAACTGACACACACATAGAACATTTGTAATAATATATGTCACTACAATATTCATATTAAATACATTCTGTACATAACTTGTAATTTAAATTGATTGTGATTCCTGGTTCCCTTGTAGTTGA
Source organism: Oreohelix idahoensis (assembly GCA_024509875.1). Taxonomy (NCBI): domain Eukaryota; kingdom Metazoa; phylum Mollusca; class Gastropoda; order Stylommatophora; family Oreohelicidae; genus Oreohelix; species Oreohelix idahoensis. The sequence continues at coordinate 4,993 of JAMPIV010015488.1, forward strand.
ATCAGGACACATATTCATTCATGCCAGTAATGAATACATATTGTTATTTGAAACGTTACTAGTGACTTCTTTAAGATATTCTCATAGAGTGTTATATGTATGTGAGTGTCACAGTGTTGTTAAGAGTAGTGGATTAAATTAAATTGTTTATCTGTCTGTTGTTGTGACTTACACTTCACCATACACATACCCTAGACACATAACGTAGCATCACACTATTCCAGAATAATTCTGACTGAGATATATAGATATGTGGTAGCAAGTAAGGTTATATATATAATATACTACTCTTATTAGATATATATATACCTTCACAGCTGATCTCAGTCAGTACACTAAGTCCCTTATAAATATTTATAACATCCCACTTCACCACATATATTGGGGTCTCGCTCTCGGGATTTTGAATCTTTAACTATTAAAAATATTGGGGGTAATTCACTTCAGGGAATATAAGAATTAAAAGGTATCCTTGGGTGGAATTAAATAAGGTTGAGCTCACGGTGCCTGTTTTGTCCATTAGAGATTGAATTGTTGGTTAGACATTGTATTAAGTTACCTGATAGACAATGGCGGACCTGGCCAAATTTCGATCTGCTGCGGTTCAGACTGCAAAAGAGTTAGGATTAGATGGGCAAGTTATGGTTGCCTATGTCACAACGGAATGTGACAAATTTATTGAACGCGAAGAAAGAAGATTAGAAAAAGAAGCCGAAAGAAAGTTAGAGGTTGAGACTAAGAGGTTGCAGATTGAGGCTGAGGCTAAGAAATTGGAGGCAGAAAGAGAAGACAAAAGATTAGCTGCAGAAAGAGAAGCCGAGGAAAGAAGACAAGCTGCAGAAAGGGAAGCAGAAAAGGAGGAGAAGAGATTACAAAGGGAACATGAGTTACGACTAAGGGAGTTTGAGTTTCAAGGCCATGCTCCTGAAAATGGTGCCAGCCCCTTTGCCTCTGATGCTACGGTTACTCAAGGAGCCTCAATCTCAGCTATGAACTTTCATTTAGATCATTTTGTTGAGAAAGACGATGATATTGAGAGCTATATAAATAGGTACGAACTATTAGCTACCACGTATGGTTTAGAGAGAGAAAGGTGGAGCTTAAAGTTATCTCAGGGACTTCGTGGGGCAGCTTATGAAGTTTTTGCAAAAATGAGCAGAGGTGATCAGGAAAATTATGACATGCTAAAGCAGGCTCTTTTGTTAAGGTATGAAAAGAATGCAGAGTTTTACAGGAAAAAATTTAGGAATGCTAAACTACTGTCAGGTGAAACCTATCACCAGTTCTCTGCACGAATAGAGACATACTTGGAGAAATGGACTTCTCTGGGAAAACCCAAGATCTTAAGGAAATGGTCCTTATAGAGCAACTAAGAGAGTCCATGGCTCCAGACCTGAGAAAGTTTCTCATGGAACAAGGTGCAGAGAGGCTGGGTGAGTTGCTAAATGTTGCTGAAAGGTATCAAGCAGCTCAAGCAGAGGTAACAGGTAATAAAAAGAAACAGGTGGACAACTTCAGGGCACCACAGAACTTTAATAAATTTGATCCTAAGGATCAAAATAAAGGTAAGCACCAATTTGATAGGCCACGGTATGAAAATAAAAATAAATTCCCACAATTCGATGAAAGGAAATATGATGAAAGAAAATCTTTCAACCAAGGAAAAAGGTGGTGTAAGAATTGTCAGATGGACAATCATGACACTGACCGTTGCAGAAGGAAACCTGTGTATATGGCAACCCTTCAGGTCAGGTCGACCTCAAGACAGGAGGAGGATATTATGTTAGATACCACTCCAGAAGAGATGAGGAAGGCACAGGCTGGGGATAAAACACTCAAGCCTTGTTTCAGAAAATTGTCAACTTGTCATACAACTCCAGGCAAGGGAGATTTTTATATGAAAAACAAGTTGATGTATAGGAAGGCCGGAACTAGATCCCATGGTCACGGACAGCTGGTTCTTCCAAAAAGATATAGGGCAGACTTAATAAGGAGCCTACATGTGAAACCAGATGGGGACCATGAGAAGATAGGTACCATCATTCAAAAGGTGGCTCACAATTATTATTGGCCCAAAGCAAGATGGGACATTGAGAATTTTGTAGAAAGGTGTAGCATAGCACATGAGGGAACACCCACAAGTGGGAACATGGATCAGGACCTGGACACGCCCCGGAGCAAAATTAGGCCTGATAATAAAAGGAGAAATAGATTTGATAAAGTGGACCAAATGGAATGGGAAGCCCCTTTTCACGGACAAGCTTCACTTAACTGTTTTACAATGGCCACTATGCGGAGAGTGCAAAAGGATGTCTTACCCCAGGATAAGCCGACAATCCCTCAATCGGACTTAAACAAACTGGAGGAAGAAGATGTAGAGAGGAAATCTCTCATCAAGAATTTTAAGAGGGGAGAAAGCCCCAAAAGAAAAATTGGTAGCGGTCGTTTTGTGAATGATAATTCTGGGAGGAAAAATCATCACTATAAAGCTTCAAGTGGAAGAGACCATACCGGTGCATGGACAAATAGGTCCACACAATTAAAGGTCCATATGTAGCTTTGTTAAGAACGTGGACTGATGAAAAGGCAGAGGAAAACATTACATCTTCATACCAGTATGTGAATGAGCTGACCACTCGGTTAAAAACTGGCTGGAAACTTGCCAATGAAAATTTGAAACAAGCCAGGAAGAAACATGCTGCCTATTATAACAGGAAGGCGAAAGACAGAAATTTGGCTGTGGGAGAGAAGGTACTGCTTCTTTTGCCCGGGAGTCAGAATAAGTTACAAATTGGATGGCAGGGTCCATATACAGTTCTAGAGAAGGTGTCTAGAACAAATTATAAGATAGATAAGAAGGGGAAAGAAAAAAAATCTATCATGTGAATCTCCTGAAGAAAAATTTGGAAAGAGAACATCAGGAAGACACACTTGTTGACCTTGTCCATCGCCATGGAGATGAAAAAGGAACCACTTTCATCATTTGAATATCCATTACACCCCTGTGAGACAGCAGCACAGGTGAAAATCAGTACACATTTAACGAAAACTCAGAAAGAGAGAGTGCAACAGGTTCTAAATAATCATGCAGAGGTGTTAACAGACCGACCAGGGCATACAAACCTATTGGAATATGATATGAAACTCATAGACTCCACACCTGTCTGTATGAAACCATATTCGATTCCGTTTGCTAAGGAAAAAGCTTTGAAGGAAGAGATAGACTATCTATTGAAGGAAGGAATTATTTCGCACAGTGAGTCTTCGTATAGCTCCGGTGTTGTACTCTTAAGGAAGCCCTCTGGAGAACATAGACTCTGTATAGATTACAGGAGACTGAATGCTATTACAGAAGGACAGGTGGATCCATTGCCGGATACAAATCAGCTGTTTGCCAGACTAAATAAAGCTAAATATTTCTCAAAAGTGGATCTGAGTAAAGGATACTATCAGATTCCAGTAAAGCCTGAGGTTAGACCATACCTAGCTTTTAGTACCTCAGAAGGACACTATGAGTTTAATAGATTGCCATTTGGATTGAAGAATGCGCCTAGTGTCTTCTCTAGAATGATGAGAAAATTATTGGATCCTCTGAATAATCCCTGTATAACAAATTTTATGGATGATATCCTTATAGCAACAGAAACATTTGAGGAACACATTGACTCTCTGAACATGCTGTTTGATCGACTTAGGGAGGCAAATTTAACAGCCCGACCAACCAAATGTTGCGTTGGATGTAAAGAATTGGAATTTTTGGGACACACAGTTTATCAGGGAAACATGACCCCTGACCCAAAGAATTTAGAGAAACTACAGAAAGCCCCGAGACCACAAACCAAGAAGGACGTGAGATCCTTTGTCTCATTATGTGGTTTCTACCAGAAGTATATCAAAAACTTTAATTCCATATGTGCACCTTTAACGGAATTGACACGTAAAGGACTTCCAGATCGCATTACATGGACACCACAATGTGAAATGACTTACCAAGAATTGAAGGAAAAGCTCACAAGTAAACCCATTTTGAAATTACCTGACTTAAGTCAAGAATTCATAGTAAGGACGGATGCAAGTAATATTGGGCTAGGTGCAACTTTACTACAGAAATCAGATGCATTGGATGGGGAATTAAGCCCAGTGGCATATGCTAGCAGAAAGTTGAATAAAGCTGAAATCAACTACTCAACTAGCGAAAAAGAATGTCTTGCAGTAATATGGGCAATAAAGAAATTCAATATTTATCTATATGGGAAGGCATTTAAGTTGCAAACTGACCACAAACCTTTATCGTTTTTAGCACAGGCTAAGCATGAGAACTCTAGGTTACTCCGATGGTCTTTGCTTCTGGCTCCATATAATTTTAGCATTGAATATATATCTGGAAAAACAAATCTGGGAGCGGATTTTTTAAGCCGCCATCCGTGTGATGAGAATCACCGTAAACCCCAGAAATAATAATAAATTTCTCTATGTGTATATAGAATAAAGGACTGACATATAATGTCTGTTTTAAGAGGGGAAGTGTCATGAAATATTCTAATCCACATATATAAATTATTAGGTAAATATGAAGCCTAACAAATAAAATTAATAAAGAGAAGAGCAATGGAAAAATAACAGTGCTGTCACAAAGAATGTACTCGAAATCCCCCTTGTTTTCTGCTTCGTCTGCAAATTGTAACGCTTTCACGTTGATAGTAAAGCTTACTGTATTATTACCCGCCTTCTTCAATGAAACGTGTGCTGTATTTCTTGGAAAAGCATTGAGACGTACTGCGTAATGACCTAAATTAACCCTAACATTAATTATACTGCGTTACCAAAACGAACGAACAGATGGACTAAAGGGATAAAAAGAGAAGGGAGAGGCAGAAAGCCGAACACTAAACCCGCTTCGCGCGATACACAATTACTACCATCACGCGTGTAAGTCTACATGCACTAATTTTTTTTCAGACGGACAGTGATAAAATACACTACCCTTTCCCAGAGTTAGGTTTATAAATCATAACAGACTCTTATTAGAAAAGACAACATTATATGGGTTTACGTTTGAACACATAACAGTACCCAGACAGCACATCTTCTAAACAGGAGATAGAAGAAATTGCATATTTTGAACGCAGCCACGTAGCTCCTTTAAATTAGTATTTTTGGGTTCCTTAGGGTTTGCTGACAAATAATATGTAAAACGTTACGCAAATAGTCCAGGAATTAATAAATTATACCCAAAATAAAATATTGGGGGTGCCTGACAGCATAAAATCATTTCTGCTCATAAAAATTTTTTTTATAACGTGTTTGAAAAAACCTTACGTTACATAAATAGCCTACCATGTAAACTCCAAATTGATTGGAGCGCAACAAATGAAAGCCTAACCACGATTGGTCGGGCTATAAATACTATCTTGGTTGTTGGGGGAGACGGGAAAAGATAACATTTTTTTCAAACACTTGTCGAAACGTGGCTCATTGGCCAGTCTCGCTGATATACACACTTGGGAGCGTTAGTTCGAGACCACTAATTCAAATAAGCTTGATAAAGCGACAGTACGTTGAAGCTAGCTCACATTTTTGCTAAAATAAAAGCCTGGAACATAGGCAGAACGGAATTTGTGCCAGTTTGTGCCAGAATTCATTGCTAATCAACGTATCTGTGTTTATTTCCATGAAATTGTGGTAAGCTTGAACCATTCAGTATCTTTTAATGAAAAATTGAATGTGAATTGTTGATTTATGCCTGTATATATATGTGTAGTTCAGTGGCAAACGTGAGGTAAAGCCTATAATGCTCCAGCCTGAACAGAGGGTGTCGGAGAGAAGTAAAACGGCATGGAATGGCCAAATAGTACACTGACACCTGGATGATGGACTAGAAAGAAATAATGCTGGAAGTGCAGAGGCGTAGTAACCATTAAGAAGGGTAATACTGGAATAAAGTATTTCAAATGAAGCTGACTGTTGGCCTAACGCTCTGAACGCAATGTTTGTGCTGTATTGTGATCAGTGTAAAAGAGAATATAAATTAGTTATGAAGTAGAAGGTACATCCTTCTTGATTTCAGGGACAGTGGTCTTGATGGTAGTGAGCAGCACCTGGTCAGAGATTTGCTGAATCCAGAGTCGGACAGCATACTCCTTGGTCTTTTTAGCTATCAGTGAGGTGTCTCCTGAGCCCAGAGGAGAATTCGAGCAGAGGAGTCCTTTCCTGCCGCCATCACTAAAGATAAGCAGAGTTGGCCAGCTGAGCTCAACATTATGTCCCCTCATCTTGAAATAACTTTATAAAAATACTATTCAGAGGGGAATTTACTTGTCTTAAAATCAGGAACTGTGAACATCTCCAATAATAGTCCCTAAAGACAAACTATTGAAGTCATGATGACCAATACCAACAGAGCTTGAACAAAACAAAACCAGTATTACCTCATTTTACTACTACACAACTGACACACATAGAACATTTGTACTAATATATGTCACTACAATATTCATATTAAATACATTCTGTACATAACTTGTAATTTAAATTGATTGTGATTCCTGGTTCCCTTGTAGTTGAATCAGGACACATATTCATTCATGCCAGTAATGAATACATATTGTTATTTGAAACGTTACTAGTGACTTCTTTAAGATATTCTCATAGAGTGTTATATGTATGTGAGTGTCACAGTGTTGTTAAGAGTAGTGGATTAAATTAAATTGTTTATCTGTCTGTTGTTGTGACTTACACTTCACCATACACATACCCTAGACACATAACGTAGCATCACACTATTCCAGAATAATTCTGACTGAGATATATAGATATGTGGTAGCAAGTAAGGTTATATATATAATATACTACTCTTATTAGATATATATATACCTTCACAGCTGATCTCAGTCAGTACACTAAGTCCCTTATAAATATCTATAACATCCCACTTCACCACAATGTGTATATAGAATAAAGGACTGACATGGGATGTCTGTTTTAAGAGGGGAGGTGTCGTGAAATATTCTAATCCACATATATAAATTAAAACGTAAATGTAAAGCCTAACAAATACATTTAATAAAGAAAAGAAAAATGGTAAAAGAACAGTGCTGTCACAATGACTGTACTCGAAATCCCCCTTGTTTTCTACTGCGTCTGCAAATTGTAACGCTTTCACGTTGATAGTAAAAGCCTACTGTGTCGCGGCACGCTTTCTTCAATGAAACGTGTACTGTATTTCTTGGAAAAACTTGGAGATATGCAAGCTGATCAATGACCTAGATTTAATATTTCATTCATCCCATACACAGCGTAACTAAAAGACAGATAAAGCAGGGGAGAGAGGGGCAGGAAGCATGCAATACTAAACACGCGTCGCGCGATACACAATTGCTGCCATCACGCGTGTAAGGCCACATGCACTAACTTTTTTTCAGACGGACAGTGATAAAAACACTAACCTTCCCAGAGTTAGGTTTTAAAATTCTGAAAAACGCTTATTAGAAAAGATAACATTAGATGGGTTTACGTTTGAAAACATTACAGTACCCAGACAGCACATCTTCGAAACAGGAGGTAGAAGAAATTGCATATTTTGAACGCAGCCACTTAGCTCTTTTAAATTTGTATATTTGGGTTCCTTAGGGCTTGCTGACAAAGAATAAGTAAAACGTTACGCAAATAGTCTAGGAATTACCAAATTATAACCAAAATAAAATAGTGGGGATGCCTGACAGCATGAAATCATTTCTGCTCATAAAATTTTTTTATAACGTGTTTGAAAAAACCTTACGTTACGGAAATAGCCTACCATGTTAACTCCAAATTGATTGGAGCGCAACAAATGTAAGACTAAACACGATTGGTCGGGCTATAAATACTATCTTGTGTTGTCAGGGGAAACGTGAAAAAGGAGTACTTTTTTGAAAAGATGTGTAGACATGGTTTCATTGGGTAGAGCTGCGAATATACTCGATTCAGAGCGTCTGTTCATTGCCACATCTTGTAATAAACCTACTAAGAAGCAGTGCGTTGAGCACCAGTGTATATTTTATATAAAATAAAGCCTGGGACATCGGCAGATCGGAGTTGTGCTATATCCATTGCCAGTCAACGAAACTGTTTATTATTCTATGAATTGTGGTAAGCTTGAAATATTCAATATCTTTTAATGAAAATTGAATGTAAATTGTTAATTTATGCCTGTATATATGTGTAGTTCAGTAGCAAACATGATGTAAAGCCTATAATGCTCCAGCCTGAACAGAAGGTGTCGGAGGAAAGTAAAACTGCATGGAATGGCCAAACAGTACACTGACACCTAGATGATTGACTAGAAAGAAATAATGCTGGAATTGCAGAGGCGTAGTAACCATTAGGGAGGGAAATACTGGTATAAAGTATTTCAGATGAAGCTGACAGTTGGCCTAACGCTCTGAACTCAATGTTTGTGATGTATTGTGCTCAGTGTAGAACTAGAATATCAATTAGTTATGAAGTAGAAGGTACATCCTTCTTGTTTCAGGGACCGTGGTCTTAAAGTTATTGAGCAGCACCTGGTCAGAGCTTTGCTGAAGCCAGAGGTGGACAGCATACTCCTTGGTCCATATAGCAACCAGTGGGGTGGCTCCAGAACTCATTAAAGTAATCGAGCAGAGGAGGCCTTTACTACAGTCATCACGAAAGATAAGAGAGTGTGGCCATGGAGCTCAACATTATGTACCCCCATCTTAAAATGACAGTGTAAAATACAATTAAGAGGGGAATTTAATTGTTTTAATATCAGGAACTGAGAACATCTCCAATACTAGTTCCAATAAAGACAAACTATTGAAGTCATGATGACACATACCAACAGAGCTTGAACAAAATAAAACCAGTATTACCTCATATTACTACTACACAACTGACACACATATGATACTATTAAAAATATATGTCACTACAAGATTCATATTAATAAATTCTGTACATATAACTTGTAATTAAAATTGATTGTGATTCCTGGTTCCCTTTGTATTTGAATCAGGACACATATACATTCATGACAGCACTGAATACATATTGTTATTTGAAAAGTTATCAGTGACTCCTTTAAGATATCCTCGTAGAGTGTTTTATGTATGTGAGTGTCACAGTGTTGTCAAGTGTGGTGGAATAAATTAAATTGTTTATCTGTCTGTTGTTGTTATGACTTACACTTCATCATACACATACCCTAGACATATAACGTAGTCATCACACTATTCCAGAATAATTCTGACTGAGGTATACATATATGTGGCAGCAAGTAAGGTTATCTATAATACACTACTCTTATTAGATATAGATACCTTCACAGCTGATCTCAGTCAGTACACTAAGTCCCCTATAAATATTTATAACATCCCACTTCACCACATATATTGGGGGCTCGTCCGGGATTCTGAATCTTTACCTATTAAAAATATTGGGGGTAATTCACTTCAGGGAATAATAAGAATTAAAAGGTATCCTTGGGTGGAATTAAATAAGGTTGAGCTCTCGGTGCCTGTGTTGTCCATTAGATATATATTTAGAGATTGAATTGTTAGTTAGACATTGTATAAACTTACCTGATAGACAATGGCGGACCTAGCCAAATTTCGATCTGCTGCTGTTCAGACTGCAAAAGAGTTAGGATTAGATGGGCAAGTTATGGTTGCCTATGTCACTACTGAATGTGACAAATTTATTGAACGCGAAGAAAGAAGGTTTGAAGCCGAAAGAAAGTTAGAGGCTGAAAGGGAAATTAAGAAGTTACAATTTGAGGCTGAGGCTGAGACTAAGAGGTTGCAGATTGAGGCTGAGGCTAAGAAATTGGAAGCAGAAGAAAGAAGATTAGCTGCAGAAAGAGAAGAGAAGAAATTAGCTGCAGAAAGGGAAGCAGAAGAAAGAAGATTGACTGCAGAAAGGGAAGAGAAGAAATTAGCTGCAGAGAGGGAAGCAGAAAAGGAGGAGAAGAGATTACAAAGGGAACATGAGTTACGACTAAGGGAGTTTGAGTTTCAGGGCCATGCTCCTGAAAATGGTGCCAGTCCCTTTGCCTCTGATGCCACTGCTAGCCAGGGAGCCTCAACCTCAGCTATGAATTTTCATTTAGATCATTTTGTTGAGAAAGATGATGATATAGAGAGCTATCTAAATAGGTATGAACTATTAGCTACCACATATGGGTTAGAGAGAGAAAGGTGGAGCTTAAAGTTATCTCAGGGACTTCGTGGGGCAGCTTATGAAGTTTTTGCAAAAATGAGCAGAAGTGATCAGGAAAATTATGACATGCTAAAGCAGGCTCTTTTGTTAAGATATGAAAAGAATGCAGAATTTTATAGGAAAAAATTTAGGAATGCTAAACTACTGTCAGGTGAAACCTATCACCAGTTCTCTGCACGAATAGAGACATACTTGGAGAAATGGACTTCTCTGGGGAAAACCCAAGATCTTAAGGAAATGGTCCTTATAGAGCAATTAAGAGAGTCCATGGCTCCAGACCTGAGAAAGTTTCTCATGGAACAAGGTGCAGAGAGGCTGGGTGAGTTGCTAAATGTTGCTGAAAGGTATCAAGCAGCTCAAGCAGAGGTAACAGGTAATAAAAAGAAACAGGTGGACAACTTTAGGGCACCACAGAACTTTAATAAATTTGATCCTAGGGATCAAAACAAAGGTAAGCACCAGTTTGATAGGCCACGGTATGAAAATAAAAATAAAACCCCACAATTCGATGAAAGGAAATATGATGAAAGAAAATCTTTCAACCAAGGAAAAAGGTGGTGTAAAAATTGTCAGATGGACAATCATGACACTGACCGTTGCAGAAGGAAACCTGTGTATATGGCCACCCTTCAGGTCAGGTCGACCTCAAGACAGGAGGAGGATATTATGTTGGATACCACTCCAGAAGAGATGAGGAAGGCACAGGCTGGGGATAAAACACTCAAGCCTTGTTTCAGAAAATTGTCAACTTGTCATACAACTCCAGGCAAGGGAGATTTTTACATGAAAAACAAGTTGATGCATAGGAAGACTGGAGCTAGATCCAAAGGTCAGGGACAGCTGGTACTTCCTAAAAGATATAGGGCAGACTTAATAAGGAGCCTACATGTGAAACCAGATGGGGCCGATGAGAAGATAGGTACCATCATTCAAAAGGTGGCTCACAATTATTATTGGCCCAAAGCAAGATGGGACATTGAGAATTTTGTAGAAAGGTGTAGCATAGCACATGAGGGAACACCCACAAGTGGGAACATTGATCAGGACCTGGACACGCCACGGGGCAAAATTAGGCCTGATAATAAAAAGAAAAATAGATTTGATAAAGTGGACCAAATGGAATGGGAAGCCCCTTTTCACGGACAAGCTTCACTTAACTGTTTTACAATGGCCACTATGCGGAGAGTGCAAAAAGATGTCTTACCCCAGGATAAGCCGAAAATCCCTCAATCGGACTTAAACAAACTGGAGGAAGAGGATGTAGAGAGGAAATCTCTCATCAAGAATTTTAAGTGGGGAGAAAGCCCCAAAAGAAAAATTGGTAGCGGTCGTTTTATGCATGATAATTCTGGGAAGAAAAATCATCACTATAGAGCTTCGAGTGGAAGAGACCATACCGGTGCATGGACAAATAGGTCCACACAATTAAAGGTCCATATGTAGCTTTGTTAAGAACGTGGACTGATGAAAAGGCAGAGGAAAACATTACATCTTCATACCAATATGTGAATGAGCTGACCACTCGTTTAAAAACTGGCTGGAAACTTGCCAATGAAAATTTGAAACAAGCCAGGAAGAAACATGCTGCCTATTATAACAGGAAGGCGAAAGACAGAGATTTGGCTGTGGGAGAGAAGGTACTGCTTCTTCTCCCCGGGAGTCAGAATAAGTTACAGATTGGATGGCAAGGTCCATATACAGTTTTAGAGAAGGTGTCTAGAACAAATTATAAGATAGATAAGAAGGGGAAAGAAAAAATCTATCATGTGAATCTCCTGAAGAAATATTTGGAAAGAGAACATCAGGAAGAGACACACTTGTTGACCTTGTCCATCGCCATGGAGATGAAAAAGGAACCACTTTCATCATTTGAATATCCATTACACCCCTGTGAGACAGCAGCACAGGTGAAAATCAGTACACATTTAACGAAAACTCAGAAAGAGAGAGTGCAACAGGTTCTAAATAATCATGCAGAGGTGTTAACAGACCGACCAGGGCATACAAACCTATTAGAATATGATATGAAACTGATAGACCCCACACCTGTCTGTATGAAACCATATTCGATTCCGTTTGCTAAGGAGAAAGCTTTGAAGGAAGAGATAGACTATCTGTTGAAGGAAGGAATTATTTCGCACAGTGAATCTTCGTATAGTTCCGGTGTTGTACTCTTAAGGAAGCCCTCTGGAGAACATAGACTCTGTATAGATTACAGGAGACTGAATGCTATTACAGAAGGACAGGTGGATCCATTGCCGGATACAAATCAGCTGTTTGCCAGACTAAATAAAGCTAAATATTTCTCAAAAGTGGATCTGAGTAAAGGATATTATCAGATTCCAGTAAAGCCTGAGGTTAGACCATACCTAGCTTTTAGTACCTCAGAAGGACACTATGAGTTTAATAGATTGCCATTTGGATTGAAGAATGCGCCTAGTGTCTTCTCTAGAATGATGAGAAAATTGTTGGATGTAAACATTTCGGAGGAACGTAATGAATCCCTGAGTTGCCTCTTTGATTGAGGATATTCCGAATGTTTCATACAGGATAATAAGAAGATTATGGGATCCACTACGAAAACTCTGCTATCACCAGGTATATGTTATCTCCTCATAACGTACATTTTGAGGGAAATATAATGTTCTCTGGACATGTCATTGCGCAGACTCAGAGAAGAGAAATGGTGAATACGGGTTGCGAAGCAGCATTAAGACAAGCACTCACACTTGCGGCTGTTCAGTAACATAACCGAAATATATTATTGGTTGTAGAAGTCCGAGGCAGATTTCAAGAGTAGTGCCTACTCTGAATGGACCCAACTACATAAAACCATGATAGCACCACAGCAGAGTAAAGTCAAGTTGACTTACATTTATCTATGTGTATATAGAATAAAGGACTGACATGGGATGTCTGTTTTAAGAGGGGAGGTGTCGTGAAATATTCTAATCCACATATATAAATTAAAACGTAAATGTAAAGCCTAACAAATACATTTAATAAAGAAAAGAAAAATGGTAAAAGAACAGTGCTGTCACAATGACTGTACTCGAAATCCCCCTTGTTTTCTACTGCGTCTGCAAATTGTAACGCTTTCACGTTGATAGTAAAAGCCTACTGTGTCGCGGCACGCTTTCTTCAATGAAACGTGTACTGTATTTCTTGGAAAAACTTGGAGATATGCAAGCTGATCAATGACCTAGATTTAATATTTCATTCATCCCATACACAGCGTAACTAAAAGACAGATAAAGCAGGGGAGAGAGGGGCAGGAAGCATGCAATACTAAACACGCGTCGCGCGATACACAATTGCTGCCATCACGCGTGTAAGGCCACATGCACTAACTTTTTTTCAGACGGACAGTGATAAAAACACTAACCTTCCCAGAGTTAGGTTTTAAAATTCTGAAAAACGCTTATTAGAAAAGATAACATTAGATGGGTTTACGTTTGAAAACATTACAGTACCCAGACAGCACATCTTCGAAACAGGAGGTAGAAGAAATTGCATATTTTGAACGCAGCCACTTAGCTCTTTTAAATTTGTATATTTGGGTTCCTTAGGGCTTGCTGACAAAGAATAAGTAAAACGTTACGCAAATAGTCTAGGAATTACCAAATTATAACCAAAATAAAATAGTGGGGATGCCTGACAGCATGAAATCATTTCTGCTCATAAAATTTTTTTATAACGTGTTTGAAAAAACCTTACGTTACGGAAATAGCCTACCATGTTAACTCCAAATTGATTGGAGCGCAACAAATGTAAGACTAAACACGATTGGTCGGGCTATAAATACTATCTTGTGTTGTCAGGGGAAACGTGAAAAAGGAGTACTTTTTTGAAAAGATGTGTAGACATGGTTTCATTGGGTAGAGCTGCGAATATACTCGATTCAGAGCGTCTGTTCATTGCCACATCTTGTAATAAACCTACTAAGAAGCAGTGCGTTGAGCACCAGTGTATATTTTATATAAAATAAAGCCTGGGACATCGGCAGATCGGAGTTGTGCTATATCCATTGCCAGTCAACGAAACTGTTTATTATTCTATGAATTGTGGTAAGCTTGAAATATTCAATATCTTTTAATGAAAATTGAATGTAAATTGTTAATTTATGCCTGTATATATGTGTAGTTCAGTAGCAAACATGATGTAAAGCCTATAATGCTCCAGCCTGAACAGAAGGTGTCGGAGGAAAGTAAAACTGCATGGAATGGCCAAACAGTACACTGACACCTAGATGATTGACTAGAAAGAAATAATGCTGGAATTGCAGAGGCGTAGTAACCATTAGGGAGGGAAATACTGGTATAAAGTATTTCAGATGAAGCTGACAGTTGGCCTAACGCTCTGAACTCAATGTTTGTGATGTATTGTGCTCAGTGTAGAACTAGAATATCAATTAGTTATGAAGTAGAAGGTACATCCTTCTTGTTTCAGGGACCGTGGTCTTAAAGTTATTGAGCAGCACCTGGTCAGAGCTTTGCTGAAGCCAGAGGTGGACAGCATACTCCTTGGTCCATATAGCAACCAGTGGGGTGGCTCCAGAACTCATTAAAGTAATCGAGCAGAGGAGGCCTTTACTACAGTCATCACGAAAGATAAGAGAGTGTGGCCATGGAGCTCAACATTATGTACCCCCATCTTAAAATGACAGTGTAAAATACAATTAAGAGGGGAATTTAATTGTTTTAATATCAGGAACTGAGAACATCTCCAATACTAGTTCCAATAAAGACAAACTATTGAAGTCATGATGACACATACCAACAGAGCTTGAACAAAATAAAACCAGTATTACCTCATATTACTACTACACAACTGACACACATATGATACTATTAAAAATATATGTCACTACAAGATTCATATTAATAAATTCTGTACATATAACTTGTAATTAAAATTGATTGTGATTCCTGGTTCCCTTTGTATTTGAATCAGGACACATATACATTCATGACAGCACTGAATACATATTGTTATTTGAAAAGTTATCAGTGACTCCTTTAAGATATCCTCGTAGAGTGTTTTATGTATGTGAGTGTCACAGTGTTGTCAAGTGTGGTGGAATAAATTAAATTGTTTATCTGTCTGTTGTTGTTATGACTTACACTTCATCATACACATACCCTAGACATATAACGTAGTCATCACACTATTCCAGAATAATTCTGACTGAGGTATACATATATGTGGCAGCAAGTAAGGTTATCTATAATACACTACTCTTATTAGATATAGATACCTTCACAGCTGATCTCAGTCAGTACACTAAGTCCCCTATAAATATTTATAACATCCCACTTCACCACACTGGTGAATCCTTCGTTCATGTAGCAAAAAAAAAAAATAAACTAGATGGGGAGGGGAAAACGTTGATGATTACTGCGGCACTATTTCCATCTGTGACACTTATGCAATTTAATTAAGGCAGCTACCATCTCAGATCTTGATTCGCAGAAGATGTGGATACGGTGCAAGCGATACTTGAAAGAAACGCGGGAAGAGTGTTTAAAAAAAAATTATGGAAAAAAGCATGGTAAATCGGTGGCGTAACCAACAAATCTCGCCCAAGGCAAGGGGATACTTGAGAAATACATCGGAGGGCAATGTTTTAAAAAGAAATCATAACAAAATCATGCTACGTCGCTGGCCTAAAAAACCCAACTCGCACAGAGCGAGGGGACCTTTGAGAGGACGTGTTAAGCCAGTGATTTTTGTTTTAAATCATGACATTAAAAAAAAACCTAGTAAGTCGCTGGCCTGATTATTACATATAGTACACGGTAAGGGGGACCCTTGGTATGAATGTGGGTAGATATAGCTTTAAAAATCATTTTTTTTTTTAAACATGGTAAGCCGCACGGTTAACCGATTCCAGGCACGCGATATATAAAACGTGATAACGAAAATTAAAATTGTGTATGTTGTTCATGAAGTATACATTTTTAAAGTGTGTATACATCATTTTTAAAGTGTATATACATAAGTTTTAAACACCTTATATATATATATATATAAAATCTCTTTTTTCACACAGAAAGAAAAAACGCGACAGCACACCCCCTGTCGAGAGCTATTGGATTGGCTACCATTTCTTTGTTGAGTTCTCGTTAATTTCTATGGTCGTTGTTTGCCTAATGTTGCTCATAGCGTACCTGACTCTGGGTTCCCTGTAGGTTCCACGTTAGCTGAGTGACGTAAGTCTTCATTCATTCATTCATTCATTCATCTTACACTATGACGTTGCCAGTCACATTCTCAACCTCATATTTAATTACCATGCCCCTTTGCATCACTAAATGGAGAATGCAGCTTTATCTGTAGATGATTCCACTGAATGCTCCTAAAGGATTCATGTTCTCTTGCAGCCGCAGTTTCTGTAGCGATTCGTTCTGCATGCGCATGCACAGCATCATGGTAGGACACTCTATATCCCCCCATCGATCAAGTGTTTCGGCCCTTTAATCTCCTTTACACTCTAAGGGGGACGGGCCCACGTCAGTCATGACTCCAAAGTGCCAGCCTCCTGTTGTCTTGTGCTGGGAATTAAACCCACTCCACCTTAGTTGCAGCTTTCAACTTCACTCCTGTTTTCATCCATGCTGACAGCTGGAGGCAAATGTGAAAGTAGCCATTATGTTGTAAACAAGTTACTGTCCTGAATGCTATAACCTGTTGTGGTTGTTCCACAGCCAACACGATGCCTTTT
Organism: Oreohelix idahoensis; assembly: GCA_024509875.1. Classification (NCBI taxonomy): domain Eukaryota; kingdom Metazoa; phylum Mollusca; class Gastropoda; order Stylommatophora; family Oreohelicidae; genus Oreohelix; species Oreohelix idahoensis. Next base: position 21,932 of record JAMPIV010015488.1, read on the forward strand.
CCGCAGTTTCACTGAGCTTCTTAAGGGTCATTGATCTTGACTGTCCTTTCAAACAAAATAGTTTCAGTAGATCATACACTGAGGCAGCCACTAAACCTCCTGCACCTACCTCAACAGCCATGACTCGTGCTGTGAACCCATCGCGTCACAAGTCCGTGACCAGATCACTACACTTGGCCACTTTGAACGAATGTTGCTCATCCAATCTGGATTCAAATGGCACGGACAGCTCATTCATTATAATCTGGTTTGATGATAAGGAATGTAGCAAAACATCTGGTCGTCTTCAAGATCTCCACATGTTAATCTCTTACGAAATACCTGAGAGAGCAGTCTGCATATTCATTCTTTCTCTCCTCATACACCTCTAGGAACCACACGAGACTTTACTGAAGTCTGCTTTGTTTATTTTCACGTCCGTTTTCTAGTGTAATTTGATTTGCATTTTTCTATGTTTCTAAATTATAATTCATCAAACGAAACGTTCCTCTTGCTTTTTTTATTCTTTTATTGCTTTGGGAAATACATGGAGATCAAGAGAAATCAAGTCCAACACAAAGATCAGAATCTTCAACTCAAATGTCAAGTCAGTCCTATTGTATGGCTCTGAAACATGGAGAACAACAAAAACAACAACAACAAAGTTACAGCAATTTGTGTAATAAATGGGTGCCAGCGTAGAATAGAAGGATTGAAATTGTATGACAAAGTCACCAGTGTGGAACTGATGACAAGAACCAGATAAATATCAGTGGAACAAGAGATGACAAGAACCAGATAAATATCAGTGGAACAAGAGATGAGAAGAAGATGCTGCCACTGGATAGGACACAAAATGAGGAAATCTGTTGAAAGAATTACTATAGAATCCTTGTTCTGGAATCCCCAGGGAACGAAAGGCAGAGTTGGATCAGAGTTGGATCAGAGTTGGATCAAAAAACAAAAACACATGGAGAGGACAACTGGAGACAGAAGTGAAAAGAATGAGAACAACTTTGAAAGAACTTGAGCTGATGGCACGTGACAGGAAGAACTTTGCATATGTTTGTTGAAGGCCTATGCTTCTTATGGAGCTAAAGTGTATTGATTGATTGATTGATTGATTGATTGATTGATTGATTGATTGATTGATTGATTGATTGATTGATTGATTGATTGATTGAAACGAAACATTCAGCTTACCAGAAGTTTTCGTCATTCAGGTTAATGTAACGACGAGACGGCTATCACAGTGGGAGCAGGTGCAGCCATGTACTGTAGTCGCCTGTTCCCAGCTCTGGAAACAGTCGATGCTGGACTATAGACCAAAGATAAAAAGATACATTAACGAATAAAAACTTTTTTTAACTGTGCTTCAGCGATGACGATGGCAGAAAACTACTGCACTGAAATAGCACAATATTTGATCAGTTTTATAGAATACATCGTCTGCTAGTTCACAATAGTCAATGTATCGTTTGAAGCAAAGTAGTCATCAGTATCACAATTTGAATTTATAGATCTTTATTCTTCTGGCTACAGACACGAACATTCGGAACTTAACATCTTTTATGCCTAATAAGAAATGTTTCTTCTCATGTAAAATATAAATATACCACACTCAGTTTTACTTGTTTGTTTGTTGTTTGCTTTTATGTCATTGCTGTCGTTATGGACGTACGTATGTATTAGACTTCGTGTTGTTAGTATTTTTCTAGTTTTACCAGGTTTTGGCTGCAAAACATTTTCTATGTCCTTTTTTTTATTTTTATTTTTTTATTTTTTGACATGAAATTATGATATGAATTGACACGGGGGTACTCAAAATTCATATCGGATAATGGAGTTTAGCCTTACCAAGTCTAAACTTTTTTTCATGTTTTAATAGTGGCATATATCAACGCAAAGAAAAATGCAACAAAGAAAATTAAATAACAAAATAATAATATCTAACAGATCATAGTGACATATATCAACAGAATAGATTGAAACAAAGATAATCAAATAACCAAATAGTAACATATAACAGAAGATAGTTGCATAAATCAACGTAAAAAGAATGCAACAAAGAAAATTAAATAAAAAAATATAATAATATATAACCGAACATAATGGCATATATCAACGCAAAGAAAATGTAACAACGAAAATAAAATAAAATAATAAATAAAAAAACATAGTGACATATATCAACAAATAGAATGAAACAAACACAATCAAATACCAATATATTTATTGCAAAAAACTGCAGCAGAGGTTATATTGACAGAAGAAACGGCAGAGAGACAAGTTGCTTTCTTTACTGATGCACAGTCAGTAATTGCAACGTTGAAAAGCCAAAATAATACAGACATGGATGATCTCAGAGTAGTGCTCCACAAACTTTGTCAACGATTCAAAAGTGTTGTGATCCAATGGATCCCATCTCATTGTAATATCGCCGACAATGAAGAGGCTGACAGAATGGCAAAAGAAGGTTCACATCTACCTCAGCCTGATGCAAGCATAACTTTTGAGGAGGCAAAGAGTTTTATCAGAATCAGTTACAGAAACAAATGGAATGTAGAACATCCAGGGCACACACAGAATGATGCTTACTACCAGCTCCACAGAAGAGAACAAGTGGTATCTTCAGACTCCGCACTGGCCACAACAGATTGAGATACCATCTATTCAACAAGCTAAAGATAGGAACTACCGATCAGTGTAACTGTGGCACTGATAAAATGACTGCTGAACATCTGCTTCAAAGTTGCCCCTTATATGTGGTACAGAGAAAGTGCATATGGCCGACGCCAGCTCCTTTCGTGTAAAAGCTTTACGGGGATTCAAATAGCCTCAAACTGACTACTGCTTTCTTTGAGAACATTCAAGTGGACGTCTGAGAGTGTACGAAGAAGAAGAAGAAGAAATACCAATATAATAAAATATAACAGAACAGCCAGATGCGAATGAAAAATCTGACGCAGGGATTCTTACGAACTGCATGAGTACATTGTTATGGGGTCCGTGTACGTAACCTAAAAAATAGAATATCCAGACCACGTGGTCTTATATATTTGGACATGCGCCCTAATATAATCGACTGCCCAAGTGTCAACATGAGGCACAATTTCATTTTTTTTTTAAATATTAACTTAAAATTTAAAATAATAAATTGTATTATGCTTTTCTGAACATTTTTTACACTAAGGGCCCCCTTGGCTTTATCAGACATTCATGGGGGTCCATGGCAAACCAAAAAATTTTTTTAGGAAACACTGATCTCACTCAAGAATATTCTGTCCTATTATTATTCTGTTGTGACAAAGAACATCTACTCTCTAAGAATGACAACAGTATGGTGTCGATGGGTGTTGTTCTGTTTTAGTATTGAAGATGTGAGGAAGGTACACCCTGTATGATGGCACTTGTGGTGGTCTAGGCGTATGAATACGGTCCCTGCATACCAAACAGCCACTCATTAAACAATCAACAACTCAAGATTGAGCCCCAAGAAACATTGTAATGAAATATGTTCTGAACATTGGAATGGACGTAAGAACAAGGTAATACACATCATACTAAAAGCCGACCTAATGGATTTTTCTGATTGGTACAAAATCTCGTGATGATGCCAAATGTGCCTTACTGCATTCTACTTTAACGAGACTCAGTTTTATTCTACAGTGTGTATCCTTTTTTCCGAACACCCGAAAACCGAAATATTCTGCAAATGGAATGTTTCTTTGAGCGACTTTTCGACCACAACTGGGAGATTTTTTAAACTCGATTTGGGCGACATCTGAACCCCCCCCCTTTTCACCCCCCCCCCCCCCCCCCCCCCCCCCCCCCAAAAAATCAGTCTCTCAAACCCAGCTGTCATCGAGGAATTCGGATAAAATGATACGGACATATTGTAACAACGACTAAAAAGTTAGAATTGATATGACTGTACAATTTTTCTTATTTAAAAATGTTTAATTTAAAATAATTTGTTTTTTTAACTTCGGTGCCCCTCCTAAGACGGCGCACGGTGCAGCCGGACCTCTAGCACCGCCCAAGAGTCAGTACTGATCATACTGATACCAAAGAGAGTATAGCTCAGGGTTTAGATCCATATGACCCGGGAGCCATTTAAGTGGCTTCCGTATCTTTTGCTCCTGTCAAGAGCTGTTTTTTTTTTTTTTATTTTAACAACCCAAGACGTCATTTCCGACCAAAAATGTTGTTCATATACAACAGCAAAGTTATTTATACATATGAACATTTTTAAAAATTATTTCCAAACAACAACAATAAAAACGCACTGGGGTGGCCATTTTTGTTTGGGCCAAATCCATTTTTTTGCTTGGGACTGAAAGAGTGAAATAACGTTCCGTAACTTGCACAATCAAATTGTCTGTCCCGCAGCCCAGCCTCTCAACTTCTAAAACTATGGTATAATTAAACCAACGAATTCTCATCACGCTTGCCGTGCTACTCTCACATATAAGTATTTAAATAAATAACACGGTATTTAATCAGTTTTACAAATTACGGTTCACAAGAAACAAGGGACGTTTCGGGTTTTACCCTTCGTCAGCCACAAACAGGTGACAAAGACAAAAATTACATATAGGTACTACAAAACTATACGATGATGAGAAATATACAACAAATGGGCGATACAAGCAGATGGAAAAAGTGATGAGAGAAAAAAAGAACAATAATAATACAAGAAAACCGTAAAATCTAAAAGAAATACTGAAACAAGAAAGTAAATAATCAACGAAACGAAAAAAAGAAGAATAAACAAAACAATTTATTTACTTACACTACTCTCACATATCCCTTCAGAACCAGAAACACAGCTAGCTCTCACAAAACCCAGCTAGCAACGCTACTAATTTGTGCTGGCGGTCTGGCTCTCATGCTACGTAACCGTAATCAGATGCCAAGAAACAATGAAAGTGTTTGATAACAGGTCACAGCAGTTCTTATCAACAGGTTTTCTCAATGTGTGTCCTATCCATCTCCATCGTCTTCTTCTCATGTCTTGTTCCACTGGCACTTGTCTAGTTCATGTCATCAGTTCCACATTCGTGATCTAATCACACCAATTCAATCCTTATATTATACGCATGCATCCATTTATGAAAGTCTGAAGCTTTTTGGTTGTTGTTTTTATTGTTCCTCATATTTCAGAGCCATAAAGGTGGACTAGTTTGACAACTGAATGGAAAATTTGTATTTTTGTGCTGGACCAGATTTCCTTTATCTCCATATTTTACCCAATGCAATGAAAGCTCCTCTTGTTTTTTGTATTCTTATTTTGATATCATTGTCTGTCCCTTCAACTGAGTCTAAATTGCTGCCAAGATACATGAATGATTCTACATCTTGTAGTGGTGTTTCTTCCTGTAAAATCAAATTATCGTTTACTGTATTTATTTTCATTATCTTTCTTTTCTCCCTGTGTATTTTCTGACCCACTTACTGTAATCTCTCATCAAGTGTTTTAATTTTGTCTTGCATCTGATCACGGTTATGGGACAAAAGTGCCAGAGTATTCTGGGCACTAGCAACATGTATACGACAAACAGATTTTCTCTAACCACAGTTTATGGTAGCGTCACGCACCAGTCTTACCCAACAGTAAATGTCTACCTGACTCTGCTCTTGGGTTGAGGAACGAACTAACGAACTTTATTTTCAAAGGGTTAAGAATTGGGCACACAGGCCTGTCTGACATTCTGCCCTTCCTCTCTCTCTCTCTCTCTCTCTCTCTCTCTCTCTCTCTCTCTCTCTCTCTCTCTCTCACATCATGTATACTGTATCCTTTCATCCTCACATTTACTTTAAACATTAAGGCAAAGGCAGCGAGGAAAGGAACGTATCATCCCACCTCATGAACCTGATACCTAGTACAATGAAATCTCTAACACTTCATCACCCGACGGCATTATATACAGTGGCGTATCCTGGTAATGCGAGCTAGGCGTGCTGCTACTTAAAATGAATATGTACGCCTACTATTTAACTTCTTCCCCTCTTAGTTTAAAAACCAACTATATTCAATTACGCAACGATAGTTATTAGGGGTATATGTCAATTATCTCCGAAATACTAATTAACTTACAACTTGAAACTCACTGTCACTGTAATAATCTGCATTCCCGGCAACTAACAAAAATTAATCACAAAAAACACTGGACGGACACAACCGATTTTTACAACTCGAGAGCTGCAGGACCACCGCACGCATGTTCGCATTGTATTTACGTATCTGGCCATGACCCCGATCCAATCAAACCAGTGTTCAGACTTGAATCCGAAAACAGCCGCACGCATTGTGACGGAATTACCCGAGAAACTTCGGGCGATTGCTACCAACCAATAAAAACTGCACTATAAAAAGCGTCTGGGGAAACTGAAACTAGATTATACTCGTAGATTCTATGCGGGAAAATCCGTTATCCTGGTGCGTGCGGTCCGAAAGCAGAACATTAGAAGAGATATTTTATAGAATAATAAATTAAATTTTTATTTTCCTTCGGGCATAGGGGTGCGCAGCACGCACAGCACACATAGAGAATACGCCACTGATTATATATATATATACTACGAGACTACCTTTAACTTTTTACCAAACCGGCCTACTCTGAAACCTGAAAAAATACAACTATGAAGGTAGCTTTTTTTTTTTTTTTTTTTTAAGAAAGTGATGGGTGGAGAGAGGGCACTTAACAATTGACCGTTATTGCCTCTGCTCGTCCACCATCTTGGTCTATCCTGCTCAATCTAATAGTCAGCTATAATTAGAGTATTTAATGTCATTTTATTTTCCATTTTGTACTAGATTTAGATAACTATTGTCTTTTGCAATTGATGGTTTTAATTTATATTAGTACGATATTTCTTTTTAATCGTGGTTTTTTTTTATTGTCTTTCCTTGTATTGTGAGTAGTCATTAATTTTGACTTTTTTTCATGGTTTGTTAGTTTTTGTTGATTAATTAATATTTGATTGAATTGTTTTTCTGAAGTATTATTATTGTTACTATTGCTATTGTTATTATTGCTCCTTTTCTGATAATTTTATATGGACTTACTTACTAATAAAGGAAGTGACATCATACCGATATGGCGTAGAAGCAGACGCGAATATTTGAAGCAGAGGTGGGTGATCGTCTACTAGAGAAATGCGGCTTGTGTTTGAATGTGAGCGGACGTATGTGTATTAAGCTCCTGCAGTCTACTGTGATTTTCCTGCATCATTCCATCACTAGGGCACCAAGATACTTTGGTGAGGTGTCCCTAGTCTATTCTATTCAGGAATCATATCTAGTCTAGGGGAGTCGCGCTAGCGTAGTGGTTACCACACCGCTCTGGCGACCGGGTGATGCAGTTAATATCTGGTTTACCAATCCAAAGTACGTGTGCGTTCTAGGTAGAACACTGGCTAAACAGACAGTTCAACTTAAAATAATTGTGTCTGCTACTACAGCAGAAGATAATTTTGGTGTACAAGTATTTCTCTGTGCGATATGGCACCTCCCAGTAGGCCTAAAAGCATATAAAAGGAACCGCAATGTTTTGTCAATTGAAACGAAAACAGAAAAATTATCAGAGACTAGGGACAAGGTGAAGGACTGTGTCTCTCACTTGCGAGGATTTTACAATGTTGGGGAAAGCTAACCGTCTCTGTCATCAAAAGTAACAAGATAAAATTAATGAGTTTGTGCATCGAAATTTTGATAGTGAAAATCAAACCCGGGCGACGGCATTTGAGGATTTTTCGTCGACCGGGATTTGGACTGGATTAACTCGAGACCTGGCGAGGACATTTGAAGGAGTGTTGTCGACCAGGGATTGGCGGCTCCTGAGCCGACCCAGCTCTAATGGGTACCTCCGAAATCGGAGAGTATTTGCCTGAATGGCGAGGGACACCTGTCTCTGTACAAGAAAAAGGGATACTCACGTAAAATCAATGTCAGGTTAGACATTAATAATAACCTGAGATTTCGCCTCGAGTATTAGCGGGCGTACGAAAAAAAAAAAAAAAAAATATCTAGTTACGAAGATGTCAAGTGTACGGTGAGAATAAAGACTGTATGATTGCCATTGACCAGCGTTTGATAGTGAACGGACTGGACGACTGCCTATTACTGCATTTGCCATTGGGCCTATATTCTATTATCACGGAGCTTTGTGTCCAGCACAATAAACTGCGTATTGTAAATTGTGGAGTTGTTTGTCAGCTCACTGAAGTATATATAGTGTATATACATGTACTCGATACATTATGTAATCCAATATATATATATGCTCGGTCCCATGGGGTTCGGATAAATGGAGTTCTATTACGATATATTCGGATATATATATATATATATATATATATATATATATATATATATATATATATATATATATATATATATATATATATATATATATATGTCGAGGTGTTGTCACATGCTAGTCTTCATAGTATGTATGCACTGCTTAAACAGCGCAGACTACGTTGGCTTGGCCATGTCTGCCGCACGGAAGATGGTCGCATCCCGAAAGATATCTTCTACGGGCAACTAGCAGATGGCAAAATAACAGTTGGGCGACCGCAGCTGAGGTTCTAAGATGTGTGCAAGAGATATATGAGGGCACTGGACATAAATCCAGCAACGTGGGAGGATGATGCTGCCGATCGCACTAAGTGGCGCTGCTATTTACGGCGCCACCTCAGATTGCGCGAAAAGAAGCTCACACAAGAAGCAGAAGAGAGGAGAAAACGTCGAAAGAAATAAACACCAGGAAAATAAACAGCTGAGGGCTGTCACCTCAGGGACGCATTCCCATAGTCAGTTATGACTGAAGGGGCAATTATTATATCTATATATATTAACATATATATATTCCCCCGCACTCCATCGGTTATAGTTGGGGTCAATTATGTGACTTTTAAAATTCGGTTTTGACGCTAGACTGATCTTAGCCCTGAAGAGGACCGATAGCTGACTGACTGGTTCGTCACCTAGTTCGCAAATCTCTAATATTGTGATTGCTCAAACACTTCTTTTTATAAGTGTGCTGTTTTTATTTTTACCTCTGTTCTCACTAGTATGTTGGTAGTCCTGAAAAGAACTAGTCCGTAAAAGAACTACTAGCTGAAATAAAAATCCATGTGTTCATGGTTAATTCAGTCTGTGTTAATCTCTGGTGTCTACTGATTGTGTCATCAACATTTTTCGATCTCGGTAGCGATTTCAAACTGAACTCGTAAGATTTGTGTAATTCTTCTTCTTTTACCTTTTCACTACCTAAAGAACTTGTCTTTGGCTGATGCAGGTCGACTTGCCCAGAATCGTGATGCGTTCAGAGCAGCTGTAATGGAGACAACGTTCTGGAAAGAATACGTCACATGATGATGATGATGAAGGAGCGCAGACCTTCAAAAAACTTATGGCATGTCTTCCTGTCCCGTGCCATCCGCTCGAGACCTTTCCATGTCTGTCTCGTTTTCTTTTCTCTTGTGTAATTACTTGCTCAAAAACTATTATTTTCTTTTTATGTATTGTCCTTTTCAACGTCATAATCCTTTCAATTTTTTTTTCCCTATCGAGCATTGGTCCAGTATACAGCACGAGGATTGCAAAAAATTTATTCATGTCCTCTTGCAGTGACTGTTATAGGAATTAGTTTTATATTAATAATTTTGCTGGAGCCATACACAACCTATACCCACAATGAACAATTGGGTATAAAATGGACAAATGGAAAATTCCTGGGGGACCTGGATTTCGCAGATGATGTAGCATTCTTAAGTTCAACACCAAGACAATCCCAAGAAGCAATAAATAATTTGTGTCATCTCTCGGTTAAAATTGGTCTCCAAATAAATGCCTCTAAAACTAAAGCTATGAACTTTTCTAACGAGACCTTTGATATCATCTTGAACGGGGAAAAACTACAGAAAGTTGAAAGTTTCAATTATTTAGGCAGTAAAATGACTCAGGATGGTGACACAACAAGAGAAATCCATACTAGAATTGCTTTGGCAGCTAGCGCCTTCAATAGATTATCTAACATTTGGAAATTACGATCATTGAATATACATACCAAGCTTCGTCTGTTTAATTCAAATGTTATCTCAGTGTTAACATACGGCTGTGAGAGTTGGAAAATAACAAAATCATTGGAGAACAAGCTGAATACATTCGAGAACAAATGTCTTAGAAAACTCATGAACATCAGTTGGAAAGAATTCAAGACTAATCGACAAATAAGAGAAGACTCTAGGCAGAAATATGTCTCCGACTATATAAGGAAAAGACGATGGTCATATATCGGTCATGTCCTACGAATGCAAAACAACAGAATACCACTACAGGCGCTCACTTGGGTTCCTGAGGGTAAGCGGAAAAAAGGAAGACCAAAAGAAACACTCAGAAGAACAATAATAAGAGAAGGAAGAACGTTGGGCCTAAATAATGTGCAAGAGCTAAGAGGAGTGGCGTCACAACGAACAACCTGGAGAGCACTGGTTTCTGCCTTATGCGCCGTGTTTGGCGCTTAAAGAATTTATTATTATTATTATTATACACAACCTCATGTCAGTCATCTCTTACGTCATTCGTGTGGGTGCAGTATGCCTATTCTGTCCGTGTCTCCTCAAAGAACCCCTGAAACTAGACAGGGCTAAGTCCTATCATGGAACAGTATTTATTCCGTTGCTATTATTGCACGATATTTTTTTGCTTGTTAGTAGTGCTCTGTGTTATTGTTGTGTTGTTTTATATTATGTCACTTCAGATCTACCAATGTGCTATGCGACCTGAAAATGAAGCAAAGATCAGAAACACTATACCCTGTCTGGCATGCCACAGAAATCGGTCCAGCAGATCTTGGCACGGAATACTCTACCCCGCTCCTATGGAGTGCAAAAGAATTCACGCTGCTCTTGCATGAATTCCGGAGTTATATCTCTAACCAACCGAGACCCTTACGCACCTCCACGTGGTGCATCGTGTAAACAGGCAATCTTGGAGCCAATGCTTCAGGGACTGACTAGCCACACCAGCGTGACCCAACGTGAAGATTCTCCATGCGGTGAAACATACAAACTGTCTCCATTTTGGTTCTTGGCCACTGACTGACAAAGCTATCAGTGACCATTATGCCTGGTGACGTCTTGTAGGGCAACAACAAACTGTCTCCACTTTGGTCTTTGGCCACTGACTGACAAAGCAATCAGTGACCATCACGCCTGGTGGTGCCTTGTAGGGCAGCAACAAACTGTCTCCACTTTGGTCTTTGGCCACTGACTGACAAAGCAATCAGTGACCATCACGCCTCGTGGTGCCTTGTAGGGCAACAACAAACTGTTTCCACTTTGGCCACTGACTGACAAAGCAATCAGTGACCATCACGCCTGGTGGTGCCTTGTAGAGCAACAACAAACTGTCTCCACTTTGGTCTTTGGCCACTGACTAACAAAGCAATCAGTGACCATCATGCCTGGTGGTGCCTTGTAGGGCAGCAACAAACTATCTCCACTTTGCTCGGTCGACAGCCATCTTGTGTGAGCTGCTCTAGCCAGGTAGCTTTTTTGCCGGCCTTGCTTTCGCTTCCCTTCTGGAGTCCATGGTATGGCAGTTCTGATGATGATGTCAGGGTCTCTTCTGAGAATGTCGCCAACCCATTTCCAGCGTCTACCCGCTATGATGGTGCGCATATCTTCTTGGTGGTTCAGATTTAGCAGTTCTTTGTTGGTGATGGTGTCTGGCTAGAAAATTTGAAGAATTTTCCTTAGGCAGGTTGTGTGGAAAGAGGGCAATTTGGACATTTCCTTTTCTGTTACTTTCCAGCATTCCGCACCGTACGGAAATTATGCAGCTCTAGTATATTTTTAACTTAGTTTTTGAAATGACAATATTTCTAATTTACAGTATTTTAATCTTCGACATTACACTGACTGAACTAGACGTATTATGAAACAAGGCACTTGTATGAAATAATGTATGCCGTATGAGCTCACAGTCTTGCACTTGTATGAAATAATGTATGCTATATGAGCTCACAGTCCTGCACTTGTATGAAATAATGTATGCCGTATGAGCTCACATTCCTGCACTTGTATGAAATAATGTATGCCATATGAGCTCACAGTCCTGCTCTTGTATGAAATAATGTATGCCATATGAGCTCACAGTCCTGCACTTGTATGAAATAATGTATGCCGTATGAGCTCACAGTTCTGCACTTGTATGAAATAATGTATGCCATATGAGGTCACAGAATGTTGGAAAGTAACAGTCGAAAATGCCCTCCTTCCACACAATCTGCCTAAGGAAAATTCTCATAATCTTTTGGCAGAATACCATCAGCAACCAAGAACTACTTATTCGGAGCAACCAGGAGGACATGCACACCATCATGGCTGGCAGACGCTGGAGTTGGGTTGGCCACGTCCTCAGAAGGGACCCTGATACCATCACAAGAACAGCTATGGACCCCCGAGGGAAAGCGAAAGAGAGGCCAACCAAAAACAACTTGGCGGAGAACTGTGGAAGCCGAGATGCAAAGAATGAACCAGAGTTGGGGCACTGTACAAAGGATGGCCGCCAACCGAGTGTCGTGGAATATTCTAATCCACATATATAAATTATCAGGTAAATATAAAGCCTAACAAATACATTTAATAAAGAAAAGAAAAATGGTAAAGAACAGTGCTGTCACCATGACTGTACTCGAAATCCCCCTTGTTTTCTGCTTCGTCTGCAAACTGTAACGCTTTCACGTTGATAGTAAAAGCCTACTGTATTATTACCCGCTTTCTTCAATGAAACGTGTACTGACCTTGAGATACGCAAGCTGATCAATGACCTAGATTTAATATTTCATTCATTCCATACACGGCGTAACTAAAAGACAGATAAAGCAGGAGAGAGAGAGGGGCGAATGAAGGCAGGAAGCATGCAATACTAAACACGCGTCGCGCGATACACAATTGCTGCCATCACGCGTGTAAGGCCACATGCACTAACTTTGTTTCAGACGGACAGTGATAAAAACACTAACCTTCCCAGAGTTAGGTTTTAAAAAAACCTGGAAAACGCTTATTAGGAAAGATGACAATAGATGGGTTTACGTTTGAAAACATGACAGTACCCAGACATCACATGGGGATGGAAGTGAACAGGAGGTGGTAGAAAATACATATTTTGAACGCAGCCACTTAGCTCTTTTAAATTTGTATATTTGGGTTCCTTAGGGCTTGCTGACAAAGAATATGTAAAACGTTACGCAAATAGTCTAGGAATTACCAAGTTATGGCCAAAATAAAATAGTGGGGGTGCCTGACAGCATGAAATCATTTCTGCTCATAAAATTTTTTTTATAACGTGTTTGAAAAAACCTTACGTTACGGAAATAGCCTACCATGTTAACGCCTAATTGATTGGAGCGCCACAAATGTAAGACTAAACACGATTGGTCAGGCTATAAATACTATCTTGTGTTGTCAGGGGAAACGTAAAAAGGTGTACTTTTTTGAAAAGATGTGTAGACATGGTTTCATTGGGTAGAGCTGCGAATATACTCGATTCAGAGCGTCTGTTCATTGCCACATCTTGTAATAAACCTACTAAGAAGCAGTGCGTTGAGCACCAGTGTATATTTTTTATAAAATAAAGCCTGGGACATCGGCAGATCGGAGTTGTGCTATATTCATTGCCAGTCAACGAAACTGTTTATTATTCCATGAATTGTGGTAAGCTTGAAATATGCAATATCTTTTAATGAAAATTGAATGTAAATTGATAATTTATGTCTGTATATATGTGTAGTTCAGTAGCAAACATGATGTAAAGCCTATGGTACTCCAGCCTGAACAGAAGGTGTCGGAGGAAAGTAAAACTGCATGGAATGGCCAAACAGTACACTGACACCTAGATGATTGACTAGAAAGAAATAATGCTGGAATTGCAGAGGCGTAATAACCATTAGGGAGGGAAATACTGGTATAAAGTATTTCAGATGAAGCTGACAGTTGGCCTAACGCTCTGAACTCAATGTTTGTGATGTATTGTGCTCAGTGTAGAAAGAGAGTATAAATTAGTTATGACGTAGAAAGTACATCCTTCTTGTTTCAGGGACCGTGGTCTTAAAGTTATTGAGCAGCACCTGGTCAGAGCTTTGCTGAAGCCAGAGGTGGACAGCATACTCCTTGGTCCATATAGCAACCAGTGGGGTGGCTCCAGAACTCATTAAAGTAATCGAGCAGAGGAGTCTTTTACTGCAGTCATCACGAAAGATAAGAGAGTGTGGCCATGGAGCTCAACATTATGTACCCCATCGTAAAATGACATTCTAAAATAAAATTAAGAGGGGAATTCAATTGTTTTAATGCCAGGAACTGAGAACATCTCCAATACTAGTTCCAACAAAGACAAACTATTGAAGTCATGATGACAAATACCAACAGAGCTTGAACAAAACAAAACCAGTATTACCTCAGATTACCACTACACAACTGACACACATAGGATACTATTAATTATATATGTCACTACAAGATTCATATTAATAAATTCTGTACATATAACTTGTAATTAAAATTGATTGTGATTCCTGGTTCCCTTTGTATTTGAATCAGGACACATATACATTCATGACAGCACTGAATACATATTGTTATTTGAAAAGTTATCAGTGACTCCTTTAAGATATCCTCGTAGAGTGTTTTATGTATGTGAGTGTCACAGTGTTGTCAAGTGTGGTGGAATAAATTAAATTGTTTATCTGTCTGTTGTTGTTATGACTTACACTTCATCATACACATACCCTAGACATATAACGTAGTCATCACACTATTCCAGAATAATTCTGACTGAGGTATACATATGTGGCAGCAAGTAAGGTTATCTATAATACACTACTCTCATTAGATATAGATACCTTCACAGCTGATCTCAGTCAGTACACTAAGTCCCCCTATAAATATTTATAACATCCCACTTCACCACACCGAGCAAAGTGGAATCAATTTGTTGCTGCCCTACAAGACACCACCAGGCGTGATGGCCACTAACTGCTTTGACAGTTGGCGGCTATGGATCAAAGAAGAAGAAAATATGAGTTCACAGTCCTGTGTAGTTCCTTGGGGTTTTTAAAGAAAGAATAAGACTACAGCAACCTCAGGCATGTCGTAAGACGTGACTAATACGAGGTTGTACATGAGGTTGGCAACCTCATCATGTAAAACACATAGCCACAGAACCCACCACCGCAAGAGCTTGTGACTGCTTGGTGCAGGCTTCCTGTAAGGGGACCACCTGTATTGGTGGCTCCATGCTCTGTAAGTAGCAAAAGGGGAAAATGAAACGAGCTCATACATGAGAATTAGAACTAAAGAGAAGGAAGAAGAATAACACACACAAAATAAGGTTGTTGTTGTTGTTGTTGTTGTTGTTGTTGTTGTTGTTGTTGTTGTTGTTTGACTATGGCTGCTGAGCTTCTCGCTCTTTAGCAGCCAATATCATGTTGAAGATCTAGGCTTTTCCTGTGGCTCTTCTACCATTCCGACATGTGTTGAGTTGAAGTCATGAGCTCCAGTTTCTCCAGCTTATCTTGCATTTAAAGGATCATCACATCTGGTCCCAAGCTAGGAGAAAGATGTGCGTGGCATACTGTGCGTTCCCCGCCATCCAAGGGGGCCCTCCAACTATGCAGAGCTAAAGTACTGTACACTGGTTCTGGGCTCTCCCAAGGAATTGTCACGTCCTGCACAGAGCCACTTCTCAGCTTCCCCTGCTTATCACTGGGATCACAGTGAGATCCTTCTGCATGCAGTCAACCAGGTCAAAGCCAAAGAATTTCGCCTCGGCTCAAGTGACTTCTCCAAGCTTAGTGTGCAATGCTGGGTTCTGTCGCAGATAGAGATTTATGATCAATAAATTTTCTATATTCTTTTCTTTTCTACCCGTGTACTCTACTTTATTATCGCTCTTTTATCCTTTTCCTGTTTTCCCATTCGTTCGTTTGCGACAAAATATCACTTTCCCATTCTGACTTTGCCGTTTCTTTTCTCATACTAGTAACGCATTTATTGCGTAATATGTCAGTCCCTGGACGAGACGAAATAGTGTGAGAATTCGTCTAGTCAGACATAGAGAGCAGACTTTTGTCTACATTTTCATCTGACACGAGTTTTCTTCGACTACGTTTCTCGGCGTGAGGTGTGGAAACTGCCATCTGCATCGCTCAGAAATGAGACATGTCGGCGTGAGGTGTGAAGATGCGTTTTGCCAGTTATGGCCAGCGTCTAAGTGAATGTGAAGTGTTAAGAGGAGAGGGGGAGACGGGGGTTTGTGAAAATAGCGCGCATCCTTTGTCCGTTTAAGATATAAACCAGAGTTTTAGACTTCATTCTTTCAGTACTCCGCAGTCAAGACTAGAACGATCTAGCGTTCGATTCCTAAAGATCTCTGTTAATAGAAGCATCATTTAGTTGGTCGAAGTGGATTTAGTTCTTAGTAGTTCTGTGTTGAGGTAAATATATTATATATATATTGACTAGTAGTGTTGAGTGTAGTGAAATTGACAGAGATACAACGGTAAAATACCTCCAAAGATAACATTTAAGGATAAAAACATAATGCGTAGGCTGCGAATAGTACATGATCGCCTAGACCGCGGGTCATCATCCTCCATAATAATTGACTTGCTAGACAGGAGGGGAACGGCGGATCAAAAAGGAAAAAAATATGACTGGAAAGATTGCGTGAGACTAGAAAGGCTAAGGAGACGCAATTGGGGGGGAAACGGAGAAAAGTCACGTTTCCCAAGTTGACATAAAAAGTAAGCAACTCGACAGAAGGGACCATAGATATGTTACGCCACAGTCATTTATTGGACGCTTTTGCAATACCAAGCCCTTGATTTGAATTCAGCGGCTAAAACGCAGATGTTTGGAATATTACAAAATTTAAAAAGTATTTTTTTCTTAATATCAGTACATTTTTGTAGAAACGCAAGTAGAGACGGACAGACTAACAGATAAACATCCATACTTGACTGAAGCATGACTGAAATGACTTTAGTGTAGGAAATTTGAAATTCAAAAAAACCTAGGCAGTGATTGGCCACAGACAAGCATATTGTCGGCGCTTAGACGCGGATTTGGGGTCATTTCTCAATAGTTGTTCAGTGATAGACACAGATTTTAAAGTGTGGTGATTTCCATATGAAAGAAAGTGAAAGAAGTTTAGGGACGCCATACTATAGCCAGCAGCTCAGCTGAGTTTTGCTAGCAATTCTGTGTTATTTATTCATAATCTGGTAAGATTGAAATTATTTCTTTATATATTTTGAATATTGTTTCATGTTTGAGTGATTTGATACTGCCATATCGAAATCTAGCCTTACAAACAAGTAGGGATTTGCTCTAGACCCCCCGCCCAAGTCAGGGTCTAGGGACCAACAATATACATAAACTCCAGCAAGGGTTAGGCAAGACAGATCAAGTGTTGAGAATAATGAAACATATTACCTATCCTCTTTTAGGGCAGAAAACTAATAAATATTTTTCAGAATCTATAGTCTGGGAGGATCTATCTGATGTAAAACCACCATGGTAAATGTGCTGTTTGGTCAGAGAGATCTGACCTGTCTGTATGATGTGGTTGTTGTGTCAGTGTTGTGTCCAGACGTGGGTAGAGAATAGATTTTGACACATGGCCCATACTTTGATTGCAGAGCTGTGAGTTTCTGTTGTCAACAAAGCAGTGTCTATTCAGTTGGTGACTTTACTCGAGTGTATCTGTGCAGTACTTGTGACAGAGACCACCATTATTGCATGCCAGCACGGAGAGGTGGGACCACCTGATTTCAGCACCAGAGCTACAACTACAAGATGAGTGAGCCTCTGGTCTGCTGGACATTCACCAACGCTTTGTAGTTACTAATATCCCCATAAAAATTCCCACCATTTTCTGGACACTGTGTAGTCAATATAGACAGGTGTGATGAGGCCACCCCAACAGCACAAACATTAACTATCCTCCCAAGTAGATGACTACTAGAACATTTTAATAAAACTAACTAGTATAGTACATATATATGTACACTATTGCATTTATGATATAATATTCCATGCATTTCTTTCATAATCTCTAAATCCTTTTAAGTTCTGGTCAACCTAAAAAATTGATCCAGAACAAAATAAATGTAATATAATTTTATCAAAAAATTTTACACACGTGAGTTAGTTCAGTGTATTTTAACATTTATTTAATATTATTAGTCTTGTTAAATATCTGTGGGTATATCTATAACCTATTACACCACACTACATATCATAACCCTAGACACTTTACGTAGCCACATTCATTAAAAAAAAAAAATTAAGTGTGAGGTCGTAGTGGTAGCAAGAAAGGCCTTCTGACAATTCTCAACTACATTTTATCTCAGGAGCCTTCACAGCTGGCCTCATACAATTACATTTAGTAATATCACCATCATACAATACCATCAACACCACTACATTGAGTGATTCAGTAATAACCGCTTATTTCATTTTACTAGTTAGATTTCTGTGCAGAAGAAATTAAATTTATAAGTCTGTTATATTCTCTAGATGACGTGTTTCAGTGGATAGCAAAATAAATTATAATTTCTAGCTTAAACTCATGCAGCTATAAATAAATTTAATTTAATTGCTAATAATCAGTCGAGAATATTTTAAACTAACTTATAACTGCACTGATTCATCATTGAGTATTGACGAAATACGTATGTATTTCTAATTCATGATGACTGATTTTATGAATATAACTTATTTCACGGGATTTTTAAACGATAAGACAAGTTCTACGCTTGCAGTTTATAATGTAAGTTATAACCAAGGAATAGTATGTATAAGTATTTTATATGTTGTTTCTCTTTATTCAGTGAAACAGGGGTAGCCCAACTTTACCAACGGTTTTAGTACAGAGTAATATCTGTGAAGAACAAAAACATTTTTTTTCTTAAAGACTTGAGTGTATAAAGTAAAACCTGTCTGGCATTGCACTGGCATCCAGAACGACAGAGTACCCATTACATGAACTTTAAGATTAAATGAAGTAATGGGCCCATCGAGCCAGATTTAATTCTTCCTGAGAAAAAACTCAAGTACATTTTCAGCCCTTGTGGCAAGTAAAATATTCCTATCAGTAACATTCCGACGGAGTTCTGACTAGTTGTGGTGTGACCAAATAAAGTCCTATACTGAGAGAAGGCACCGACCTGACATTCCTTGTTACTAGAAATTTAAGCTATTGACACTTTGCTCGCTGTTAACGTTCGTGCCTGGACAATTTTAATGTGACAGAACCAGATATCCTAAAATAAGTATAACCAAGGAAACGTTCCCTGAAGTAGTGAATTCAACCTATCTTTGTGGAGCTGGGGTTCCCTTGGCCAAGACTACCCTGGAGATTCTGTATGTGCATGTCCTAAAAATTGTTTTTCCAGAAGTTGCTACCAAAGCTTAAGTATGAATGCAAGCTAGTGATCACGGCTGACTGAATAGAGTGAATGCAGGACTGAGCGATTCCTTTATTGTTGTATTTTGGCACCATTTTTGCTGTCTTAAATTTCTTTATGCAAGTTTTGATGCTAACAATATTTTCCTTAGGATAGATCAGAGTATCAAAGTCTGTTCATACCTTTAAAGGGAAATCTTAGACTATAGCATATGTATCCATGACTCTTTGGGGCTATCACTTTTCTTCTGTGGGCTATACATCGAGGGAAAAGATCATACCAATGGGTCTATCATTCTTGTAGCAATTCATTGACTTATGACTATTTGTATATGTTTGATGTAATTTTATGTGTTGTGATGGAATTTTATTATGATAATTAAAATTCACTTGAACCTATTCCAGTGTGTCGGTCAGTTTGTTCCCAATTATCTATATTCTTATTGTCATAGTTTCACGTCTGTGTGTCTATGGTAGTCACTTAGGTGTGTGTGTATGTGAGGGATATATATATTAATAATAATAATAATAAATTCTTTAAGCGCCAAACACGGCGCATAAGGCAGAAACCAGTGCTCTCCAGGTTGTTCGTTGTGACGCCACTCCTCTTAGCTCTTGCACATTATTTAGGCCCAACGTTCTTCCTTCTCTTATTATTGTTCTTCTGAGTGTTTCTTTTGGTCTTCCTTTTTTCCGCTTACCCTCAGGAACCCAAGTGAGCGCCTGTAGTGGTATTCTGTTGTTTTGCATTCGTAGGACATGACCGATATATGACCATCGTCTTTTCCTTATATAGTCGGAGACATATTTCTGCCTAGAGTCTTCTCTTATTTGTCGATTAGTCTTGAATTCTTTCCAACTGATGTTCATGAGTTTTCTAAGACATTTGTTCTCGAATGTATTCAGCTTGTTCTCCAATGATTTTGTTATTTTCCAACTCTCACAGCCGTATGTTAACACTGAGATAACATTTGAATTAAACAGACGAAGCTTGGTATGTATATTCAATGATCGTAATTTCCAAATGTTACATAATCTATTGAAGGCGCTAGCTGCCAAAGCAATTCTAGTATGGATTTCTCTTGTTGTGTCACCATCCTGAGTCATTTTACTGCCTAAATAATTGAAACTTTCAACTTTCTGTAGTTTTTCCCCGTTCAAGATGATATCGAAGGTCTCGTTAGAAAAGTTCATAGCTTTAGTTTTAGAGGCATTTATTTGGAGACCAATTTTAACCGAGAGATGACACAAATTATTTATTGCTTCTTGGGATTGTCTTGGTGTTGAACTTAAGAATGCTACATCATCTGCGAAATCCAGGTCCCCCAGGAATTTTCCATTTGTCCATTTTATACCCAATTGTTCATTGTGGGTATAGTTTCTCATAACCCAATCAATAGCTATTCCAAAAAGTAGTGGTGACATAATACAGCCTTGTTTCACCCCTGTTTCTACTGTAAACCATTCTGTATTCCCTTTATTTGTTCTAACACAACATCTTGCATTGTCATATAGCGCTTTGATTATATTCACATATTTTGTTGGAAAACCATAGATTGTAAGTATCTTCCACAATGATGGGCGGTGTAGACTATCAAAGGCTTTTTGAAAATCGACGAAGGTGATAATAAGTGGCGATTGCCTTTCCACTGATTCTTCTATAATTGTTCTTAGTGTGAATATTTGATCAATACATGATCGTTTCGGCCTGAAACCCGCTTGTTCTTCTCTGATCTTTTCGTCAGCATGCAATTTAAGTCTTTCTAACATCATGCAACATAATAATTTTCCAGGTACTGATAATAGAGATATACCACGCCAGTTATTACAGTCTGATAGATCACCTTTCTTCGGTAACTTTACAATAATACTGTCTTTCCATTGTTGTGGTGGTTGTTCTTCTCTCCATACTTCATTTATAATATCTAAAATTCTCAAGAGGTTGTTGTCATTAACTGCTTTAATCATTTCCCCTGAAATTTCGTCAACTCCAGCAGCTTTAAAATTTTTTAATCTTTTAACGGCTTGTTTGATCTCGTCCAGCGTGAATTCATCGCAAGTTATTGGCAAAGTGATATATATTATACTAGACGGTCTGACAAATCTTAATCTGTTGTAGATGATAGGCTGACTGAGAGAAATCATCTCGAGGGTCAGAGACCGACTCTAGTATATTTCCTCCATCTCACTCGTGAAATCTATTTCTATTTTATCATCTCCCACTGAGCTATCACTTGTTTCTATTGCTATTCAGAAGGGACCAAACCAAGTCTTAATTTACCTATCACAAATCTACGACAGGTTCTCAACAAGTTTCACCACAGGGGGAATCCCTAGAAGTGTGTTCATGATATCAAGAGTCAATGTAATTAGCCTCACAGACATAGGTTCACTTCCACGTACATATATTGTAGCATTATGCAGTGCTGGTGGTCATATAAGGATGACTCTAGATATGCCTCCATGCATAGCAGAATAAGGTAAAACACAAGAGAGCATAAATAACGTATGCAGTTTGACACAAGACACACAACATACACAAACTGAAAATAATGTACTCATGCAGATCAATTAGACAAGTTAACGGAAAAAGATTAATGTCAGAACAATGAAACAAGATGTCAGCGAGAAAACAGAGGGGGAGATAATGTGTGAATTTGAGACTTCAATCAACAGGAAAAAAAAAATAGGTGACTAGAAGAGAAATACGACAGGAGAAAGAAGAAACAAACAGCGTACAAATAAATGTAACAAACTTAAGATTAAAATAATAATTAGATAGGACATACACTGAGGAGATACACTGATAGCATTGCAAGACAGTCCTTGTTCTAAAATCTCTAGGGTAAGAGAGATAGATGGAGACTGAATATACACATGGAGAAGAGAGCTGGAGATATAAATTAAAGAGATGAAGAAGACATGGATGGCATGGGACTGCTCGATAACGTTTATTGAAGGCCTATGCTCCTTGGGGAGGTGATGGAAAAAGCTGATGATAAGCATACACATAATGAGATAGTTAACATCTCTGCATTAGATGTTGCTAGGATTTTATTCAAAACTTTCAAATATTATCACAAGATGTAAACTTTTAAGTAATATAACCTTACTTCCGACTTCTACTGTCATTTAAAACTTAAGTACAATGGATGGCAAAAATGTCAAAATAAAATTGATACACAATACTTGTAGCAAACTGTATACATTACAGATTTAGTCTAACCATATTAACAAACCATAAGCTTCTTCTATTACATCATTTAAATTATTATTATAATTAGGTAAATATATATTTTACCATATTTATAGATTTGACAAGTCAAAAACAGTTTGCCCAATCTGACATGGTTACAACTGAATTATGTGACATATTTAAAGACAGCGCTTAAAACTGCAGACACATGTAAACCATTGCCTAAATGGATTCTCTACATTAAATGGCTGGACAAGTTCATACATATCTGGAAACAAGAAACCTAAAATTTATAAGCTACATTTATGAAAGTAACTTTACTGTAATAAAATGTTTTGGCTCACATGCCAAAAAAAAAAAAAAAACTTTAGTCCAGTATATTTGGATATCATTGGCATAGAAACTCCAAGAATGAGGACCTATGATAGACCTATAAGTAAAATGGATTTTTTTTTTTTTTTAAATACCTGAAAGAAAAGTGAACCACATAGTGAGATGCAGTAAATAAATCCAGTGTACCACACACTTTGAGAGTCATTGTCTGCACTGAAGGCATCCATAGATATTTGAAACTCTGGGTAGCTCAAAAGCTTTGATTGAATGATGAACTTATTAAACCTTTAGCTGTTATCTGTTTCTGAAGTACAGAGGAACAAGCCTTTCTTTCGTTCAAATACATATATATTTCAAGGAGTTCTCAACTTTTATGAGCAGAGATCACTACATGTGTGCACGAGGATTTAACGGAGGCCAGAAATTTGATAATTACAGGACAAGACGGCATTGCCTTGTTGTAGAACCACCAGCATCATAACAAAGCCTGCATTATTTACAAAATTTTCCAGTGTGCAAACATCCTTTTGTACCTGTCGTCAGCCTCGTTGGTAGTGGTTGTGTTAAATGGGGGGTTTGAAGCTCTCAGGTCCACAATATTTCTGTGAAATAAAGGTGGCATACATCAGTGGTAAAATTTGTATACATCAATATTTACATGACACAGAGGGAAAATAAATCAGTGATAAAATAAATATACACTAATATTTACATGACATAGAGGTGGCCTACATCAGTGAGAAAATAAATATACACTAATATTAACATAAAACAGAGGTGGCATACATCAGTGCTAAAATAAATATACACCAATATTTACATGACATAGAGGTGGAATACATACATTAGTGATAAAATAAATATATACTAAAATTTGCATAAAACAGATGTGACATACATCAGTTGCTAAAATAAAACTACACAACCTTTCTGTGAAAGAGTTCCATATACAAGTGAAACAAAAAATAAAGATACACAATCTTTTTATAACATAGAGGTGGCATATAAGAGTAAAGAAAAAATGCACATACATGAAATTTCTGCGAAACAGAGCAAGTGTTCCTCACAGACTCACTATCAGTCATCACTGCCATCACGAACAATAAAAACAACAATTCAGACAGCCTGGCAGAAGCACTTATGGAAACCAGCTATATATTCAAAACAGTAAATGTACAATGGATCCCTGCCCGCTGCAAGATAAATGGAAACGAGATGGTAAAAGAAAGAGAAAGAAAAATGCAAACTGAAGACATGGAAACATGAAGATATCAAATGAATATTAAATAATTTCTTTAAAGAAACATGACAAAAAACACCCAGAGTTCCTTACTACAGAACTATATTATACTTTACCAAGAAGAGATCAAGTGATAATTTTCAGACTAAGAACCGGCCATTGCAGACTCAACTGTGCAACAAATTGAAAATTTAACAGACAGATATGTGTCCATGTAGGGAGGACAAAAGGTCATGTCCTCCAAAACTTCTGGCTACATGAGATGAGCAGAGTAGCAGCATGGCCTTCTTCAACCCAGCAGACGGAGAAACTGTCTGGTGATGACAGAAACCTCAGCCGGACTACTAGCTTTCTAAGAGAGATAGATTTGGTTATTTGAGAGCGAATGATGAACAAAAGAAAGAAAAAAAGAGATTGCATGCATGAGTGACAAAATAACATGAGATTTGTGTGAAACAGAGCAGGGGGGGAAAAGATACATGATATTTGCAGGAAATACGAGTAAAAATAAAATAAAATCTACTGGGATAAAGACCATCACCAACATATTTTTATATTCTTGTAATATTCTATGTAATAAACATGGAGAACAACAAAAACAACAACCAAAAAGCTACAGACTTTCATAAATGGGTACTTGCGTAGAATAGAAGCATTGAAATGGTAGGACAAGGTTACCAATGTGGAACTGATGACAAGAACCAGACAAGTGCCAGTGGAACAAGAGATGAGAAGAAGACAAGGGCGATGGATAGGACACACGCTGAGGAAACCTGTTGATAACATTACAAGGCAGTCCTTGTTCTGGAACCCCCAGGGCAAGTGAGGGAGAGGTAGACCAAGAAGCACATGGAGAAGAGAGCGGGAAACAGAGGTGAAAATGAGAACTTGAGATGATGGCACGTGGCAGGAGGTCATGGCATGTGTTTGTTGAAGGCCTATACTCCTTGGGAGCGGAGGGTAATGAATGAATTAATATTCGTTGCTCCGTATAGTTTTAGAAGGGGGGGGGGGGTCCTCTCTAAACTGACAAAGAAAGAATATCACTGAAGCACTCTCAAGCATGTCGTACAAGGGGACTAATTAGAGGTAGTGCATCGGGCTGACAACCTCATGACATAAAACAAATGGCCACAGAAACCACCTATGTAAGAGCATGTGAATGTTTGGTGCAGGCTTCCTGCAAGGGAATCAACCGCAGTAGTGGTTCCACGTTTTGTAAGGAGTGCAAGGGAAAATAATGATCATTACAATGGGTCAATTTGTTTCCAACTATTCTGCCAGAAAAGGGCAGACAACTTTTAAGGCCACCGTTTGTTGTTCGTCTCCTTCAGCATTTGTCTTTCTTTACATCAGGGTTTCTTAACCTCTTTTGTGTGTGTGCCAAGAACCCATTTGATTGTCCAAAGAAGGCTATGAACCTCTTTGATTGTCTGATGAAGATTATTGACCCCTTTAATTGTCCGGTGAAGGCAAAGGACCCGTCCGTTTGTCTGGTGAAGGCGATGGACCCCTTTTGATATGTCCAGTGAGATTATGAACCCCTTTGATAGTCTGATGAAGGTTATGGACTCCTTTGATTGTCTAACGAACACTATGGATCCCTTTGATTGTCCGCTGAAGGCTATGAACCCCTTTTATTGTCCGCTGTAGGCTATGGATCCCTCTGACTATCCAATGAAGGCTATGGACCTTTCTGATTGTCCGGTGAAGGTTATAGACCCCATTTGATAAAAATTAATGTCCAGAAAAGCATAATTAGAAATGTTACATTTTAAATCCATTGACAGACCCCAATATGTCCATGGTCCACAGTTTAAGAAATTCTTCTCTACATAATCTCCTCCTTAGCATTATTATTTTTATAATCCTTACTGTATTATCTAAAATCTCTAAGGTACAGTATCTTCTCTTATCTTCAACCCAGCTGAGGGAGAAACTGTCTGGTGATGACAGAAACCTGAGCCGGACTACTAGCTTTCTAAGAGAGATAGATTTGGTTATTTGAGAGCGAATGATGAACAAACGAAAGAAAAAAAGAGACTGCATGCATGAGTGACAAAATAACATAAGTTTGTGAGAAGGGTTTTCTCAAAAATGCTCCATTGCACGAGTATTTTAGTTGACCTCCCTGTCTATGAGGATTATGAGGATTGAATTACTTCTTATGGGGAGGGGGGGGCTACATTGAAATGCTATTGTCATATATAACTGCAGGTTTTCGCTACTAATGCACAGGGTTAACATGCAACACTAATAGCTATGCAAATCAATGTATTTTATGTTATAATGCTGTTGGTTGCCATGGAAACGGCAACCATAATGGATATTAATCAATTATGTCAATTCACAAAGGCTGTTTTATTTGTTGAGTTATGAGTACCAAAGTCGCAGTGGAAGCTTGCCATTGTATTTTTAAACTTTTGTCGGATTAGAATTACAGTATTTACAATTTGTATACATCGTTGCATATTTCTGTGATTGTATCTACACCAAAGCTCTCCAGAGCTTCTATCATTTCAATTTTTATGTTATCCATGCCTGCTGATTTTCCTTTTTGTATCATATGAATGGCATTCTCTACTTCTGATCTGAGAATGTTTGGGCCTTCATTAGAATCTGGTGATGGTTTTTTACCTCTGTTGTCCTCGAATAATTCTTTTACGTATTCTGCCCATCTGTTTGATATGTCTTTCTCATCAAGTAATATTACACCATTTTTGTTCTTGATACAGCTTCCTCCTTGTGCAAACCGTGACCGATTTGATAATTTCTTTATTTCTTCATGCATATCTCTTGTCCTGTGCTTTGCTTCGAAGTCTTCTATTTCCTTGCATTTTGTTTCTATCCACCGTTCTTTTGCTTCTCTACACATAGTACGTATGTCATTGTCTATTGTTTTATATTCTGGAGTGTTTTTTGCTTTCTTTCTTTCGGTCATTTTATTCAAGATGTCATCTGTCATCCAAATTTGATTTTTCTTAGACTCCTTTTTAGGTAAATTTGCATTTGCTGATTGTATGCTTGTTTTTAAGCATTCCCATTTTGCGGTTGCTTTTTCTTCTGGGTTTTCTCTTCTATACTGCTCCATGCTTTCTGTCAATAATTGTTGATATTTATTTTTGACGTCGATTAAATATTTCTGTTTTATATCTGGTTGTTTCAGCGCTGATATTTCTATCTGGGGTTCCTCCTGTCTTCTGTTTCCTGCTCTTTTCAGCTTTATATTTACTTTGATGACGACTGGATTGTGATCTGAATTTATGTCGGCGCCAGGATATGTCTTTGCACTTGTGACACTGTTCTTAAA
Organism: Oreohelix idahoensis; assembly: GCA_024509875.1. Classification (NCBI taxonomy): domain Eukaryota; kingdom Metazoa; phylum Mollusca; class Gastropoda; order Stylommatophora; family Oreohelicidae; genus Oreohelix; species Oreohelix idahoensis. Next base: position 49,476 of record JAMPIV010015488.1, read on the forward strand.
TCTATGTTTTATCATGATATAGTCGATTTGATTTCGTGTTATATCTCCTGGGCTTTTCCATGAGTATAATTTCCTTGGGTGGTGTTCAAAAAAGGTGTTACATGTGACCAGCTGGTTTTCTTCACAGAACTGGATAAGTCTGTCTCCTCTATCATTTCTTGTCCCTAATCCATACTGTCCTACTATTTTCTTGTATTTTCCTTTTCCTACTTTTGCATTCATATCACCCATTACTATCAACACATCTGTTGATTTGACTGGTTTAAGTGTGTGTTGTAGCTCTTCATAGTATTCTTCTATTTCTTCCTCGCTGTGATCTTTAGTTGGTGCATAAGTTTGTAAGATTGATATGTCGAATGGCTTTGCTCCCATTTTTAGTAACATCATTCTGTCATTGTGTGTCCAGTATCCACATACGTATTTTTCTAACTCCTTCTTTATCAACATTCCTACCCCTCTTTCATGTTTTTCTCCGCCTGAGTGTATAAGCGTGTACTGGTCTCTTTTTATGTAGCCTGTATCCAAAAGTCTTGCCTCTGCAACTCCCAGTATATCAAGTTTCATGTCTGTTGCTTCTAATATAAGATTGTCAAGCTTTCCTTCTCCGTTCAGAGTTCTAACATTCCATGTTCCTATTTTTAGGTTTCTCCTACTAGTTTTTAGGTGGTCTTTCTCAGAATGCTCCCTTTCAACAATTTAAGGAACACTCGTCATTATGTACTTCCTTACTCATTAGAGGAGTTGCCTCTTCCCTGTTAATTTGTACAGTAGATTCTTCCCCAGGGGACAGAGAGTTCTCTACATATCGTTTCTTATCTTGTTGTTGTGATCCCATTACGTTCTGTAGGAAGTACGTGGTAAGGCCCCAATCTCTTCCACGGTGGCTAGCCATTGTCTTTTTCTATGTCCGACACGCCTCTAGTGCGCCACACACTTTGCTGTTTCGCTTTGCGAGCCGTTGATCTTCTCAGATTCCTCCGCCTCACTCACCGTCTCAGTCTTTGTGTACTAGGGATGGACATTCCCTTGAGTAAGATTGCTCCTACTCCACCCATGTAGTTTAGCCAGTCAGCCAAGACTGTTGCCCGGGATGTGGCCACCGCCGTACACAAGCGGTATTCGAGGAGCCATACATGAGCTAGATAAAGAGAGGAGAACCAAATAGGATCCTGACTATCCTAAAAAGGACATGGCTGTCTCTCACCGTGAGGTACTATCCCTCTCTCTTTATCCTACATCCCACACGACATGAAGACATCAGTTTTTATAACATTGCCCAAAAAACCAAATACAACAGAATGCTCAGACTTCAGAACAATCAGCCTGATGAGTCATGCAATTAAGATACTGCTCAAAATCATACAGGAAAGAATAAAAAGTAAAGTAGACAGCGAAATCCAGGAAGATCAGTTTGGTTTTAGACGGAACAGTGGAACAAGAGAGGCAATATTTTGCCTAAGAATATTAGCAGAAAAATATACAGCGGTCCAAAAAAGTATGTATATGTGCTTCATTGACTATAAGAAGGCTTTTGACAGAGTCCATCATGAGAAAATAATTGAATGCTTCGAAGACATAGGTATTGATGGAAAAGATATAAGAATACTCAGTAACCTTTATTGGGAGCAAACTGCCACAGTAAGATCTGGAAGGAATTATTCACCATACATAGACATAAAAAGAGGTGTCAGACAAGGTTGTGTGCTGTCCCCCTGCCTATTTAATTTATACACCGAAAAAATTTTCAGACAGATACAAGAAATACCAGGACTGAACATCAGTGGAAGGTCAATAAACAACCTTAGATATGCAGATGATACCGTGTTGTTAGCTGAAAGCGAACAGGAGTTACAAGAACTAGTGAAGCAAGTGAACAGTATAAGTCAGGAATATGGACTCGACATTAATATTGAGAAAACAAAAACTATGATAATTAGCAAAACAGACGATAAACCCACATTAAAGATAAGCGTAAATGGGGAAATCCTGGAACAAGTCAAGAGCTACGTATATCTCGGTCATATAATAACAGAAGATGGCAGATGTGAAACAGAAATCAAGAAGAGAATAGGAATGGCCAAAGCTACATTCAACAACATGAAACATATACTGACATCCAAACAGTTATCTCACAAATTAAAACTGAGAATCATAAAGTGTTATATATATTCTGCATTTCTGTATGGTGCAGAAACATGGACGATGAATAAGCAGTTGGAAGAAAGAATTGAGGCTCTTGAAATGTGGATATATAGAAGAATGGGGCGTATCTCATGGAAAGAGATGAAAACAAATAAGGAGGTCCTAGAAAATCTAGGTATGAAAAGAGAACTAATGAGGGAGGTCAAAGTTCGACAGCTAAAATACTTTGGCCACATAAAAAGGCATAACACCTTGCAGAAGACCATAACAGAAGGGAGAGTTGAAGGCAAACGTGCAAGGGGAAGACAGCGCTATAAGTGGGAAGACAACATCAAGAGATGGACAGGAAAGAGTCTATCAGAGTGCAATACCAAGACAAGAGACAGAAGACGTTGGAGATCCATTACAGCCAACCTTCGTTGTGGAGATGGCAACTGATGATGATGATTTACAATTTTAGTAGATTCTGAGATACAGAACTTTATCTGAAAATAGTAACAATTTTTTTCAAAATTTTCTTCATTATTTGCAATAAATCAAAATGATGCCAAGATATCAGATGTGAAAAACGGTGTACAGGTCTGAATCTTTTTATGCAAATTCATCAGGGACAGCTTTGCATCGGAAACTGAATTTATTCAGTTTCCAGATGTCACACAAAGTGAGTTCGAAAAGTAGCCCAAAATTGCTTAAAAAATAGGCCAAAGTTGCCTAAAATAGTCAGAAATCGCTCAATTGTGATAACAAATGTAGCTGAAATAAACTTTCGATTTTCTAAATATTGTGGGTTTTTGGGTGTTCGGATAAAAAAGATATACACCTGTATTATCCTACTGAAAGTGTCTGGGCCAAACCTCATGTTGATTGACTAAGAAATAAGCAAGATTTAAGAAAATCAGTAACATAAAACAAGAAGACATGGGAGAACACTCAACAGACAGCACAAGACTGGAAAGTTTGGCATTAATTCTTGACGGCCGAAGCCCCTCAGGGATCTTAAGAGTAATGAATGAACTTTTTAGTGCTTAGAATTCTGTCATTTCCAGATACAGAGACATAGAACAAACTTTTTTTTAAAAATGAGAAACGTAACATCGAGCAATTGTAACAGGGTAGACTATTAAGTAGCTACAACTGTTAGCCTTATAGTAAAGTATTTTATGAATGACTAGTTAGATAAATAAACCACTAGTCAAGAATCAATGACATCATCAATCATGACACACATGAACCCATGATGTCATCAAACCTTGTGTGGTCACCATACAAGTCAGACCGGAAAACATTTAGATTAGAGAGAACTTTAAACAATGGTTGGTCATCATCACATAGAAACAATAATTTCAGACTAGAGGATTCGTAGCTAGTTAGGTTAAAGATTATTTCAACAGTCCACTAGCCCCCAAGACCAATCATTAGAAGGTTTCCGGTCCTAACTCCAATGAGAAATACTTCCTCTGGCAAGCCATAGCACCAGACAAGTATAAAAACTGATGCATCTTAGATACACACACACAGAGAGAGAGCTTGAGGCAGTAACTCAATGCTAGAGTCAAATCAACATAGGGCGTTCTTTAGTTTAGGTTTGGAGCAACCAGGCGCTACGACTACTATTGAACGAAAAAGCCCTTGACTCCTACGGTTTGGATAATAATATCCATCTATGAGATCCTCTACCACCCAGGATGGTTAAGTGAACCAGCACTAACCCCTGCCACGATTATGTGTGTGGTTCATTCCACATGAAGTAAGTTCTATTTAGTTTTAATTGAAGTCTCGAATCGTATTTCATTTCGCTAGGATTTCCACAGAGATAACAAAACGACTACAGTATATGAGAAACTCCGCAAGCCTTTCGTCTTAGAGGCTAAGGCTGGCAGTTTTGCTTTCCCCCACCAGAAATTCTTATCGAACTGCCACTGCATCATCTTTATTTTCATCAAACGAACTGAATAAAGTACACCCTTTTATATAACTATTTGGATCTTTCAAGTAATCTGTTCTAGTGACGTTTCACTTGACTGTTTGAGTTGCCGATTATATTCAACGCTTCAAGATCAAAATTTAGAATCCATCAAGGCACTTATGAGATCTACCAATTACCTGGGTTGTTCCTCCCTTCTGGAATTATTATCTCTGGTGATTAACCAGTATTTACCAGAAGAAACACAATAAGAAAAGTCTTGGGATTATTTCCCTTATCTCAAGTAAAATACAGATTTACATCCCTTTCCACAAAATCCACTATCACGATCTACACTGTTACACGAGCCTTGACTTTTGGTGCTGTTTTCCGTCCACTCATTCCTTCACCCGGTCACACATTATTAACTTTTGGTGCCCGTGACCTTTCACACACCAGAGATTGTCATTTTTGGTGTGGTACAGCTTATGCATAATGGATCCAAATATGCAACAGCAGTTTGAAAATCAAATACAATTGCTCCAACAACAAAATCTGTTATTACAACAGCAGATACATGACATGCAACAACAGCATGCGTTGAGTCAACCATTGCCAGATAACGCTGAAGTTCCTAATAGTTCTCTACAAGCTATTGCTACCACCCTTAGAAATTTCTTAGCCTTAGAGTGCAAATCTGCACAACATCAATAACATTGTTAAGCCTTTTTGTGGCGATCCGTCCACTTTTCGGCAGTGGTTACATGACATTGAGAAATTTTCTTCATTGATTCCATCAGCCACTGATGCCGATCGCAAACGTGTTGCCTTCTTATCATCTCAGTCACTTGTCACTGACTATCTACGTCGCCGGGCACAGTTATTTCCAGACGAGACCTTCGCCTCTCTACAGAAGGAGCTCATCCGCCGTTACTCTTCCGTTAAGGACCACCAACACGCTTGGACTTTGCTTCGCGGACTCCATCAGGACCGTCACGAGTCGGTTCAGTTTTATGCCGATAGGTTGTTAAACCTGGCTGAAGATGCTTTAGTGGAACCTTCCTCTGCATCTACTGATACGGAAAACCAACTTGTTGGCATTTTTATCGATGGTCTCCAGTCAGATGCGCTGAAACTTCATTTAATAAGGAAAGACCCACAGACAATCCTTGATGCCATACAACTAGCAATAAATGAAGACAATGTGAAGAAACGGTTTGCAAATAGACTTGGGCGTGAACCTCGTGCACACGATCACACAAATGAAGAGCCAATGGACATCAGTCATTACCGTCAGTCTTGGCAGCAACCATCCATGTTACAGCCGTGCGATATTCCATTGCCAGGATCTTCTCGCCAACAGTTTGTTCAGCGCACTCAACACCGACGTCACCCATCTGCTCTACAAGTTCAACAAGTAGCTCCAGTCATTTGCTACTTTTGTGGTTTGGCCGGACACACATCAAAAAGTTGTGTGCAGAATCGACATAATCTTAACAGGACCTTGAACCACGCTAGATCACAACCTCAACACCCGGTGAATGATCAACGTCAGCCGCACCAGCTCTCATGGTTACCATCCAACCCCATGCAACCACCTCGTATCCCTCCACGTTCATTCCACCGTGGACAGTTCCACCCCCAGCCTCTCATGGGCCAGGGAAACACATTCCGCCACCCGATAGATAGGATCGCGTCGTGTGGCTTTAACCCACCTCTTTTGGGTACTAGATCCTCTCGCAAAACAAACACATTTCGTCACTTTCACAAGTCCTGTGATAGTCCGATAATTTTTTCTTCCTCTTCTACGGTCTCTCCGACTTCCATCTCTTATATCTCTCCTCCTTCGGTCACTCCTGATCCTTCTTCTTGTCTAATTGCCATTAATAAAAAGAATTATCGCGCTCTTGTGGATACTGGTGCTACTGTTAGTTTAATAAGAGAACAGTTATTTCGCCAGATCCGCAAACACGTCCAATTCTTTCCTTCTTCCACTTCTTTAACTTCTGTCACTGGACAACCTTTGCGTTCTATTAAAACGGCTATCATTCGCCTCCAGATTGGATCTCAATCTCTTGTGCATCCTTTTATTGTTGCTAGTGGGATGACTAGGAATTTCATTCTTGGTTGTGACTTCTTTCTTCATCACAAAGTGCGCATTTACTTTGACTTGAAACAGATTCGCGTCAATGGTGAATTCATCCCTCTTCAGGATGATATCCCCATTGCGTCTCTTGTTAGAGTTATTGCCTCTGTTACCTTAAAACCTCATTGTCTTACTATCGTTACTGGTCGGGTCAAACGGTCCGACTATATACCCTCAGGTCATTCTGCTTACGTGGAACCTCTGCCTGACTCAGACATCATCGATGATCCCTGTATCCATGTCGTCGATGGCATTGTCACTGTGTCCACGTCACGTGACTTTCCCCTTATGCTCCTAAATTCTTCAGGAAAACCTCTTACAATACCCAGAGGTACTATTGTTGCCCGTGTCACCAACCACTCCCAACTGTCTTCTAAACTCCCAACCCCCCATACATGTTCTCTCAATGCTCCCTCCCTTCTGCATACTTGTCCTCCCCTGGGAAATGATAGACGATCTTATTCCTTCAAGAAGCCTTCTCCTTGGAGTTTGAATACCATTAGTGCTGTTACACATGCGCGTTTACCACATGGTAACTACCCTCCTCAGCACTACTTATCTTCCTCTCCTACATTTTCTACGCCACCTGTTGCACAAGAATTTCTCGTATTCTGTGTACAACATATATTTTTTCTAATGCAAGGGAAATAACCTTGTGCAATTAATAGTCACTTTTTATAGTATGCAGTTGTTTGTTCTTGTTGGCAAAAGGTGGCAGATAAGTTTGTTAAGCGCTCTTAAATCATGTCCATGTATGGATATGACAGGCCGGTTTTCTCAGAAATAGTTGGCAACTTGCTATGCTGTCTAATGGTCTCCTTATAAGGCATTGATTTCGACGTTGTTCTTAGAAAGAGGTTCTATCTTCATTTATTGTGTGAACAGTATTCGTATTGCGCTCTTTACTGCGCATGTCCAAGTTTTAAGTCTTTGTGTTCTCGTTTCCGCCCTGCAGTCGAGAACGGTTGGTTTTGCGAGCAAGACGTCTCTGTGAGAGCGTCTATGCTTATTTTGTTCTGTCAGGAATATGGAGTCCTCTTTATAGATTGCTCGTTTATTTGAGATGACATTTCTCTTGTGATTTAATACGCCTGGAGGCATGTGAATTATGTGGTGTATTTCCTGAAGACAAGGTAATTGCATTTTTCAGTAACTTTGTAGACATCTTTCGAGATTGACATTTGTTTCGTAGCCTGTCATTGAAGAGTCTTCATTATGAGATGTTTCTCGGCTCACGTATTGCTACGTTGTAACGCATCGGGTTGATGCATGTCCTAAGGACTATTACTTGCTGCCCTGCTACCTGATCTAGGTTTGATACCTTTGTTAACTAGAGGATTTTTGAGGACATTATTGATACTTCAGAAGACGTGCCCGTCTTGCTGAAGTCAGTTCAAGGAGAGTGGATTGATCTCCTACATATTGTTATCTCCTGGCTAAGATAGAAAGGGATGGAGAATTTTCCCGACTACATTACAGCCTTATAATGTATTTACATGCATATGATTCATCTCTATTATGATGCCGTCTACCGTCCATTGCTGTACTGACTATCTTGATGTAATAATGACTGTTTGATCGTACCTATGATGTACCTGCTTGTTTATGTCTACACACCTCGTCATTGTGGCGTCTATAATAAATGATCAAAACGTCACGAGGTTTTACAATGTTCATTGACTCCATACGTCGTGATTTGGTGTGACGTTCCTGTTGGAACCGTACTTGTCTGACTGTATATCTACCTCACACACGCATACCAGACCGAAGACACCATAAATCATCACTCAACATTTGGAGTCGCTACATATTTGGTGGCCAGTCCAAAGGCATTCGATAAGCCCACCACGTCTCAACATTGATTTGATTTGGTGAGCATACTCGGGGTCCCTTACCCACTTCAACAAAATCTACACTTCAACATTCTTCAAGACATCAACATACAGAATTTTCAAAGTACCCGGCGTTGCCCGGTAAAAATATCGAAATTGCAACTTTTTGCTTGAAGCAAGAAATTTGACAGTACCCGGCGTTGTTAATGATATTGCCGGATAATACAAGTAGCTGCTATGAGTTCTTGAGAAGGCCAAGTACCGTTTGAAGTAATCTACTTTGGATAAGAAGGACAAGTGCCGTAACAACACTACATTCATTATATCAGAAGGCCAAGTACCGATTTCGATTGATTTACCATTGGATAAGAGGGTCAAGTGACATAACAACTCAACATACAGTATTTCAGAAGCTCAAGTACCATCGTGTTAGCAGTGGAAGCAGTTCAGATGTGCCATCATCGTTGGAGCTTCACTCTTTAGGACGTTGATTGACATCTGTTTTTCTGCTGTTATACGATTGGATATCCATAAGTTAAGTGGCTTGTTTGTTCGTAAACCGTGCCCTTATACTTCTACTGAGTCTTCTGTGTTTCATCTCATTCTTTGTCATATTGTTATATGTTATATGTTTATATGTTATTTGTATATTTATATGTTTATAGTTAGCGGGTTTTCGGTTGGGCGGTGTCTCCCTTAGATTGTACCACGTCATAGAGGTTGTCTATCGTGAGCGTTTTCTGTAGGGTGTGCAAATTTCTGATACTGGAATTTGCAAAGCGACTTTAGTTGCTATTTTTGTTAGTTGTGATGACATGTGTTAGTATTGTTTTCGTTATTTTTTCGCACTCTTTTAGTTTTGTTTTGATTTGTTTGTATTTGCTAGCCTCCTCTTTTCTATTGTTTAGTTTTATACAACATTTATATTTATACACTGTGGTGTCTTGTATTTGTATCATATTATTGCAGATATCATCACATTTTTTGTGATATTCCTTTAATTTTCGCTTTATTTTTTGTTGATTTCTGCGAATGTTTTCGTATTGTTGCTAAATCTTTGTTATTGTTTACATTGTATTGTTTACATTGTTAATGTTTACATTGTTATTGTTTACATTGTGATTGTGTTTACATAGTCATTGGTTACACTTATAGTAGTTAATTCACATTTGATAATGGATTATGCTGATGCACTACTACTATACTGATGATAAATAAATGATGAATAGTGTCGTGCACTATTGAATGGGAAGTGCACCTAGGATCAAGAGTTGATTGTTGATATTACAATACAGTTGACATACAGGTTCTCTATAATAGACTTGTTTACCACGGAGATTTGGTTAATGTGTTGTGAGTATACAAGTGCTTAATTTATGACTTGTTACCACTGAGTTTGAAATAAGTTAGTTAATTATTTCAGGTTTTTGGACTCATATTTTTAGACAACATGTCTACACTTGAATACTTCATTGAACAGGGTAAATCCCTTGGAAAGACTGGTGATAAGTTGGAGGAATATGCTACTGCTCTGTATAATAAGACGCTGAAATCTGAGGAAAAGATTCGGAAAGCAGAAGCTGAGCAAAAGAAGATAGATTCTGAGAATCTGAGACTGCAAATGCAGGCAGATGAAAGGAAATTCCAAATGGAAATGGAAAAACAAAAAAGAGATTCTGAGCAGAAACAAAGAGATTCTGAAGCTGAGGAGAGAAAAATCCAGCTACAATTGGAAGCTGAGAATAAAAGACTAGAGAAAGAGGCTGAGAATAAAAGACTAGAGAAAGAGGCTGAGAATAAAAGACTGGAGAAAGAAGCTGAAAATAAAAGACTGGAAATACAAGCTCAATCTGAAGAGAAAAAATTACAAAGAGAGGCTGAGGAAAGAAGGTTACAGAGAGAGGCTGATGACAGAAAAGCAAAAATGGAGCATGAAGAAAAACTCTTAGCTTTATAGTTGGAAAAGTTGAAATTGATGAACATGAGTAATGGTAATGATGCAAATAAAGGTTCATCTGGTGATAAGGCTAGTGCTAACACTTTTAAGATTAAGCTACCAGCATTTAGTCCTTCCAGTGATGACATAACGTTCTATCTGGACAGATTTGAACAAGCATGTAAAGCTCATAACATAGACAAAGCACAATATGTTTATCAGTTGTCAGGGATACTGACAGGTAAAGCTCTAAGTATGTTAAATATGGTGGATGATCCTGACAAGAACAATTATGAGGTTGTCAGGGCCGCTTTGTTAAAGAAATATCAGCTTAACGAAGATGGCTATCGTCTACAATTTAAAAACATGTTGCCTGAAACTGGAGTTGAATTCTCCGAGTTTATTGCAAGAATACGCATTATTTTTACACGTTGGGTTGAACTGTCTAAGACGGAACATACTTATGAAGCACTAATGGACTTAATACTTAGAGACAAAGTCATGTCTTCTGTCAATGAGTCTTTCCTGGCTTTCCTTCATGAACGTAAACCTAAGACAATAAAAGAAATGGAAGATTTCTGTTGCCAGTATGTAACCGCGCATCCTCACGTAACCATTAGTAACTCAAAAGTGAAAGAAGGTTTGCCATCTGCTTCGGCAGCACCATACGGTCAAAACTTTGGTCGTAAATTCCAACAAAATTTTGATAGAAAGAGTAACAGTAATTATTTTCAAAATCATGGGAATTAATTTCATGGTGATTCTTCTTCGAAGAATTGGAGACAAGTTGACAATCCTCGATTCTATCAACCTAATAATTTTAGGCATTTCAGAAGAGGATATGGTAATAGAGGTTATTCCTCGCGAAGACCTCAGAACCAAACAAATAGATGTTCGCATCAATGTGGACATGATGGTAGTCGTGGAAACTGCAATTTGAACCAGGATAACAGTTACAATAGAGACAACAATAACTTCAGAGATAATAATAACTCTGATAACTTCAGAGGTAATAATAGTCGCGGTAGATCTCAACACAAAAAAGAGATATCAGCAGGCTAACTCTGTACAGCAGGAAACTCAGGGATCCTGTAATCAGGGTGTTGATAATAAAAACTCTGACGCTGTCACTTGTTCTGCTTTTGACTTTGGGAGAGCAAACAAGTGCCCCCAATGCAGTACTTTATTCGAACCGACTACTATAACTACTTTGAGTTGTGGTCACCCTCTTCCCGCTCTTCCTGCTGCAGTTGCGCATGACGGGAGGGGTTCTTTAATCCTACATAAGGGTCTTGTTAATAATACTCCGGTCTCACTACTTTTCGATTCCGGATGCACCACTATTGGTGTTAGACAATCTCTTGTAGATCCATCTTGTGCTACAGGAAAGGTTATCAAATGTGTCACATTTGGTGGCACTCTAGAGAAATATCCTACTGCTGTAATTCACATTGCCACTCCTTTCTTTACTGGAGATGTGCACGCTTGTCTCTTACCTAATCCTATTGCGGACCTTATTATTGGTCGTATCCACGGAGTTAGGGAGTGTACCCCACAGCAGATTGCTGCTGGGGAAGATAATAATATTCAAGCTACCAATGCAGTGGTTACAAGAGCACAAGCTCTACAAACCCCCCAAACTTCATTGGATGTTAATAATGAAGTTCATAGCCAAGATAGTCACTTAGTTATCACTCGTGACTCTTTCATAAATTGCAAGAAGAAGATCCTTCTCTAAAAAAATTCTTCATTCTTGCGAAGAAAGGTGATCCGAATCAGGATACAAATGGAAAATCTTGGATAGCAATGAAAAACGGCGTACTTGTACGTATGGTACAAGACTCGGCTACATCGGCACATTCGCAAATTCTTGTTCCCAAGAGCATGAGAGTGCAAATATTGCAACATGCTCATGACTCGCAATGTGCTGGACATATGGGTTTTTCCCGTACGAAGTCGAGAGTCCTTGCGGCTTTCTTTTGGCCTTTTGTCAACAAGGACATTCGTATCTACTGCCGATCATGCAAGGTATGTCAGGAGGTCAAATCTAGAGGACCTCGCGTATTGCTACGTGGTGGTGATATGTTGCACAAGAATTTCTCGTATTCTGTGTACAACATATATTTTTTCTAATGCAAGGGAAATAACCTTGTGAAATTAATAGTCACTTTTTATAGTATGCAGTTGTCTGTTCTTGTTGGCAAAAGGTGGCAGATAAGTTTGTTAAGCGCTCTTAAATCATGTCCATGTATGGATATGACAGGCCGGTTTTCTCAGAAATAGTTGGCAACTTGCTATGCTATTGCTCTTCAACCTTTTCACTTCACGGTGCGAGCTATCCGTGGTTCGGATAATGTGATGGCTGACATTCTGTCTAGATGCCCACATGATTCCAACTGATACTTCTGTCCTATATTTCTACATATATTACAGAGTCATAACACACCGATATTACTACAATACATTAGCACATCTGTTCTCACTTTATGTGAACACATACTATTGTGCATTGTTGTCATCTCCTTCTGTTTCCGTCTTTAAGATAACAGAGGAAGACTACGTAGTTAATATAAGGGTCGAAAGTTTACTAAACGGCCACAATTGTTAATGATGTATTGTATCTTATGAAGCATATTGGTTGTTAAATAGCATTATATTGTTTGTACTTTCTCAGAATGTCATTGATGATCTGAGGACTTACCTTACTATTGTCAAGCAATGGCGAGTTCTAGATTGTGTACTTACCTTCGGAACGTCAGAGGATATGTCATGGATCGTCATGTACTTTAATTTCATTATGTACTAAGGTTATTACATGTCAAATAATGTGCTATTTGATATTTTCTATCAAATTTGTACATCCATTTTTAAGACAATATTATAGTATGCTATTTGATGATGACTATAGTAACTTGCATACGTATATTGTGTTTACATGCTACCGTGATGTGTGTTGGTGACACCCCCCGATATGATATTTTTTGAGACAGATTTATTTTTCTGTTGAGATATATTCTCACCAGACACTCTATGTGTCAATTTAGCCTCATGTTAGGCAATTTAATTAATTATCCGCGCATAATTCGTGCGTTTTGAGCCGCTTGTCGCTTGCTCTTGGATATTATATTAAAAAAAAATATGTTCCACATTTTTTTTTTTAATCGGGAGGTGGTGGTGATATGTTGCACAAGAATTTCTCGTATTCTGTGTACAACATATATTTTTTTTAATGCAAGGGAAATAACCTTGTGAAATTAATAGTCACTTTTTATAGTATGCAGTTGTCTGTTCTTTTTGGCAAAAGGTGGCAGATAAGTTTGTTAAGCGCTCTTAAATCATGTCCATGTATGGATATGACAGGCCGGTTTTCTCAGAAATAGTTGGCAACTTGCTATGCTGTCTAATGGTCTCCTTATAAGGCATTGATTTCGACGTTGTTCTTAGAAAGAGGTTCTATCTTCATTTATTGTGTGAACAGTATTCGTATTGCGCTCTTTACTGCGCATGTCCAAGTTTTAAGTCTTTGTGTTCTCGTTTCCGCCCTGCAGTCGAGAACGGTTGGTTTTGCGAGCAAGACGTCTCTGTGAGAGCGTCTATGCTTATTTTGTTCTGTCGGGAATATGGAGTCCTCTTTATAGATTGCTCGTTTATTTGAGATGACATTTCTCTTGTGATTTAATACGCCTGGAGGCATGTGAATTATGTGGTGTATTTCCTGAAGACAAGGTAATTGCATTTTTCAGTAACTTTGTGGACATCTTTCGAGATTGACATTTGTTTCGTAGCCTGTCATTGAAGAGTCTTCATTATGAGATGTTTCTCGGCTCACGTATTGCTACGTTGTAACGCATCGGGTTGATGCATGTCCTAAGGACTATTACTTGCTGCCCTGCTACCTGATCTAGGTTTGATACCTTTGTTAACTAGAGGATTTTTGAGGACATTATTGATACTTCAGAAGACGTGCCCGTCTTGCTGAAGTCAGTTCAAGGAGAGTGGATTGATCTCCTACATATTGTTATCTCCTGGCTAAGATAGAAAGGGATGGAGAATTTTCCCGACTACATTACAGCCTTATAATGTATTTACATGCATATGATTCATCTCTATTATGATGCCGTCTACCGTCCATTGCTGTACTGACTATCTTGATGTAATAATGACTGTTTGATCGTACCTATGATGTACCTGCTTGTTTATGTCTACACACCTCGTCATTGTGGCGTCTATAATAAATGATCAAAACGTCACGAGGTTTTACAATGTTCATTGACTCCATACGTCGTGATTTGGTGTGACGTTCCTGTTGGAACCGTACTTGTCTGACTGTATATCTACCTCACACACGCATACCAGACCTAAGACACCATAAATCATCACTCAACATTTGGAGTCGCTACACCACCCCCTCCTTCACATTGGGTGAAAGAAACGACATCTTCTCCACCTCTCCTTCCACAACTTTCTCCTTCTCCCTCCTCCTCCCTGAATGTGCCACCCACACGCCTTGCTCAATTAATGGAGCAGGTGACAACTGACTCCCCACATGCCAGTCGCATTCGTCAGTTCGTCAAGAAAAATCATGATATTTTTGCTCTCTCAGACATGGAACTGAAGAGAACCAATACTGTAACAATGGAAATCCATACCACCACTGAAGTGCCTGTCTCACTAAAGCCGTACCACACTCCACTTAAGAATAGGGAGATCGTGGAGAAATCGATTACGGATATGTTAGCAGCAGGTATCATTGAGAGATCCCGATCCTCCTGGTCTTTCCCCATTGTAATAGTCACTAAGAAGGATGGTACTAATCGCTTCTGTTGCGATTATCGGGCTTTAAATGCCATCACCAAAGTTATCTCATACCCCCTTCCTCGGGTTGACGATATCTTGGCAACTGTAGTGGTGTTGATGGTATTGTATGATGGTGATATTACTAAATGTAATTGTATGAGGCCAGCTGTGAAGGCTCCTGAGATAAAATGTAGTTGTGAATTGTCAGAAGGCCTTTCTTGCTACCACTACGACCTCACACTTAATTTTTTTTAATGAATGTGGCTACGTAAAGTGTCTAGGGTTATGATATGAAGTGTGGTGTAATAGGTTATAGATATACCCACAGATATTTAAGAAGACTAACAATATTAACAAATGTTAAAATACACTGAACTAACTCACGTGTGTAAAATTTTTTTGATAGAATTATATTACATTTATTTTGTTCTGGATCAATTTTTTAGATTGACCAGAACTTAAAAGGATTTAGAGATTATGAAAGAAATGCATGGAATATTATATCATAAATGCAATAGTGTACATATATATGTACTATACTAGTTAGTTTTATTAAAATGTTCTAGTAGTCATCTACTTGGGAGGATAGTTAATGTTTGTGCTGTTGGGGTGGCCTCATCACACCTGTCTATATTGACTACACAGTGTCCAGAAAATGGTGGGAATTTTTATGGGGTATTAGTAACTACAAAGTGTTGGTGAATGTCCAGCAGACCAGAGGCTCACTCATCTTGTAGTTGTAGCTCTGGTGCTGAAATCAGGTGGTCCCACCTCTCCGTGCTGGCGGGCAATAATGGTGGTTTCTGTCACAAGTACTGCACCGATACACTCGAGTAAAGTCACCAACTGAATAGACACTGCTTTGTTGACAACAGAAACTCACAGCTCTGCAATCAAAGTATGGGCCATGTGTCAAAATCTATTCTCTACCCACGTCTGGACACAACACTGACACAACAACCACATCATACAAACAGGTCAGATCTCTCTGACCAAACAGCACATTTACCATGGTGGTTTTACATCAGATAGATCCTCCCAGACTATAGATTCTGAAAAATATTTATTAGTTTTCTGCCCTAAAAGAGGATAGGTAATATGTTTCATTATTCTCAACACTTGATCTGTCTTGCCTAACCCTTGTTGGAGTTTATGTATATTGTTGGTCCCTAGACCCTGACTTGGGCGGGGGGTCTAGAGCAAATCCCTACTTGTTTGTAAGGCTAGATTTCGATATGGCAGTATCAAATCACTCAAACATGAAACAATATTCAAAATATATAAGGAAATAATTTCAATCTTACCAGATTATGAATAAATAACACAGAATTGCTAGCAAAACTCAGCTGAGCTGCTGGCTATAGTATGGCGTCCCTAAACTTCTTACACTTTCTTTCATATGGAAATCACCACACTTTAAAATCTGTGTCTATCACTGAACAACTATTGAAGAATGGCCCCACTTTCGCGTCTGAGCGCTAATGATATGATTGTCTGTGGCCAATCACTGCCTAGGTTTATTTTAAATTCAAATTTCCTACCCTAAAGTCATTTCAGTCATGCTTCAGTCAAGTATGGATGGTTATCTGTTAGTCTGTCCGTCTCTACTTGTGTTTCTACAAAACTGTACTTGATTTTTGAACCAACCTTTCTCTCCCCTCCAAAATTTTGTCGTTAAAAGTTATTTTTAGACACAGCCACCACAAATATCCCTTCTCTTCCATACTACGTAGATTTGAACACCTGCGTCTCGAGGTCGTGTTTTTTTTTTTTTTTCAAATAGCGACACTTTTAGATTCAATACAGTCTGTCGATGATGTGAACAACACTGTCTTTTGTCATTATCTTCAATATTATCTATCCGTCTGTAAAATTAAGACCATATTAGTTCACTGCTCAGAATGGGCCATCCGGCCAGCTAATTTTTATATTCCTAACATTAATATTAAGAAAAAAGTACTTTTTAAATTTTGTAATATTTCGAACATCTGCGTTTAGCCGCTGAATTCAAATCAAGGGCTTGGTATCGCGCAAAAGCGTCCAATAAATGACTGTGGCGTAACATATCTATGGTCCCTTCTGTCGAGTTGCTTACTTTTTATGTCAACTTGGGAAACGTGACTTTTCTCCCCTTCCCCCCCCCCCCCCCCTCCCCAATTGCGTCTCCTTAGCCTTTCTAGTCTCACGCAATCTTTCCAGTCATATTTTTTTTCCTTTTTGATCCGCCGTTCCCCTCCTGTCTAGCAAGTCAATTATTATGGAGGATGATGACCCGCGGTCTAGGCGATCATGTACATCAGCAGCCTACGCATTATGTTTTTTATCCTTAAATGTTATCTTTGGAGGTATTTTACCGTTGTATCTCTGTCAATTTCACTACACATCTCCCCACTTGAAAACATGCCTATGGCAAGTTCCAAAACCAGCGATACACATAGGTAAAATTACTCCTCACGTCTGCCACTACTCTAATTTTGATCACAGGGGTGCCGACTGAGGAAATCTGCACCGACATTTAATTTGCCTGGGATATATTGGATACTAAACTGATAAGGTTGAAGCAACAAAGACCACCTCAGCAATCTTGCGTTTTCATGCTTAGCCTGAGACAAGAACACGAGAGGCTGATGGTCCGTCTCCACCACAAAAGTCCTACCATACAGATAGATTTGAAACTTCTTTATTGCCCAGATTAATGCTAAACATTCTTTTTCGCTTGTGGAGTATCCTTGTTCCGCCTTATTCAATTTGCGGCTTGCATAAGCGACTGGTTTAAGTTCCCCATCAGGTGAAGATGATCTTTGCAACAAAGCCCCTCCGAGTCCCACATTACTTGCATCGGTTCTTAAGACAAAGTCCTGTGTCAAATCAGGCAGTTTGAGAATAGGCTTGCTAGTGAGTTTTTCCTTTAACTCTTGGAACGCTAGTTCACATTGTGCAGTCCAAATAATTTTATCTGGAAGTCCCTTGCGAGTCAGATCAGTCAGAGGAGCACAAATAGCGTTAAAATTCTTGATGTATTTCTGATAAAATCCGCATAACGACACAAATGATCGCACGTCCTTTTTTGTTTGCGGCCTAGGTGCTCTCTGCAGTTTTTCCAAGTTCTTAGGATCAGGGGTCATATTACCCTGATATACAGTGTGTCCCAAGAATTCCAACTCTTTGCATCCAATACAACATTTTGTTGGCCTAGCAGTTAAGTTCGCTTCCCGAAGTCTATCAAACAACATCTCCAGAGCTTCAATGTGTTCTTCAAATGTCTCTGTGGCGACGAGAATATCATCCATGAAATTCGTGATACATGGGTTATTCAGGGGATCCAACAATTTGCGCATCATCCTTGAAAACACACTCGGAGCATTTTTCAGTCCGAATGGTAGCATATTGAATTCATAATGTCCATCCGAAGTGCTAAAAGCCAAATAAGGTCTCACTTCAGGCTTCACTGGGATCTGGTAATAGCCTTTACTAAGATCCACCTTTGAAAAGTATTTTGCCTTGTTCAGTCTGGCAAATAACTGTTTTGTGTCTGGTAATGGATCCACTTGTCCTTCTGTGACAGCATTCAGTTTCCTGTAATCTATGCACAGTCTGTGTTCCCCAGACGGTTTTCTCAACAAAACGACACTAGAACTAAAAGATGATTCACTGTGCGAAATAATCCCCTCCTTCAACAAATACTCTATTTCTTCCTTCAATGCCTTCTCCTTCGCGAACGGAATAGAATAGGCTCTCATACAGATTGGGTTTGAGTCTACCAGTTTCATGTCATACTGTAGCAAATTTGTATGGCCTGGTTTATCTGTTAATACATCTGTATGTTCCTCCAGAACTTGTTGAACTCTCTCCCTCTGGTTTTTAGTCAGGTGCTTACTGACTTTTACCTGTGCTGCGGTTTCACAAGGATGTAATGGGTATTCATGTGAGGTGAGTGGTTCTTTTTGCATCTGGGTTGCAATAGCCAAGGTCAATAAGGGGGTGCTTTCCTGGAGTGGTCTGTCCAGATACTTTTTTAACAGGTTTACATGATAAACTTTCTCCTTCCCCTTTTTGTCAATTTTATAGTTTGTTCTAGACACCTTCTCTAGAACCGTATATGGACCTTGCCAACCAATTTGTAATTTATTCTGGCTTCCGGGTAGTAGAAGCAGCACCTTCTCTCCGACTGCCAGTTCCCTGTCCTTTGCCTTCCTATTAAAATATGCTGCATGTTTCTTCCTGGCTTGTTTCAAATTATCATTTGCCAGTTTCCATCCAGCTTTCAAACGAGTGGTCAGTTCGTTCACGTATTGATACGATGAGGTAACAGTCTCTTCCGCCTTCTCATCTGTCCAGGTCCTTAATAGGGCTTCTAATGGACCTTTTATTGGCCTCCCAAATAGCAGAGTTGCGGGAGCCATCCCGGTTGAACTATGTGGTACCTCCCGATACGCAAACAATGCGGCGGGCAGGAATTGATCCCACAGATCCGGTTTTTCGTGTGCCAGCTTTCTCAGGATAGAAATGAGAGTCCCGTTGAACCTCTCTACCTGGCCGTTCCCTTGTGGATGGTACGGACTACAATGAAAGTGTCTGGCTTGAAATAGTTTAAAAAAACTTCTTCCGTTAGTTTCCCCTTGAACTGAGAACCATTATCCGTCAAGATTTGATGCGGGAATCCTAATCGGGTAAATATTGTAAGTAGTGCCTCTGCTACATGTTTTGAATCAATTGATGGCAGGGCTACCGCCTCTCCCCACATAGAACAAGTGTCCACCAGAGTAAGGATGTAACTGTTCCTCCTCTTGGTCCGAGTGAGAGGTCCTACAATATCCACTGCAACCCTCTCAAAAGGTGTTCCCACTATGGGCATTTCCCCTAGAGTTGCAGGAGCAGTCCAGTGCTTTGGAGCTACCCTTTGACATTCTGGGCAGGATTTGACATATCTTTTTATATCCTCCGTTATCCCTGGCCAGAAGTAATGACAAGCTATACGCTGTCCTGTGGCGCTGATCCCCATGTGACCACTGAAGGGAATCGCATGCCCGAGTTCCATCACTTTATCTCTATATGAAGTGGGAAGAACCAGCTGGTTGTGACCATTTGTTCCAGTTCCGGCCTTCCTGTATAAGAGTTTGTTCTTCATGAAATATTCCCCCTTACTCGGAGGTGTGTGGCATTTGGGCAATTTTTTAAAACAGGGCTTGAGTGTCCTATCCTCAGCCTGCGCCTTCCTCATCTCCTCTGGATGAGCATTTATAGGTTCACCTTCTTCCTCCTTCTTCTGTGACCTGGTCTGCACTGTCGCCATGATCACAGGTTTCTCGGGATTCCCCAAGAAGACGTATCTACACCCCAATATCAGAGGGTAGATTGGTTCATCTATCACTGCTGCTCTGATTTCTCCTTCCACATAGCGAGTTTTCACCGTTATTCTTGCGATGGGAAGTGTCATGAATGGTATGTCCTTAGTCGCCCCTTGTATTTCCACTGTTTCTGTGGTATACTGACTTGGGTCCACTAGGCTAGACTTCACAACTGAATCATAATCCAAACCTGTATCATAAAGGCACCTTATGGTGACCCCATTACAAATAACATCCTCACAAACTGGGGGGTGATAAGGTTCCTGTTGTCCATTAGGATTAACCTTTAATCTTTGCGTCCCCGACTTCATTGCAGCAATGTTTGAAGGTTTCCTTCTACAAAATTCGGTGTTATGGTTATCCTTCTTGCACCATTTACACCATCTTTTCCCTTGGTTCAACGGTTTTCTTTCATTGAACTTTTGGTCATTGAACTGTGAGTTTCTGTCGCGATAGTCATTTCTTGGCAGCTCAAAGTTTGTCCTACCTTTATTTCCCTGCTCTCTATTATCAAATTTATTAAATTGCTGTGGAGCTTTAAAATTGTCTATGTGCTTCTTTTTAGCACCACTTACCTCTGCCTGGGCTGCCTGATACCTCTCAGCAACATTTAAAACTTCCCCCAACTTCTCTGCACCTTGTTCCATGAGAAATTTTCTCATGTCTGGAGCCATGGACTCTCTCAATTGCTCAATCATGATCATTTCCTTAAGATCTTGGGTCTTCCCCAGAGCCGTCCATTTCTCCAAATAGGTTTCTAGTCTAGCAGAGAATTGGTGGTATGTCTCCCCAGACAACAGTTTGGCATTTCTAAATTTCTTACGATAAAATTCACCATTCTTCTCGTACCTTAATAACAAAGCCTGCTTTAACATGTCATAATTGTCTTGGTCTTCCCTGTTCATTTTGGCAAATACTTCATAAGAAGTACCTCTCAATCCCTGTGATAGCTTTAAGCTCCACCTCTCAATCTGCAGCCTCTTAATTTCTCTATCAGCCTCTAACTTCTTCTCTTCAACCAACCTGTCAGACTCCAATTTTCTTTCAGCCTCTTTTTCTAATCTCCTTTCTTCCCGTTCAATATATTTATCACATTCAGCCGTTACGTATTGAATTAAAATCTGACCATCCATTCCCATCTCCTTCGCGGTGAGCACAGCAGCTGATCTAAATTTTGCCAGCTCCGCCATACTTTTTAGACAATATAATAATATACAAGATAAATCTCTAACCAGTAAATACACTAAGTACTTCTTATGACTATAGTCTAACTAATTCTAACTAACCAGTTAACTAATTAATTATTACTGGCTGTGAAGATTCACCAACTTTTATCTGTAGGAACACTTTTAATGTTAAAGGGAATTTTACAATTTATTTCCCTACTTTTATTTCTCCCACCAGGAGATCCTAATATTACTGTTGGGCTAATTATCCCTGGACAAGACCCCAATGTATGTAGTGGTGTTGATGGTATTGTATGATGGTGATATTACTAAATGTAATTGTATGAGGCCAGCTGTGAAGGCTCCTGAGATAAAATGTAGTTGTGAATTGTCAGAAGGCCTTTCTTGCTACCACTACGACCTCACACTTAATTTTTTTTTAATGAATGTGGCTACGTAAAGTGTCTAGGGTTATGATATGAAGTGTGGTGTAATAGGTTATAGATATACCCACAGATATTTAAGAAGACTAACAATATTAACAAATGTTAAAATACACTGAACTAACTCACGTGTGTAAAATTTTTTTGATAGAATTATATTACATTTATTTTGTTCTGGATCAATTTTTTAGATTGACCAGAACTTAAAAGGATTTAGAGATTATGAAAGAAATGCATGGAATATTATATCATAAATGCAATAGTGTACATATATATGTACTATACTAGTTAGTTTTATTAAAATGTTCTAGTAGTCATCTACTTGGGAGGATAGTTAATGTTTGTGCTGTTGGGGTGGCCTCATCATACCTGTCTATATTGACTACACAGTGTCCAGAAAATGGTGGGAATTTTTATGGGGTATTAGTAACTACAAAGTGTTGGTGAATGTCCAGCAGACCAGAGGCTCACTCATCTTGTAGTTGTAGCTCTGGTGCTGAAATCAGGTGGTCCCACCTCTCCGTGCTGGCGGGCAATAATGGTGGTCTCTGTCACAAGTACTGCACCGATACACTCGAGTAAAGTCACCAACTGAATAGACACTGCTTTGTTGACAACAGAAACTCACAGCTCTGCAATCAAAGTATGGGCCATGTGTCAAAATCTATTCTCTACCCACGTCTGGACACAACACTGACACAACAACCACATCATACAGACAGGTCAGATCTCTCTGACCAAACAGCACATTTACCATGGTGGTTTTACATCAGATAGATCCTCCCAGACTATAGATTCTGAAAAATATTTATTAGTTTTCTGCCCTAAAAGAGGATAGGTAATATGTTTCATTATTCTCAACACTTGATCTGTCTTGCCTAACCCTTGCTGGAGTTTATGTATATTGTTGGTCCCTAGACCCTGACTTGGGCGGGGGGTCTAGAGCAAATCCCTACTTGTTTGTAAGGCTAGATTTCGATATGGCAGTATCAAATCACTCAAACATGAAACAATATTCAAAATATATAAAGAAATAATTTCAATCTTACCAGATTATGAATAAATAACACAGAATTGCTAGCAAAACTCAGCTGAGCTGCTGGCTATAGTATGGCGTCCCTAAACTTCTTTCACTTTCTTTCATATGGAAATCACCACACTTTAAAATCTGTGTCTATCACTGAACAACTATTGAGAAATGACCCCAAATCCGCGTCTAAGCGCCGACAATATGCTTGTCTGTGGCCAATCACTGCCTAGGTTTTTTTGAATTTCAAATTTCCTACACTAAAGTCATTTCAGTCATGCTTCAGTCAAGTATGGATGTTTATCTGTTAGTCTGTCCGTCTCTACTTGCGTTTCTACAAAAATGTACTTGATTTTTGAACCAACCTTTCTCTCCCCTCCAAAATTTTGTCGTTAAAAGTTATTTTTAGACACAGCCACCACAATATCCCGTCTCTTCCATACTAAGTAGATTTGAACACCTGCGTCTCGAGGTCGTGTTTTTTTTGTGCAATTAGCGACACTTTTAGATTCAATACAGTCTGTCGATGATGTGAACAACACTGTCTTTTGTCATTATCTTCAATATTATCTATCCGTCTGTAAATTTAAGAACATATTAGTTCACTGCTCAGAATGGGCCATCCGGCCAGCTAACTTTTATATTCCTAACATTAATATTAAGAAAAAAATACTTTTTAAATTTTGTAATATTCCAAACATCTGCGTTTAGCCGCTGAATTCAAATCAAGGGCTTGGTATTGCAAAAGCGTCCAATAAATGACTGTGGCGTAACATATCTATGGTCCCTTCTGTCGAGTTGCTTACTTTTTATGTCAACTTGGGAAACGTGACTTTTCTCCGTTTCCCCCCCCCCCAATTGCGTCTCCTTAGCCTTTCTAGTCTCACGCAATCTTTCCAGTCATATTTTTTTCCTTTTTGATCCGCCGTTCCCCTCCTGTCTAGCAAGTCAATTATTATGGAGGATGATGACCCGCGGTCTAGGCGATCATGTACATCAGCAGCCTACGCATTATGTTTTTATCCTTAAATGTTATCTTTGGAGGTATTTTACCGTTGTATCTCTGTCAATTTCACTACAGCAACCGTTGGCAAATCTAAGTGGTTTACTACCCTAGATGCCCGTTCTGGATTCTGGTGCATTCCGATGTCACCGGAAGCCAAAATGAAGTCCTCTTTTACTACACATATTGGGAGTTACCAATGGAATGTCATGCCATTCGGTCTAAAGACCAGCCCTGCCACGTATATGTCCCTCATGGACGAAGTACTGAAGGGCATGCAATCTTACGCCTTGGCTTATGTTGATGACATCCTGATTCACACTCCAGGAACCCTTGAGGATCATTTACTCCATGTGGAGAAAGTTTTTAACCGATTGAGAGCACATAATGTTATGCTCAAGTTAAGCAAATGTGCCTTCTTACAGACCGAAGCTAAATATCTTGGCTTCATAATCAACCAAGATGGTGTCCGTCCGGATGATGCCAAAGTGCAGGCCATCCGTGATATGCCTCCTCCTACTTCTGTTCGCCATGTTCGAGGTTTCTTGGGCAGTTGTTCTTACTATAGAAAGCATATAATCAATTTCTCTCGAGCTGCGGAGCCTCTTATTGCTCTAACAAAAAAGTTTGCTCACTTGGCTATCCAAGACGTCTGAGCAACCCCGTAAGCTACAAACCTGGGCTCTGAATTTACAGAGTTATGATGCTACAATTGAGCATATCCCAGGAGAACATAACACTGTAGCTGACCTTCTGTCTCGCATTCCATATGATACTTGTACAGATCCCTCCTATTCTTCTAGACCAGATCCTAAGGCATCATCAGACCTTGACGATAACGCTAAAGAAATACTTGTCATTAATGCTGACTGTCCTCCTCCTATCGTTTCCACTCATGACACTCCTTCCAGCTCTCCTGAAGAGCTCCTTTTTCCTTCTTTTACAGCGAAAGAACAACTTCGAGATCCTGCACTCCTGCAGATTCGTTCTCAGTTTCAGCGTGACCCCAAATCCGTTTCCAATTACACTATTCAGTCCTCTGATAACGTTCTGTACTGGATTAACCCTAAATGTCCAGATAAACTTCTCATCTGTCTTCCAAAGCATCTTATCCCTCGTGTTCTCCATGATTTCCATGATTCTAATGGACACATGGGGCGAGATAAAACAAGAGAAATTATTTCTAGGCGATATTACTGGTCTTCTCTCTACAAAGACGTTGCCGAGTATGTCGACTCTTGTAGAACTTGCAAGCAGCGCAACATGCGGCCTCTGCGTATCCCTACCCAACTGATGTCTCTGACACATTTTCCTATGGAATGCGTCAGCGTTGATCTTTCTGGTCCCTATCCTCTTTCTCAGTCCGGTAATACCCATGTCTTGCATTTTGTAGACCAGTATTCTGTCTGGCCCGAATGCTTTCCACTTTGTGGATCGTCCTCTGAAGAAGTAACTGAAATCTTCCTTAATGATTTTGTGCCACGCCACGGCTATCCTAAGACTATTCTTTCCGATAATGGGAAGCAATTTACTGGTCGACCTTTCCATTCTACTCTAGCAGCCCTTAATATAGGACATAAGATGACTACTTTCTATAGGCCCCAGTCAAATGGTCGCAATGAAAGAATGCATAAGACTCTTCATGATATCCTCTCCAAATTCACAGCTGATAATCCGCAGTATTGGGATTTTTATTTACCCCAAGCTCTTGAGGCTCTGCG
Organism: Oreohelix idahoensis; assembly: GCA_024509875.1. Lineage (NCBI taxonomy): Eukaryota > Metazoa > Mollusca > Gastropoda > Stylommatophora > Oreohelicidae > Oreohelix > Oreohelix idahoensis. The sequence continues at coordinate 74,940 of JAMPIV010015488.1, forward strand.
TGTCAACGTGAATGATACAACTGGTTTCTCGCCATTCTACCTCCTGTATGGCAGGGAACCACGCCTACCTTTGGATAATCTCCTTACTCCTCAGCGGAAATATATGGGTGATAATCCCATTGAGATTATCCTGCGACAAAAACGTTCCGCCCACCAGCAAGTTCACCCTAACGCTCTCAAGGCGTTTAAGAAGCGACAGCGTTTGCTTGATAAGGGCACTAACCTACCCTCCTTCCAAGTTGGTGACTTGGTCTGGTTTAAGAAGCATGTCCGTAGCGATAAATTTGATCATCGCTGGCTTTCCGGGTACAAGATAGTTGAACAGACATCCCGTTACCTTCGTGATTTGGAATGAAGAGCGACACCACGAAACCAAAGCTCATGCTACCCAATTGCGACTAGATGAGCAACGCCCCTACACTGTCCCTCCTCCCGCTCTTCCGTCTGGCCGCCCAGTGCAAAATGCTACCCTCCAATATAACCATTCAAACTCTCCGTCCATGTCTGAACTTTCATTTAGTCCTCCATCAGACAACATCAGATCTGCCCCCGTCTCACTTAACACTCCCCCAGCTCCGCTTACACCTGTTCAGCCCCATGATTATGATGCTTCCTCATGAGATAGTGATAGTCCTACCAGAGATAATGCTTTACACAGACACCGGTCTAGAGTAGTCCGTCGAGCTGCTGTTCCCTCCACCTCCAAGGTACCTTCTCCTTCTTCTCCCCCCCCCCCATATGGTTGATCGTACGAGACGTTATCGTTCCTGTTCCGCCTCTGAAGGTCCTATCCCTCCTCCTGAACTGTACTCTCGTATCCACGCCCGTGACGCGCGTTTAGCTGAGTTACCCTCCATTACTCCGGGCCCCTCTCATGCTGCGCCTCAGCATGATGTTATTATACCTCCAGTTACAACTCCTGTCGTTTCCTCCCCTCCTCCCTCTGTTCATATCTCATTTAACCCCGCTCTTCCTCCCTCCGATTATTTTCATCCACCTCCCTCCGACCTTGATACCGCCCCTGATTCCGACTCTTCGGATATTGAACCTGCTCTTCCAACCTCTGATTATTTTCCTCCCCCTCCGTCAGACCTTGACAGTCCCCCCAATTCCGCTTCTTCTGATACTGAACCTGAAGTTCCTCCTTCCCCAGCTCGTTTTCCTTCGAAACGTCGTCATTCGACATCATCTGGCGATTCTGCTCCCCTTCCCAAGTACCTTCTCCAACAGGCCGCCCATGTGCGTACACGTTTTCGTCACTCCCGTAGTTCTGTTCATTCTTCTTACCGTAGTCCCTCACCTCCGCCCGTCACACCCCCGCCCCGTAGATTACGTATTCCCCGCCATTGTCCTCCTACCATTCCACAGCCTCCACCACGAAGCTCTGTCCCGTCCACTCCTGTTGTCCATGCCATTGTTCCTACACCCCAACCTATACAGCACGATCCTCGCCTGTCATCGCAAGACATTGTGAGATTGGAAGCAATGAACATTTTTGCGAAGATGTTTAAAAATTGAATTTTACATACTTCAAGATGCCAGCTCCTGTCATGTTGACATTTCCTACATTGAGGTCGTTTCAAGCATGATGTAAAACCTGTTTCTCGTATATTACGAAGCAAGTCTCTTGCACTGTGCTCCCACTGCTGAGTTGGTTGGTCCTGATGCTGCAGTGGAAGACCAATCGTTACGCATCCTTGAACATCTGGGTTACACACTTTACGAACATTTCCAGCTCTGCTATGAAGTCCAAGAAGTGCTATTTTTGGAGAACTATTACATTCTTGTCCGCAGGAAAGAATTTATCAAATCTACCAGTATATGAACAGTTACCTTGCGGCCTCCTTTTACACACTGATGATGAAGATCTTCCGACTCAGAAGAACTATGTAATCCTCATATATGTTAGTTAATTTATTTCCCTTTCACATGAGTTAGCGTCATTAAGTCACAGTTTTGACTGATTTAATATTTGACCATCTTTTATCTCCCTTTGTTGCTTTTTTTCACCCCATTACTTTTGACCATCCTTTAATCTCCCTTTGTTGTTTTTCTGTACTTTTGACCATCTTTTATGTCCCTTTGTTTTTTTTTGCTATGCTTCTGAAGCAAGATTTTGCTCAGATTTGAGTGTGCTGTTCGTCTGTTGTACCTAATAAAAGTGTTTAACTAAAATACATTTTCACCAGCCACTAATGTTGGCATCATCCATGACTTATTATAATATTGACTCCATTTTTGCTTCAGGAAGTGGAGGGGAGCTGCGGTAAGACGTGGAATACAATGGATGGGTTTGAAAAAAAATAGAAAAAAGGTGATTCGTCTTACGAGGACAAAAGACAAAGAAAATAGTCTACGTTGTCGGCCACAAGGCCTTCGTCAGGAAAGGAAAGAAAGTGAAGGCTAGATAGGACACATAAAAACTAAATAAAATAAAAACTGGGTACTTCCCTGAAGGCAAGAACCGAAATTCTATCAAAATCGCTGTCTGTTGATGAGCGCGTGGCTGAACAGAAAGTCCCTGTTCAACCAAAACCCATTTAAGGGTTACAAACGGTTATATTGGGGTATATAGGGTGTTATCTTCTTCACTGGTATCTCGTTCGTAGTCCTGGAGGTGACAGGTCCTGAAAAGGACCACTAGCTGGCTGTCTGGATTCCTCTTTGTCCGTTTGTGGTGCCGTGTCGCGCTCATGGTGTTTTTTATGTCCTGCCTCAACTATCTGGCTCGTTTAGTTGTGTGTGTTTCTATGCTCATAGTTTCTGTTGCTTTTGTCTTCTTGCTCTCCAGTATCTGTGACAGTGCTTTTTCAATTATCGTTGGTAGTAGCTGTTCTAGCGTTTCTTGGATGATTTCTTTTACTGCTTGGTTGTTCGTTTTAGTTTCTCGCGTGCTGTTTGATGATATTTCCTCAATGGCTATTCTTTCTGCTTCTATTCTTTGGAGTAGTTTTGTGTTTTTTTCTGTCAGCTCTGTCAGCTTCTTGACATCTGTTTCTACTTGCTGCTGGATTCTTTTCATTTCTTCCATCATGTGTTTTATGTTCTGCATGTCTATCGCATCTTCTCCACTGTCGGTTGGTTCTTCGGCGGCCTGCTTGCTGTTGTTCTCGATTCGCAGTTTCATTTTCATTTCTCTGACTTCAGCGGTCAGCTTGTGTAACTGTCGTCTGTCTATCGTGCGTTGTTTTTCTGCAACATCCCAACATCCGCAGCCACTCTGTGTTTTGCCTCCTTGAAGGGAATGTTTTTGGAAACTGCTTCCTTCAGGATGCTCTTGGTTTCCTGGAACATTGGGCAGCCTCGGTATCTAGCCCCATGGTTTCCGAGGCAGTTTGCACAGGTGCGGTCTGAGTTTATTGCTTTGTAGTTGTTGTCCTCCTTCGCCTTGGGACAATCGCGGTATGGGTGGCCACCCGAAACGAACTGAATAAAGTACACCCTTTTATATAACTATTTGGATCTTTCAAGTAATCTGTTCTAGTGACGTTTCACTTGACTGTTTGAGTTGCCGATTATATTCAACGCTTCAAGATCAAAATTTAGAATCCATCAAGGCACTTATGAGATCTACCAATTACCTGGGTTGTTCCTCCCTTCTGGAATTATTATCTCTGGTGATTAACCAGTATTTACCAGAAGAAACACAATAAGAAAAGTCTTGGGATTATTTCCCTTATCTCAAGTAAAATACAGATTTACATCCCTTTCCACAAAATCCACTATCACGATCTACACTGTTACACGAGCCTTGACTTTTGGTGCCATTTTCCGTCCACTCATTCCTTCACCCGGTCACACATTCTAAGCAGAAAAATTTCAACCAAAAAAAAACAATCAATTTGTACCTTGATAATGTTTGTGAAGGTCGTGCATTTGAATTCTTCCTCTTGCACAAAGTTTTCCTTTCTTGCTTCTTCACATTAGGTATAGGGGGAAGAGTGGATGGCGTAGGGGAAAGAGTGGACGGCGAACGGTAAATTTTTACCTTCAGAAAGAAGACAGCAGGAACATTATTTCTGCTGATGGTTAAAGTGATGTTGTAATAACAGTGCTGATAATACTTGATGATCAAATTATGAGAGAGTAGTGATGATAGGTTTTTGTTGCATTGATGATAGTGATAATGATGACAACAATGATAATTTTTAATGACAAACGTGAGGTTGTGTTTGGGGCTGGCAAATAGCTAGAGAAGCCACTTGCAGGAGCTTTTATGGAGGCTTCTTGAAAGGAGGCCAGCTACAGTGGTGGCCCTATGGTCCTTAAGGAGTAAAAATGGAGATGAATAGAAATGGAGAATGGAGATGAATGGCAATTAATTGAGATGGATATGAATGGTGATGAATGGAGATAGATGGTGATGAATGAGGATGAACGGAGATGGAGATGAATGAAGATGGAGATGAATGGCGATGAACTGAGATGGAGATGAATGGAAATGGTGATGAATGGAGATCAATGGAGATGGAGATGAATGAAGATGGAGATGAATGGAGATCGATGGTGATGAATGAGGATGAATGGGAATGAATGGGGGAATGAATGGAGATGGAGATGAATGGTGATGAATGGGGATGAATGGTGACTAAAGTTACATGAGCAAACATTTTTTTTCAATGTTACCATGAGAGAAAATAAACACAGGATAAGCTATAAATGCTGGTTAAATTATCCATCGAGAGGGCACTAAACACCTGACAAAGAACAAGCATAAATAAAATACGCTGGAAGTAATCAGTTAAACTTTTTGTGCATTCTCGTAAATTTCTTGTAGAATAGAAGGATTGAATTGGTGTGACAAGGTCACCAATATGGAACTGATGACACGTACCAGTGGAACAAGAGATGAGAAGGAGATGCTGGCGATGGATAAGACACACATTGAAGAAACCTGATGATAGCATTACAAGGACGTCCTTGTTCTGGAATCCCCAGGGAAAGAGAGGCAGAGGTTAAAAAAAAAACACATGGAGAAGCGAACTGGAGACAAGTAAACTCGATGAGGAAGGGGTGGAAAGAACTTAAACTGATGACACGTGACAGGTGGACTTGGCATGTGTTTGTAGAAGGCCTTTGTGCCTTGAGGAAATAAAGGCTATTTACTGAACCAATTAAACATGTCATAAACTAGGCATATGGACATAGAGTAATGGATTATTCATTGTTACTTCCTTTTGCGTCTGATTGATAGAGTGGCTAAAGCTTGTCTCTCGCAGCAAAGGTGCTGAGTTCGAACCACGGTACAGATAAGCTCCAGCCTACCCAACTATAAATGGGTACCTGTCTCTGAGTTAGGGAAGGAAAAGGCAGCGAGGAAGGGAACTGGTCACCCCCACCTCTCGATGCAGGACCTAGCATAGTGAAGTCTCTAACACTTCACTCCCCTGCGGCAGTATATGCTATGGGACTATCTTTACCTTGACCTTTCTTCCCTCTTTGCCCCCAATGGAGCCTGTACCAGATCATTCATGGGCTCTTGCAGAAGGTGTGTTTCTGTAGAAATGTATTTTAAATGATACGTTTACCAGGCCCATAATGGTACATCATCATCATCATCATCAGTTGCCATCTCCACAACGAAGGTTGGCTGTAATGGATCTCCAACGTCTTCTCTCTCTTGTCTTGGTGGTGCACTCTGATAGACTCTTTCCTGTCCATCTCTTGATGTTATCTTCCCACTTATAGCGCTGTCTTCCCCTTGCACGTTTGCCTTCAACTCTCCCTTCTGTTATGGTCTTCTGCAAGGTGTTATGCCTTTTTATGTGGCCAAAGTATTTTAGCTGCCGAACTTTGACCTCCCTCATTAGTTCTCTTTTCATACCTAGATTTTCTAGGACCTCCTTATTTGTTTTCATCTCTTTCCATGAGATACGCCCCATTCTTCTATATATCAACATTTCAAGAGCCTCAATTCTTTCTTCCAAATGCTTATTCATCGTCCATGTTTCTGCACCATACAGAAATGCAGAATATATATAACACTTTATGATTCTCAGTTTTAATTTGTGAGATAACTGTTTGGATGTCAGTATATGTTTCATGTTGTTAAATGTAGCTTTGGCCATTCCTATTCTCTTCTTGATTTCTGTTTCACATCTGCCATCTTCTGTTATTATATGACCAAGATATACGTAGCTCTTGACTTGTTCCAGGATTTTCCCATTAATGTCCTTTTTAGGATAGTCAGGATCCTATTCGGTTCTCCTCTCTTTATCTAGCTCATGTATGGCTCCTCGAATACTGCTTGTGTACGGCGGTGGCCATATCCCGGGCAACAGTCTTGGCTGACTGGCTAAACTACATGGGTGGAGTAGGAGCAATCTTACTCAAGGGAATGTCCATCCCTAGTACACAAAAACTGAGACGGTGAGTGAGGCGGAGGAATCTGAGAAGATCAACGGCTCGCAAAGCGAAACAGCAAAGTGTTGTAATATAATATGATACATTAATAATACGAACCACACATTGTAATAATATGCGAATCTTCACATGTACGATATTCTGTAAATAAACATGGCTACGAATTGAACATGCTTTTACTGAGTCCCTTCTGAAACGTGTGTGCTTGTGTAGATGACGAGGTAATGCTTATATACATACATCATAACATTACATGGTGGCAGCGGTCGATACCGGACTGACGCAAAACAGCTACACGATAACACGTGAGTACAGTTTATTCGGCTAATTTTCGTCATCGAGGTCAACAATGGCAGCTAAACATTACCGCAGCGCACCGCAAATGAGATTTGCCGGTCAAGATGATAAGAGTGAAGCTTTCTTGTTATGGCGCCAACGCATAGATCTATATTCCAAGACCACTGGTCTGGAAGGACATAGAAACACTATGTAAAAACTGTTCAATTTGCCAAGAACATGCAAATAGGCAGTGCAGAGAACCTCTCATACCATCAGACATACCATTGAGCCCTTGGAGCATTATAGGAACTGATATTTTCTCAATCGACAATAATGACTATCTTATTATTGCTGATTACTACAGCAAATTTCCCATCATTGAGAAACTTCCACAACCCTCACCATCAGCTGTTATTGCAGACATTACAAAGAAGTATTGCAGCATGTTTGGCATCCCAGATGAAATTAGATCAGACAACGGTCCACATTTCTCAGGTCAAGCATACAGAAACTTCACTAAGGACTGGAAGATCAAACACACAACATCATCACCTAGATACCCTAAATCTAATGGTTTCATTGAGAGACAGATACAAACTATCAAGTCAATCATGAAGAAAACAAGAACAGAGGATGTACACCTAGCACTCTTGAGATGGAGAACAACACCGGTAGACAGTAAGATCGACAGTCCAGCAGAACTTATGTTTGATAGAAGAATTAAAGACCTTCTACCATCTAAGGTCCACTTCCGTCCACAACATAGAGACAGCACATACGATCAACTTCAGCATCGTCAGCAAGTTCAGAAATCCAACTATGACAAATGTGCTAAAGACTTACCACCATTATATCCTGGTCAGCATGTGACTACCTACAACCACAACAATGACACATGGTCAAAAGCAACAATCATTTCCAGAAACCCTGAACCCAGGAGCTATACTTTAAGACCAGACAGCAGCAGCAACCTCCTGAGGCGAAACAGAGTGGACATAAGAGAAATCCCACAGAATACAACAGAACAGAGAATTCCCATGCTTTCAACAGACAATGCAGTAACTCCAGACCTTGGTGCCCCACAAAACCAACAAGCGCCAAGGCCGAAATCACAACCAACTCAAGCTAAACCAGGGACTTCCGCAGAACCACCAGCACTTTACACCACTCGTTCTGGCCGTACAGTGACACCTCCCAGCCGATACAGACAGTGACATATATATACTCACACTGAGCATTACACATACTTATCCTTTCTCACATGAAACATTTTGTTGGAAATGTTTGCACACATTTTTTTTTTTTTTTTTCAAAAAAGGGGGGATGTAATATAATATGATACATTAATAATACGAACCACACATTGTAATAATATGCGAATCTTCACATGTACGATATTCTGTAAATAAACATGGCTACGAATTGAACATGCTTTTACTGAGTCCCTTCTGAAACGTGTGTGCTTGTGTAGATGACGAGGTAATGCTTATATACATACATCATAACATTACAAGTGTGTGGCGCACTAGAGGCATGTCGGACATAGAAAAAGACAATGGCTAGCCACCGTGGAAGAGATTGGGGCCTTACCACGTACTTCCTACAGAACGTAATGGGATCACAACAACAAGATAAGAACCGATATGTAGAGAACTCTCTGTCCCCTGGGGAAGAATCTACTGTACAAATTAACAGGGAAGAGGCAACTCCTCTAATGAGTAAGGAAGTACATAATGGTACAGGTAGCTCCAAAGAAGATTCCAAAGAAGTGTTAGAGACTACACTATACTAGGTCAGCATCGAGAGTGGGGGGTGACTAGTTCCCTTCCTCACTGCCTTTTCCTTCCCTAACTCAAGAGTAGAGTCAGGTACCCATTTACAGCTGGGCAGACTGGAGTGTGACGCTACCATGCTTTGAACCCCGGTACCTTTGCCACAAGAGGCCAGCGCTCTAAGCACTCTGCCAATTAGACAATGCCGATCCCATACACTACTTCACAACAGTCACCTCATACACCACACTATTGATTTAATACCACACAACTGATATAATCAAATCCACACTACTGATATAATTAATACCACACAACTGATATAATCAATACTACACAACTGATATAATCAATACCACACTGCTGATATAATAAATACCACACAACTGATATAATCAATACTACACTACTGATATAATCAATACTACACTACTGATATAATCAATACTACACTACTGATTTAATCAATACCACACAACTGAGAGCCATGGTAGCATAGTGGTTAGTGCACTGGCTTCCTAGCTCAGTGGTCTATGGTTCAATCCCCAGATGAGGTGGGATTTGTTTAGGCCGCAAATGGCTCCTGAGTCGACCCAGCCCTAACTGGGTACCAGAGCAACTCTGGGAAGGTTAAGGCGGCCGGCGTGATGCTGACCACATCACCCGTAGTGTGCCAATGGTCAAGAAAATATGGGCCTAACACCATATTCCCAATATGCCTCAATTGGCGTGTAACGGGATCCTTTACCTTTTTTACACAACTGATATAATCAATACCACACAACTGATATAATCAATACCACACTACTGATATAATCAATACCACACTACTTATATAATCAATACCACACATGAAACAAGCATAAAACACACACGTAAAACTAGCCATGAGTGATTACCACACAATTGATATAATACGTACATGTAAAGCTAGTTATGGGTGGTGGCCCTCTTTAGTCATAACACACTATGGGAATGCACCCCTGAGGTGACAGCCCTCAGCTGCTTTTTTTCCTGGTGTACCTTTCAGTGTGTTCTTTTCTCTTCTGCTTGTCGTGAGAGCTTCTTTTCACCCAGTCTGAGGTGGCGCCATAGGCAGCATTGCCACTTGATGTGATCGGCAGCTTCATCCTCCCAGGTTCTTGGATTTATGCTCAGTTTTTTCATGTCTCTCTTGCGCACATCTTTAAACCTCAGCTGCAGTTACCAGCTGTTCTTTTCCCATCTATGCAGGAAAAACGTTTTTTTCTCTAGACCAGGTCTTTAAAAACTTTTACAGAAAAAAACTGTTAACCTCCTGACAAATGTCTAATTTTCTTCCTGGAAGGGAGACATCAAAGAAGAGTTGGCTACCCAAAGAGCAGCAGCTGGGAACGAACGAACGAACGAACAAACAAACTTTATTTTCAAAGGGTTGAGAATTGGGCACGCAGGCCCGTCTAACATTCTGCCCTTCCTTTTGCTCACCTTTCATACTGAATTCATTTATTCTCATATGCATGTTACATATCAATTTCAAGAAATTCAACGTAAAGTAAAATAATAATATAGCACACTCATATTAACATTAATTACTTATAAGCATGACATAACATATGTTGAAAAGTACAAACTTTTTCAAGCCATAAATCAAGGATTCCTCAGCAAACGAGAAGTTAATAAATTAAGGGGCTGCTGTAAAACTGGTAAGGAATACTGTATATATAAATATACAAGGTATAAACCAATAAAACAGTATTGAATCAGTTCTACAAATTAATGGTTCACATGAAACAAGGGACGTTTCGGGTTTTACCCTTCATCAGCGACAGTTACAAACAGGTGACAAGGACAAGAATTACATATAGGTACTACAAGAACATACGATGATGAGAAACATACACCAAATTAGAGATACAAGCAGATGGAAAAAGTAAACAACCACAGTGATAAGCGAAAAAAGAACAATAATAATACAAGAAAATCGTAAAACCTGAAAGAAATACCGAAACAAGAAAGTAAATAATCAACGAAACGAAAAAAAGAGAATGAACAAAACTTTGGAACAAGTAAAAGGTCACTTAGCTAGATCCGTAGATGCTTGGAATTGAACACTGAGGTAGCTTGTCCAAGAAATTGTCTAAGGAAGTGACGTATAAGATAGCAACAATTTAAAAAGATACAAAAGGATATGAAATGAACCAAAACAAAAACATAATTAGATAGATCGAAAAAACAATGAATACAGAAGAATGAAAAAGAGAGAAAAGCCACCAGAATTTATGCAAAATGATGTTGGACATTAAGGCCTTTTGGAGATAAACAGCCCATTTGAAAAATAAGACGATTCTCCAACGAAAAGCGAGTCCGGTCATCGCCGACACATGAAAGGAGGGCAGTGACATGAATATTGGAATTACCTGAATGGTCAGGCCTATTGAAATGAAAGGCCACCGGTAAATGTTTGCCATGATAGATGTCATTTAAGTGCTCACGAAACCTGTCTTCCAGTTTCACCAATATAGGTAATGCCACACTTCTTGCAGATGATAGCATAAATGAGGTTTCTGGTTTCGCACGTGAAAGACTCTCTAATGACAAATTTTCCTTTCGGATCTATCTTGTTTTGTTTTTGTTTTGGTTCGTTTCGTATCCTTTTGTATCTTTTTAAATTGTCGCTATCTTATATGTCACTTCCTTAGACGATTTCTTGGACAAGCTACCTCAGTGTTCAATTCCAAGCATCTACGGATCTAGCTAAGTGACCTTTTACTTGTTCCAAAGTTTTGTTCATTTTCTTTTTTTCGTTTCGTTGATTATTTACTTTCTTGTTTCGGTATTTCTTTCAGGTTTTACGATTTTCTTGCATTATTATTGTTCTTTTTTCGCTCATCACTGTGGTTGTTTACTTTTTCCATCTGCTTGTATCGCTAATTTGGTGTATGTTTCTCATCATCGTATGTTTTTGTAGTACCTATATGTAATTCTTGTCCTTGTCACCTGTTTGTAACTGTCGCTGATGAAGGGTAAAACCCGAAACGTCCCTTGTTTCATGTGAACCATTAATTTGTAGAACTGATTCAATACCATTTTATTGGTTTATATACTTATATATAAAAGAGAAGTTAGCAAGAAGACAAAGATGGCTGTATACTGCTCCACCTATATTCCAGTCTTGACATATAGGTGCGAGTCATGGGCTTTGACTACAACCCATAAAAGCCAGCTCCAAACCTCATATATGAGGTATCTGAAGAAGATGGTTGAAGTAACAAGAAGAGATGTGGTCCAAAACCAGATGATAAGGCAAGGCCTCAAAACCCAGCTACTGCAGACTTAAATAACAGTAATGATGGTTTGGCCACGTCTGCAGAATTGAAGAAGATCGGCTACCACGACAAGTATGGGGAACTAAGAGCCAGGGATCCAGACCTCCAGGATGACCCAGAGTCCGATGGGAGGACAACATTAGACAATCTCTGAAGGAATGAGAACTAGATTGGAAACAAGCCAGAAGGAAGATGGCCGACAGTATAGTATGGCGCTCCCTCCTCCAAACCTCTATACTTCATGGTAGAAGAGGGATGAATTAGTAAGTACTAATGTCTAATTATAAGTGATGATTACAAAACTGATAATCAACACTAATGCATGAAACAAACATAACACACACATATATAAATGCAGTTATGAATAACTGTCAATTACCTGATTATTAACTCATTGGTAAAACACCCTAAAATTATGTTTGAAACACATTAAGAACAGAAGACACACACAAAAATCAACTAACCATTACATTAAGTCTTCTGCTCAGCTTCAGATTAACCGGTTTAACGACAACATCAATGACATTACTTGATGGATGATAGTGACTGTCAGCCAGCAACCGTATGGGAAGGAGTTGGGGTTCTTCCATCGTTTCCTTGCCAATACAGCTAATGGGATCTCTGGATATAGTTTCTGTCAAGTTCCATTTATCTTTGTATTCAGTACATCTGTAGTTCATGGTCTTGTCTTCAACAGCTCTGTCTGTGGACATGAAACCTTAAACTAAATATTGCAGTCAATAATGAAAAGTTTTTAAAAAAAATATGCGAGGATGGGCATAAAATAGAGTAATTCTTCCTGTAAAGAAAAACATATTTCTTTTATCCTCCAAACCAGCGCTTTAAAAACCATTACTAAAAAAAAAAAAAAAAAAAAAAAAAAAAACCTATTATCCTCCAAACCTATTACAGAAAAAAAGATGTTTATCCGCAAAAGCAGAGCTTTAAAAACTTTCACAGAGAAAAGCTTCTCCATGTCGTATTTTATGCAGTTAACTCACAATTTTGACTTTTTAACGCACCAGTACTATATATATCTGATATAATATTTTTGTTATCGCTAAAATATATTCATACATATGTACTTGTATGCTGTAGCACCCTGGCTTAACTATCAGTGTTACAATAAGTGTTTGTTGAAACACTAAATTATGTGTTAAAGTATCAGCTTGATCGACTGATAAATATACTTGGTGGAATTTCAGAGCTATTTGAAGATGCTACTATCGTTTCTTTCTGTTACGAAAACTCAATGAGGAACAGTACTGGTGTATGGACCACCACTTTGATAAGTGTTGCACCAAGCAGGAGGTTATAACTGAGGTCATAAAATAGTGGTAAAAATGTAGTCCCATAGAATGTGGCTTACACTATCATTAGTTGATTAGATTTTAATGTATATTTCAGCTAACCCATTAAGCAGTCTCTTTTTTGATAATCTTCCAGTCTTTCATCACACTTACCTGGAATAAAAACATGAAAGAACCTAAACAAAATACTTGTACTCCATACTAGATATGTAGAACCATTTTGTTCCTGATTTAAATAAGTGTCTTTTTTTTCAATTGGCTCTGCTTGTCTACTCAGTTTCATTTACAGGATGATTGGGAGCCGCTGTGTAACAGTGGTTAGTGCACTGGCTTCCTAGCTCAGTGGTCCATGGTTCGATCCCCAGTTGAGGTGGGATATTTTTTAGAGTGCAAACGGCTCCTGGGTCGACCAAGCCAAAATTCGGTACCAGAGCAACTCTGGGAAGGTTAAGGCGGCCGGCGTGATGCAGACCACATCACCCCTAGTGTGCCGATGGTCGAGAAAATATGGGCCTAACACCATATTCCCAATATGCCTCAGTGGGCTTGTAAACGGGATCCCTACAGGATGGTTGACAAGTCACTTCCTATTTTTAAATTGTTCTTTCTTCAACCCTGTCCAACTAATTTATATGACACAAACAACATAATAAAGACAATTAACAGCTGTTTTATTAAATACATGCTACATCACGTTAGCATTATAATTCAGAGCCAGATCTGGTTTGTTCAACACATAACTGCAGAGGAAGCATCAATTGTTGCTGTCCATTGTAACTTCAGTTTATTAGTATTGTAGATTGTATTGTTTTATTTTGATTCTGGGAAAAATTTTAAAAATAAAACTTAATCACATGGCAGTTATTCTTCATTGTTTCAACATTTATGTCATATATATATTGAGTGGATACAGTTGAGAATACAAAATTTAAAAATAGGAAGTAACTTTTAAATCCCCCCCCCCTCCCCCCCACTGTAACATTTACTTTTTATTAGGGAATTCCCTCTAGTTAAGCAGCTTTTAGCTTTAGAAAATAAGTCTGAATATTAGCTAAAGCAAGGCATCTCTGAATAAAATCTGCTTCTTCTTGCAACATTAACAACATTTATGGAAAGAAAGAAGGAACAGACAGAACAAGTTTTTTTTTTTAATCTGGCACTTACCAAGAGCTTGACAGATGAAAATAATAGTGAATTTTTTAGCTGAATAATTAAAGACAACATTAACAACGAAGTAAACGCTGTGTTTAACATTGTTAAACAATGAAACAAGAATCACCTACGGGTCAAGGTTAGGAGTGAGTTGCAAAATAATAGCCGCACATTCAGTCTTTATTCTGCATAAATGATTGAATATTGGTATCTTTGGCTTCGTACATTTTGATACAATGACACATCTGTATGATCTGGACATTTTACATAAATTTAAGAATGCCCACTGAAAACTATGCTCCTTTGACCCAACAAATTCCAGATCTGAAAATAAATATTCTTTCTTCCCATGTAATACATTTGAGACATAAACTACTACAACAATTCTGACTAGCAACGCTCCGACTTCAACCTAGCAACCTACTAAGCTCTCAAAAGTACCACACTTTAGCCAGCCAAAGTCACCCGAGTTTTACTCACTTAACCCTGGACACTATCCATGGAACATGAACACACACTCACAACCTAGTCTCAACAATCACACCAGCAAATGGGGTCACATATAACATCCCAAACTTCCAAACACAACACCAATGCAGCTTCCTGGAAATTACAAATGTTGGACAACTATAAATTACACAGTACCATACAAAACCTTTCTTGACGCTTAGCAAAGAAATAAAAAAAACACAACCAGTGCTGCTGTAAACTACAGACGACACATAAAAAAGAACAAACATATCTCAACTTCTTTTGCCATTTCTGCAAATGCTTGCTAATTTTTACTCTTTTTCCTTTGTCTACCATTACCTTCGTTGACATCACCAAAAGCTCTACCACATGACTGCTTCGCATAAACCACGTCATGCTGTATTCCAGCAAGTATGCCTTTTCCTCCACTACTGCCTAGGATAGCTGGATTCGTTTTAGACATTCTGAGAGCAGAACTGTTTACTCCTTCTGATGCACATGTTTTCCATTTTGAATGTGATGTTTCAGGGCTATCATAGGATGATGTCCTTATACTCTTTCCAAATGGAGACCTGTAAACCTGACAGAATTACAAAAGATTCACATTTCTTTGTTCTAGAATTCTTTTATCACCATTTTACTATAATTCTGTGCATACAGTGTTTATTTTATATACACCGAATATATGTGCAGACATATGTGTGTTTGTGTGTATACATATATATATGTATATGTGTGTGTGTGTGTATATATATATATATATATATATATATATATATATATATATATATATATATATATATATATATATATATATATATATATATATATATATATATGATAAACGAGCGCAAAGGCCTTATTGCTCTATCTTTTCCTACATCTTTCATATTGTATTTTCTCCGACATTTGTTCTTTCACCCCACATTTGCTATCCCATATTTGCTATTTCATCGTTGTGATTACTCGCGACCGGTATCTTGAGAACCACATTTTTGTTCTTTCATCAGGGGAAATAAAATCTTTTGATTGAGTCCCCATACCTGACATTATCGTTTGAAGCCCACATTGCATCGTGATAAATCTGGTGAAAACACATCAGGTCATCCCAATCAGACATCTGGGCATTATACAATTTCTGTGGACTGTTGTTGCTCGGCCGAGTCACAACATTGGACGCCCAGCTTGGCCAGGGGAAAAAGCCGGGTCACCACATTGGACGCCCAGCTTGGCCAGATGAAAACGTCTCATGCTGTAATGGTGTTATCTTTGGTTGGCCGCTGTTCAGACAAGCGTTGGGTTACCACATTGGACGCCCAGCTTGACCAGGTGAACACTAAACAATCAGAGAGTAAGGTGACAGCAATTTGACAGCACTTTTGCATTTTCCCGCCAATTATCTCCATACCTGTTTGTCAACCCACACCCACGTTTGGACTGACAGGGGACAAGAGCGATCCTGTGAATGAGTGACCAGCGGGGCTATTAAGGATTGGTTGGTATGGGCGGAGCTAGATGTCGGATCCAAGAAACACACATTGGACTTCCAGAAATATTAAAATGTGCGAAAGATAGAGTTTCAAATAATTGTTTGCATAACTGATTAATAAAATCAGAAGATTTTCCTAGAAGATGATAGGATGATAGGAGGTAATTAATAGTTCATACTTCACCTTCATCATCATCACAGTATCCCATGCGCGCACACTCTCATGCACAAGATATTTAACATCATTAGAATTGAACTCAGAGAGAGATGAATAATGAGCAGTAGTATAAATGAAAGTCAACCAGTGATGTTAAATGTGAAAAACTTACGAAGACTTGTGTGTCTTCAGTTCATCAGAAGTCTGAGTCTACACGCAACGTGTCTGACGTCTAACCAGAAATAAGTTATCAAAAACGGACATTTGGCTAGCAGAATTCGCCATAGGACATCTTTCATTCCTCAATTAAAAGGAATATTGTCTCACCCACAAGTCAGAAGGTGGACGCAGCATTTTTCGTCACCATATACTGCTGGCTCACAAGTTCAATACAGAGTTATCACAAGTTCAATACATCGTTATCACAAGTTCAATACAGAGTCATCATAAATTCAAATCACTCGAAAGATCATTATTATCTGAAGTCAAGCAAAAGAGCTCAAAAGAGAATCGCATATTTATACCAAGTGCAACACACTCTTAAGCGCATTCTATGAAGCAGACTCTATAAAGTATATTTTATGAATCACGACTACATACGCAAGATTATGAATCTACATATCCCTAACATTTCGTGAAGATATCCAGCCTGACCAGTACCCTCGGGAGATTAGACAACAGACCTTTTGTTCATATGACAGCTATTAACTGTTGATCAACACTCCAGAGATATACTCAACCAGTGAAGGAATATCTATATCTCTCGTCAACGTTCTCAGTCCGACAACAGTTTTCATCAGAACGCCCTCGACTTAGAGATACCCCACTCGACATAACGTATAACAACTTGGGACATTGTATGCATACATGTGAATCTTCATACCAATGAGAAGCATTTAGAGACACATGGACTGTGCAGATTTTTCATCATTCTGGTAACACGTATCATATCACATCATCATCATTTCGCTTTGCACCCATTCATTCTTAATTAACCACTACTTAATTAACTGCAATTTTATTATGTCATCTGTGTGTTTTGTGTGAATCGTCTTTCACCATCATCACGTTCTAACCATTACTAACCCTAGATGTGTGGATATTTCATTAATAAACCCAACGGTCGTTTGATCATTATCTAGTTTGTTAATGTATCACTCATGCTGTCGGTGTTACATATTCACCTATAGGAACCTTTCTCTACTCAGATGAGGTTGGGGGCTTTTTCTTTACGGGATCTACGGGCAGAAGCTAAGGTCGTGGGGAAACAGAACTCTTTCCATAATTAATTAGAAAACACTGTCCAGTGGAAAGCATTCGCATTCCTGTCTTCTTGTCCCTATCTCGAATAGGTCTTTATTCTTTCTTAACGAGCCAATTTCTAGAGACCTTATACCTAATATCTCATAGACTATTCCTGGCAAAAACTACTGTCGTAGTTGCCCCAGTACTCACCACACGACAATATATATATATATATATATATATATATATATATATATATATATATATATATATATATATATATATATATATATATATATATATATATATACATCCATACAAACTTAGTCGTTCCTCTTCTACCATGAGGTGTAGAGGTTACATACATACAAACACACACATTTCTATGCTGACACAATGGACTGTCTCCTTTCACCACAATACCAAAAAACGAATGAAACTCTTAGCTAAAGTATTTCAGGACTATAAGAATAATAAATTGTATTAATGCTGAAGGTAGTGCTCAAGATCATGTGGAAAAGATTACTGCCTAAGGCAGAGATGGTTAAATGCTGAAGACCACGCTGAATTTCATACTGATAGAAACACCACACAACAAATCAATAAATCACACGCCAAAAAAATGGCGGAAAATAATTATGTTTGGCTCTTACTGCTACTACATGCCCTGATGATGGCACTAAGTTCTCTTGTGATTATTTTATTCATTTCCCTTCTGCTTCAAAAGTATGGAAACAGTGTGGCACGAAAGTGTAGAAGGTTCATATATGATCAGCAATGAGGCTTCACTGGCTACATATATAAATATATGTTGGAGAGGCTTATATTCAAATTTATATGAACTGCATAATATAGATGAGAGAGAAGTCAAAAAATATTTTCACCGAAAAACAACAGAGGCAGGAATACTTGTAAAAAATAAAACATCCAGCATCATGAAGTATATTAGGAACAAAGTTGGCACTGTTTCAACATGCACTCAATTTAGTTCCCGGCACACAAAAAACGTGCCATGAAAAATATTGCAACTTTGGTGAGGAAAAAATGTTACATAACGTTATGGAAGGATAAGACAATTCTAGGTATTAATTTGTTACACTTGTTAAAAATACATTGAACACAACAAAACATTTATCATGAATGTGACAGTTTAAAAAATAAGGCAATATAATGCACTTTGGGTGATTGTAAGATACTAGAACACGGAAAACAGTCCTATCGCAGCTATGCAGAACCTACATTAGAGTGAAGCAAGTGTATAATTCTAAAGATACTGGGTTAGATTTCCAGTACAGGGAATATATTTGACAGAAATTTTTTTCAAAACCAGTGGGACCTAATGATGTCATACTCCCCCCTGATCTCACAGGCAGTGAGATCGGATGCCTAGCCTTCTTGGATAAGGGTGAAAAAAATAGGAGGTCCAGTGTACAAGTTGCACACGTCAAAAATCCCTCAGCAGTTGAAAATCATAAAGAGTAGGTCAAACAGCTGCTGCCCTTGCAAAATTTAATCAATTAGGACAACCTACCCCCCACAAAAGTATTTATAGAATGTGTGATTCCTGTATTCACATATTAGGATCCTCAACGGTGCTTTGGAGTTCAAGCACCTTGCTGAGATACTCCTTGTGTGACCTAAGGGAGGAAATCGGAGCACTAATGGAATTGTCTGTATGCAATGAATATGGTCCTTAAAACCAAAGTTTATTTCTTAGGAACAAAGAATTCATGAGATGCTGGTATTACACCGTAGTTATTGTGCAACAACACTGTTCATTATAACCCTTCACAATTCACTGAGAAAATAAAGTTTGAAACTTTGAAGTGTTGTAAAAGGAAAATATTTATTCAGTCAAAAAATGCTCCTCAGAGTGGTTACAGCACTGGCCCTCTTGCAGCAATGGTACCTCATTCAAAACACTGTGGCATCATGCCTCAGTCTACCGAGCTATAAATGGGTAGCTGACTCTGCTCTTGAGTTAAGGCAAAGGCAGTGAGGAAGAGAACTGGTCACCTCCACCTTACGAAGCTGGACATAGTAAGGTGAAGCCTCTAACACTTCACTCCCCTACAGCAGTATCCACTATGGAACTACCTTTACCTTATATATCCATATAAATATTTGACTGGTCCATGTGTATTACTTTACGGCAATGTTGATTTGTTGATTTGCAAATGTCACCAAGACTCCATTTATCCATCGTCAGTTCCCTGTTCGTTCCCTATGGAGCACTGGGCCATCATTTGCAGAAAGCCTGCATTCATGTGCTCTTGTAGCAGTGGTTTTTGTAGCAATTTGTGTTAAATGATGAGATTGCCAGTCCTATATATAACCTTATATTAGTCGTCTCATAAGACCACCAGAAACTATTCATGGTTAAATGAAACGATTCTCAAGTAACTTCAGAGTAGAGGCAGAGGCCTTGAAAACTGCAGCAGAGGTTATAATGATAGAAGAAAGCACAGAGAGACAAGCTGCTTTCTTCACCAATGCACTGTCAGTAATTGCAACGTTGAAAAGCCAAAATAATGCAGACCTGGATGACATAAGAATAGTGCTCCACAAACTATGTCAACGAATCAAACGAGTTGTGATCCAATGAATTCCATCTCACTGTAACATCCCCGGCAATGAAGAGGCTGACAGAATGGCATAGGAAGGGGGGGGGAGAGGGGGGGGGGGGGGGGGGGGGAGGGGGGGGGGCGGGGGGGGGGGGGACCGGAGCGGAAAGCTACCTCAGCTTCATGCAAGCATAAATTTCAAGGAGGTAAAAGGTTTTATCAGAATCAGATACAGAAACAAATGGGATGTGGAGCATCCAGGTCACACACAGAATGATGCTTACTACCAGCTCAACAGAAGAGAACAAGTGGTAATCTTCAGACTCTGCACTGGCCACAACAGATTGGGATACCATCTTTTCAACAAGTGAAAGATAGGGACTACCGATGAGCATAGCAGTGGCACTGATAAAATGACTGCTGAACATCTGCTTCAAAGCTGCCCAACATATGAAGAACAGAGAAAGCACATATGGCTGACACCAGTACCATTCGTGGAAAAGCTCTACGAAGATGCAAATAGCCTCAAACTGACTTCTGCTTTCTTTGAAAACATTCAAGCAGACTTCTGAGAGTGTACAAAGAAGAAGAAGAAGAAGAAATTGAACTGGTCTCTATATAGCTACAAACATACGCAGACACATACAATTACATTTCAATCAATAACCTTGAGCTCCCCAAGGAGCAAAGGCCTTCAACAAAAACATGCTAAGTCCTCCTGTCCCATGCCATCAGCTCTTTCCATGCCTTACATATTTTTATTTCTGCCTCCAGTTCTCTTTTCAATGTGTTCTTCCATCTGCTTCTACTTCTTGAGGATTCCAGAACAAGGAATGCTATCGACTGGTTTTCTCTGTCTGTGTCCCCTCCATTGCCAGGATCTTCTTCTCGTCTCTTGTTCCACTGGTTCATGTTTTGTTATTCCATTTTCTGCTTTTGATTTTCGTTGATTGTTGAATTAATTGTCGTTATATTTTTTTGGTTTTTGGATTTTCCTTGCTTTATCATTGCTCTTCACCTGTGTTGTTACATTTTATTACATATATACATTACGCGTTTGTAGTGTTATATAGTATATTTTTTTAACCTGTCTATATTTCTTGTCCTTGTTGCCTATTTGTAACTGTGGCTGACGAAGGATGAAACCCTAAACGTCCCTTGTTTCCTGTGAACCTTTAATTTGTAAAACTGATTCAATACCGTTTTATTTGTTTATATATATATATATATATATGGTTCTTGTCATCAGTTCCACATTGGTGACCCATACATGCCACACCTCAGAGATGAAAAACCTGTACAAAAAATTAAAAAAACCTGTACAAAGACCCGCAAAACCTGTACAAAGACCCGCAAAACCTGTACAAAGACTGAAAAACGTAACAAAAGAGTTTATTCATGTAAAAGTATATTCAATTAGATGGTTCTGCACCATCATAGTGACATGCGGCCTTTGCCTTTTTAAGCATGTCTTCACTTGCTTTAAAACCTAAACAACAAGAGTTAGAATTTATTTTGCATTGTAGAAATGCTGTGACTGTATCATCATTTAGTCTATTTCTGCAGTCCGTGTGAATCTTTTTCATCATAGAGAAAGACCTCTCACAGTCAGCATTGCTGTGAGGCAATGTCAATAAGCGTTTCACTATGACTGCCAGACTGGGAAATCGTGTACGACCAGTGCTAGTTTTCAGTTGATTATGTCAAGCCAGTACCTAGAAAAGCTTCTTTTTTGTCCAGCGTCAAATCTTGAAATACATTCATCAGGCAGCAAACAATAATCTTCAAATTCATCCTTTAACACCTCTTGGTCTAAATGTGGTGCAAAAGTGATGGCCAGCTTACAGATTGCTGTATATTGAACTGTGTCTTTAAGGCTGGATCAAGAATTTTGATATCCTTAAGGACTTCATTCTCAAATGGAAATTTATCCAATATCTTTTTTCACAACAGCAACATAAAAGTTCCTCACATCTCTGAAAAATGAATTTCTCACTTGAGAACTTATATCTAACTCTTCCAGTAATGTCCTGTTGGACAGACCAACAGCAAGTGTATGGTCATCATGCTGTAAGATCACGCTTTCAGCATACTTTAACAATCTTATATCTTTCACCTCTTTTACATATTTCATCTCTACAAATTTGACAATAAATTTTCGTAGCAGACGATCCATTTCATCCATCATACCACCTATTTGGGACTCATCTGTCTGAAACAATTTGTTAAATTCAGTCAACAGAGGTAGCACAAATTGGAGAAAACGTAGAGTCATCTGGGTCAGTGGTGATTTTAGTAACTGATGAATGTTTTTGACACGGCATGGTTTTTCCATATCGTCGTGGCTCTCGAAGTATGAAGATAGAGCAGAATATTGATTTAAAATTCTGTCCACTACTTTCTGCAAAGAAAGCCAGCGAGTCTGGCAGTGCTTTAGTATGTCTAGTGCATCCACTCCTGTAAACAGTTGAAACTCTCTGTATGATTTTTTCCGTTTTGAGCTATGCTCAAAATGATAGAAGATATCTATCAAAAGGTCATCAACAGGAATAGTCAGCTGCTTTATACCCTCCTTGGCACAAAGATTTGCAAGGTGGCAAATACACCCTATACTAAACACATCAGGGTTCTTGCTCTTGATTCGCGTTAGTACAGAGTTTGATTTGCCAACCATTACATTGCAGTTGTCACTTGCAAAACCTATACAGTTAATCCATGGGATTTGTAAGTCGCTGAACACAGCATCAATAACACTGAAAATAGCTTCACTGGTTCCACCAGTACCGACCGGCATGCCCAGCAACCTGGTTCTAGGTCCTATGCCATCTTCAAATACCCTCACCATTATAGCTAAACGCTTGTCAGTTTTTCTATCATTTGACTCATCGATCATCAAGGAGAAAGGTGTCTTCCTGCATAATTTGATGACTGGCTCCGTTGCAGATGGAGCCAAGCAGTTTTTAATAATGGCTGTTGTTTTGGTTCGCTTGCATTTGAAACGTTTGGCAATAGCACTGTCCGGAAACATCTCAGCTGATAAGTCTGAAAAAATGGTCAGCTATAGAAGCAGCTATGTTGTGTTGAGCAATAAAATTTGCAAATAAAACTTCAGCCCTCATTATTTTATCATCTTCTTGTTGAGGCTGAGTAAAGAAGGCCTTGATAGAACTTCCGTTCTTCAGCTGATAGTTCCTGTCATGCAGTTTTGTTTTGAAATGCTCCCTCACATCGTGTAAGCCAAATGCCATCACTTTAATATCTCTATTGCATATTCTACAGTATGCATGTGAAGAGCCTAATTTGGATGTCTCAATAATCCCAGGGAATGTAGTTGTCCAGTCAGATTGAAACTTCCCACGACGTTGATCTTCTTCTAACCTCCTTTTTTTAAAGTTAGGCTCAGCCATGCTTTTAGATGGATGCAATATTTCCTGCTAGACAGAAAAAAAAAAATATTAATGTGAAAAAGTAAATACAAATATTAATAATCAATTTGAAAAATATAATTATTTGTAATTTTAATATTATATAATGAAATAGAATCTTGGAAAAATTGTGGTTTTTTTTTCTTTTCAGTTTCATAATTTGGTAATATCGGAATGACGTTCGCCGAATGCTCCGCGTGTATTTTCGTACCATTTAGATTTAGGGTTAACCCTAGCTGTAACCCTAATTATAACTCTAAATGGTACGAAAATACATGCGGAGCATTCGGCGACCGTCATTACGTTATTAGGCTACCCATAATTTGTAGGCTATTGTATTATTTTTCAAATTTACATTTCTTACGCACTTTCTACAAGTTTTAGTGAAATCAAATAATATGTAGTGGTATCAGCCTTTTTTTTTTACCAGCCGTAAATAATCAATTATGCTAAACCTTAGGGGAAAAGAAAGCATAGGCCTAAGTTATATGACAGTTAAATCTAACTTCATCTAAACAATGTTATTGTAATATTTTTTTAAAAATGAATTACTTACCAATACTAAACTGGAAATTAATCCTAAACAATAGGCTCGACTCAAAAAAGATTTCAGTGCTGCGTAATCGTTCAAATAATCAGTAACCTCGCGCTAGCTTTAGCGAAAAATTGTGAATGAACACGCCACGCACATCCCGCGGCAATTGAAAAATAGGCAGCTTGATTTTCATTGGTTATTTTTTTTTTTATCCACTTGGCTTAAAATCTCGCCGAATCTCATGACGCAAATTGTGTAGTGGCACAAGATTTATATGTATATTTAATAATTAGGCGAAAAAACCCGTACAGACCCGTGTACGGCCCGTACACATCTGAAAACGCAAACACCCCGTACAGATTATGGGTAAACCTTTAAGTGTGGCATGTATGGTGACCTTGTCATACCACATCAATCCTTCTATTCTATGCAAGCATTCCAAGTCTGTAATCTTTCTAAATGTTGTTTTTGCTGTTCTCCATGTTTCAGAGCCATACAATAGAACTGACTTGACTTATGAGTTGAAGGCTCCTATTTTAATGTTAGACTTGATTTCGTTTAATAAAATAACATTTATTAATGTAAAAACAAATCATGTTCATTCTCACTCTAATACATTTTCTCAAAGTACACACAGCATGCAGATAATAGCATAAACACTCTCATCTCAATTTTTATGAAACAACACTTACCATTGTTGAGTCTCTTCCTTTAGGCTCATTCTGTGAAGTATAAGCCAATGCATCCCTTGGCAAACATATTCTATTCGACTTCACTACATCAAATGAGTTTTTCTCACTGTTAAAAAGTCCATTATTGTTTCTTAAATCTAAACTTTGACAAAGTTCTGATAGAGTGTTCTTATCTCCTCTTCGTGAATGCTGATAATCTTCCCCAAGTGATGTGAAATTTAAAACATCATTAGGATGTTTGTAAATTGCATCTATATTCTTCTCATGCAATGATTTTCTGTTTATCAATTTTTCTTTATTAAGGAGAGGCAAGCACTTGGTATATTCTAATGTACTTTGCGCAGCAGAAGTGATTTTGTCTGGTAGGATCTCAGGCATCTCATGAAATGATTCCAACTTTCTTCTCTCATTACCAAAGTTGTCTTTTTCCTCAAATAAATATTTCTGTCTCATTGGACTAACCATGTCTTCTCGATGATTAGACCAAAGCCCTGCCCTGGTTGATAATTTCTGTTGACACAAACTAAATTTATTTTCTTGTAATAAACTGCTGCCGTCTTTGGCTGATAAGTTGTCAGTCACAAACTTCCCTGCTGGTGTTATATTACCTTCCTGCAACTGGTTTACCTGTATTCCAGGCAGCAATGTGTTTTTTTCTCTCAGCGTCCTCACAGAACACCTTTCACTGTCAAGTTTTTTACTGAAACCTGAATCATTAGAATCATCATGTGCAGTCAAATTATCCATTTTCCATGAACTTTTGTTAGTGTCACTTCTGACAAATGTGAATGCATGTGTCTGTGTGCTGTGTTCCTGGTTTGATTTTAACTGGTTCCCACATGCAGGTGAAACCTGAAGAACATGTTCTCTTTCAGTGAAGGGAACATGAGTAAGAGAAGTGTCTTTACCAGTATGTGAAACATTTCTGTAATCAAAAGATGCAGCAGGCCCAGATAAATCATTTACTTCACATGAGGCTCCAACAACAGCACTTTCACATTCTTCTAAAAGTGACTTAAAGAAGTGGACACCAAATAAAGATAGAATGCCTTTATTACGGCCAACCTCATGAGTTTCATCTGCTGAAGGAGTAGCAACTGTTGCAGGATTAGCATCCATCGAAGGAATAGCAATCACTGGGGGAAAGTGGCTACATTTTGATGAGCGAGCTTCTGAAGAATGTTCTAAAACTTTTTCATCTTTGTCTTGTTCAAGGGGATTTAGAAAGTTGGAGGTAGAATTCAAGTTAGCATATGCTTTGACATTTAGATTTCCATTTGATTCGAGAGGCCAATAAAATCTGGATCTTGTTGCTTGGCCCTGTAATATAGTGGAGTTGGTTATCTTTGTGACTAAAGGAGAGACTCTGGTATTTCTTTCTTTTTCTTTCCCGTTAGAAACATCTTTGTTTAGAGTCAGACATCTATCTGGTGGTGTGCATTTTGCGGTGTACTGTTCTTTGTGAGTTGGCATTTGACTCAGTTTGGAATTAGTACTAATTTTTGCGCTTTGCAAGGGCAATGTCACGCCTAATGGTGAGCACTGTTGGCTATTCACACTTTTCCTAGATGTGATGTCTCTAGAAATATGTTCAGCTGGGAATATATTTGGATTAACAGCAATATTTTTATGCCAAGAAAAAATAGATCTTTTTCCCAAAGTCAGTGATCTACTACAATTACTAAATCTATTTAAAAGTGTATCTGAAGTAGCAGCAGACACATTCTTTGATGCTAAATTTGGTTCAATCTTATTCAGCTCTTTAGTGTCGATTGAATTAATTTTTAGTTCACTACTTCTGCACTGTATGCTTGCTGATTTTACACTCAGATCTGATGTCTGACTTTCAACAGAGAATGTCCTGGGCTTAGTATGCTTTCTTGATCGACGTTTTCCTGAAAGCTGCTGATGCTTTCTTGAAGTGTCATCTGCAACATGAGCAGTCCTTTTCCGGGCAGCAGGCAGTGCTGGAGTTACTAATTTTGTGTGATTTTTGTTGGAAGATGCCTTTTCCAACAGTATAGTTTCTTGCTTTGCAGCTTTGCAAAATGGTGTGACAAAAGTTACAACTTTTGAAATAGGAAGGAGGCGTTCTGTTTTCATAAATGAGCTGTAAGATTTTCCACACTGGCCAGTAGGTATGATATAGTTATCACCAGTGTTAGGCGAATACTCCAGCAGAGACAGTGATGTGATGTAATTTTCTGAGCTGACATTTTCCAAAGTAGGAGTGATTTCTTTTACTTGGGAATTTTCACAGTGCAATCCTTGTGACTCTGGTAATGCAAAACCTAAATTTTGATGACGTAATTGTTTGCCTGAATAAAATTTGGGACTTAATTTGGAGGCCTCTTGTTTTTCAGACAATGTGCTGAATTGTTGAGACTTTACCTCAGTGAATTTCATAAATGATTCAAATTCCACAAGGTTATCCTTTTGCAGTTCCAAATCATTTAAGCATGTGCTTCTAATATTGTATGGTACAACATTAAGAGAAGAACACTGTGGAGGTTTATCCTGTAAAAATGTACTAATGTAAGTGTCCATGATTTTCTTCTGCTCATTTGGTTTGTTCCATGAAGCTGTTGAAATATTACTTGTATGCAACAAATCTATGTCCTGTTTTCTAGTACTGAGTTCAGAATCAGCTGCTTCAATGTCAAGGTCAGTTTTGTCTGATTGGAGTAATAACACTTGCAGCTCTTCCTGAATGACATCTGCAGTCTTATGATCATCATGTGGAACATTTCCCGAGCATGCTTGCTTAGAAACAGCAGTGTTCACACTGGCTTGTGAAGTAGTACCTTCATCTAAGATTACATATGCAAAGTTTAAATTATAAGTATCTGTTACTTCGGATTTACTGAAAAAATCAACAGAAGCTTTCTGGCAAGTTCCACCAGGACTACAGTCAGGCTGAGTCTGTTCAGATGACTTCAACTGATTTTCCTTAGTTACTTTCTCCATGACTACACTGGTCACATCGTAACTTTCTAAATGGTAGCATTCATTTTGTGCAGTGAATGATTCTAAGTCTTCACAAGTATTTAAAATTTTGTTTTCAAGTTGAAAGGGGTGTGTCTGATCAAAGCAAGAAATATCACCACTTAAATGGTCGCACAGGCTTGTTGAATGAGCTTCTTTATAATTTGCTTGTGTATCATCCAAGAACAAATGACTTAATTTTCCCTCATTTACTGCAAACGATTCAGTAGTATCAATACAATTAAGGGTCATCTTTTGACTACGCTCAGGAGAATCGATTCTGTAGTGCACCTTTTTATGTACATTCAACTGCTCTATAGGTTGCCCGGCATTGATTATGCGGTCAGAAACTGTCTCTGCGGTGCCTGCATCATATTTAGCTTGCTCAGGATTGGCATAAAGTAGCTCAAAGCTATTACCACAGGAAAATGGACCAACATCCAGCTTGGCGTTAGCATTTGTTAGCAGACTTGGAGTTTTATTTTGGCAACTGTTGGACAAGTAAATTTCAGACAAGAAATCTAGAAACTGATTTTGGGAAGCCATAAAGTTCCTTTCCTGGACAAACAGTGGTTCTGAAAACCTGCTTTCTCCGTGTAAATCTGTAGATTTTTCTTTAACAGTCACATCATTTTTACTTTCACCATTATCAACATTTTCCTTGCAACAAACATTTTCATTATCTTTCAGTAAACTATTGGCTTCACTGAACGTGTAAGGGATAGCACCTTCCTGGGGTATAACTGTCTTGTCATGTTCCTAAAAGAGAATAACATACAATAAGAGTCACAATGTTAAATCTTTATATTATGATCAATACTAAACGGACACCATGTGCGGTTATGATAGCCATATGTTGATACTCCGGATTAGAGATATGTAAAGGGATTCAAATTTCAGCTATTTTTAGAAGCATCAATGGAGACATAAATATTGACTCGCCTTCATTTATCTGAAAACTTGTGCTTTAAATGAACAATGAAGAGATTTTTGTTCTTGCTGTTGTGGTAGTAGCTGTAGTGGTGGTGGCAGTAGTCGTAGCAGTAGTAGTAGAAGCAGAAGCAGCATGTAATATGTAAAAGTTCATATTTTCTTACAGTTAAGTAGCAATAAAACCTGCAGAACAGATAGTTAATTGTGGTAATATTAGCAGTAATAATAACAGTAATTGCCTATGTGGCTGCCTGGAGTCTCTATCTAGGCAAAGAAAGAATATGACCATAGCATCCAACAGGTATGTTGTAAGTGATAACTAAAGTAATATTGTGCATGGGTTGCAACCTCAACTTAAAAAAACAAATAGCCCAGAAAGAGCCACTTCAAGAGCAGGCTTCCTACACAGGGACTACTTCATCAGGGACTACTTCATCAGTGGCCCCATACTCCATGTGGAGCCAAAAATTCTTGTTTTTTTTCCACCTTATAAATTGTTATTATATAGCAAATTCCAGATTGTTATTATATAACAAATTCCAGTTTTGACAAAGTCAGAAACTCTTAGCTTTTATTCAACCTTACTCTTTTATGTGGCAGTTTTGAGGTTAGGGATTCTTCCTCTATTGTATGGGAGCTAGCTACTTCTTCAGCACTCCACCAGCCAGAGCCTGCGGCCAGAAATGAACTGAAGTCTGCTACCGTGGTATGTTCCTTTTCATCAAGAGTTGACGGGCCAGCTGAAAACTTGAAGTCTTCTGGACTAGCAATGTCACTGTAAGCAAAGGAGTCACAGGAGACTCACTGAGTTAGTAAATGATTATGAGTTACTGATTGATTGATGAATTCAATGAGTGAGTAAGTGAAAATTATGATTGATTGTGCGAGTGAATGAGTGAGCAAATAAGCAAGTGAATGAATGAACTGAAAGTGCAAGAGACAGGAAGGAAATCACAGAGTAAATTTCGATACGAATGACAAAATATCATCATCAATCATCGTCTATTTCCTGTTTGCTCCCTACAAAGCATGCAGTCACCACTACAGCTGGCACCCTTTGAAAGAACTGCACCAAAGAACTTGTGTGCTTGTGCAGTAGTGGTTTTTGTAGCACTTTATTGTACATGAGGTTGCCAGCCTCATGCACAACCTTAGTTAGTCACCTCTATGGCCAAATATACTGTCATAGATATGTTAACATCCAAGCACGTAACAGGAATTAATAACCAAATTCATAAAGTAAATTCATTCACTCTTTTGTACAGAAGAAGTACTGTGTAATGTTTGTCACAGGCCCCATAAAATGTTCTTTCTCGAGACTACTTTAGAGACAAAACTACATGAACTTCAGAATCTTTTAAGTCCAGCTAAAAATAATTTTTTTTTAATTATTTAATAACCCAATTCTGTCACTTTCCTGACTGCACTGCCCTGAGGAAAGCTTGGCTGACCAAAGCATTAGGTCAGGGTTTCTTAACCTGTGGTCCATGGACGCCTTGGCCTCCATGAATGGATTCTAGAGGGACCATGTACATAACCTAAATGTAAGTATATAAACCAATAATACGGTATTGAAACAGTTCTACAAATTAACGGTTCACATGAAACAAGGGATGTTTCGGGTTTTACCCTTCATCAGCCACAGTTACAAACAGGTGACAAGGACAAGAATTACATATAGGTACTACAAAAACATTTGATGATGAGAAACATACACCAAATGAGCGATACAAGCAGATGGATAAAGTAAACACCCACAGTGATGAGCAAAGCAAGAACAATATTAATACAAGAAAATCGTAAAACCTGAAAGAAATAACGAAACAAGAAAGTAAATAATCAACGAAACGAAAACAAGAGAATGAACATAACCTAAATATTTAAATTTTATTTTCACCAATCTTTTACTTGCAAAATTATCATAGATTTTTGCATTTAAAGAAATGTATTCTTTATACGGCTCACTTTTATATTTCAGTATGAGTATATGTAAGCTCAGCGATTTTTCTTAATTTTAAAAAGCATCCAAAAATTATAATTATGCGTCTATGTACATTTTTTTCTAAAAAGGTGCCCAGAGCCTTTATCCGACAATTAAAGGGGTCTTTGGCACAAGAAAGGTTAAGAACCCTGCGTTAGATTATTTGTTTCTGTAACATAAAATGTTTCTTTACATTTCTGTATTAAATTCTACAACTGTTATAACAGCTACGTTGCTGTCATTATCAACATTATTCTCTATTACACATAATCTCTCTTTTAATTCTGTTCTCCTCACAACTTCTCATTTCATTACACAATGTTTGACAACATTCTCTCCACTTCCAATATTCTAAAACCTATTAACTCTTCTGAACCCCCAAAAACCAATCTCTTTCCTCAAGCTGTTACTTACCGATCTATGACACCGAATTCCATCTCATCAGTTTTAATTAATCCTCCAGGATTATCATTGTCCAAAGTCTCACCACAAACGATATCACTCATGTCTTTACGATACTCCTGGTAATCGCCTTTACCATCTCCATGGATATCCACAGGCTGTTGAGACACCATCTGTCCAGCCACATCACTTGCTTTACTTCTCCATCGATCACAAAATTGTCTTCGGCCTCTGTGGAACCGTCTTTTTGATATTCCTCCATTAACTCCTTCTCCAGCAGGCAGAACAGAATCTTCCTTGCCAGTACATCGTTGCTTCAGCTCATCATTATCATCTTTCTTTTCTTTATTTTCCTCCCCTTCCTCTTGAATACTTCTCAAGTACTTGTTGTTGTGGGTTTTATTCATGAATTCATCACATTTCAAAATAAAACTTGTTGGATCTTCTACAGGACTCCACTTCCTGCAAAATACAAAACTGTTTTATATTATTTTGAGGACATCTGCATTAATATGTTCTTCTTAACTCATCAAGGCTCTTAGTTACTTAGTCGTTCCTCTTCTACCTTGGGGTGTAGAGGTTTGCCAGAGAGCACGCCATACTATCCAACCTGCTGTCTTCCTTTTGGCCTGGTTCCAGTCCAGTCCTCAGTCCTTCAGTGGATTGTCTGATGTTGTTCGCCCAGCAAACTCTGGGTTGTCCTGAAGATCTGGATCTCTGGCTCTTAGTTTTCCATATTTGTGATGGTATCTAATCTTCTCCCATTCTGCAGACATAGCCAAACCATCGTAACTGGGACTGTTTCACGTGGGTCTGCAGGGGTTGGGTTTTGAGGTCATTACGTATCTTCTGGTTGCAAAACTATGTCCCTTATTGTTACCATGACCGCTTTCCTTAGATACCTCATTTCTGAGATTTGTAGCTGGCTCTCCTTTAAGGCACAGTTAACGCTGAATACTTACCTGTATGCATTGTTCATGATTTACATATACTTCATTATACGGAATATGCATTTCAGAAATTTACTTAATTTATAAACCTGACAGGTGAAGGTAATTACCTAGTTCTGAAATGACCTTATATGATCCACAAGGAATTAATAGATGTTTTATTATGAATTTAATTAATAGTTATATCTTTTTCTTTCACCTTTCAACTCCCAAAGGAGCATGGACCTTCAACAACCTTATGCCTAAGTCTTCCTGTCCCGTGCCGTCTGCTCAAGGTCTTTACATGTCCTCTTCATCCCCTTCATGTCTGTCTCCAGTTCTCTTCTCCGTGTGTTCTTTGGTCTTCCTCTACCTCTCTTACTCAGGGGATTCCAGAAAAGGGATTGTCTGGTAATGCTATCATCAGGTTTTCTCAGTGTGTGTCCTATCCATCTCCAGTGTCTTCTTCTCATTTATTGTTCCACTGGCACTTGTCTAGTTCTTGTATAGGTTCCACATTAGTGATCTTGTCATATCACTTCAATTCTTCTATTCTACCCAAGCATCCATCTGTGAAAGTCTGTAACTTTTTTATTGTTGTTTTTGTTGTTCTCCATGTTTCTGAACCATACAATAGGACTTGACAAATGTAGTTATATATGATGGGTCATATATGGGACACTGGGCCTAAGGGGTAATAAGTGTTCTCCAACATACAACAAAAGATGTGCTACATGGCCATCTGAGATAGACTTAGGTGTTCAGTTTGAAACAGATGATGATGATATGATTCACCAGGAAAATGTATGTTATTAGCTACAGTTCTTTCCCTTCTTTGCCCTTTACCCCCCTTGTGAAGCCATTAGCTGTCATCCAGACCCTCTGTCTCTGTGTCCCGGAATTCAGTCTATTTTACTTCATGTCCACCCTGCTCTTTTTATTTCTGTTTCTCGCACCCTTTGTCATGTGCTCTGCATATTTACTTCTTTTTTCTGTCTCGCTGATTCCTAAGCAGCAATACAGGCCTGTATCATTTTTATCCAAAATCATCAGGAACAGCTGTGTTTTGGAAAAAAGGATTTTTTTTTTTTGGTTTCTAGACGTCACTCTAATCGCATTTGAAAAGTCGCCAAAATTGCCCAACTGTTATAGAAAAGTGGGCCAAAGAAGCTTTTGATTTTCAGAATATTTAGGTTTTCGGGTGTTCAGATAAAAGGATACAAAGCTGTATTTGTGAAAATTTTGAATAAGTGTATACATATTCAGCTCCTTAGGAAGCATGGGGCCACCCCAGTAGTTGGTCCCGTTTTTGCAGGAATCTTTGCAAAAGCACTCATTGCATGTAGCAGTTACATGATAGAGCCTGCTGCCTCAAGCAGAATTTAATCTTAGTTGTCACGTACAACATGCATCATCATTATCTCTTTTGTTGCTGCTTAAGGAGCATGCATCCACCTCTGAAGATGGCCCCCCGAGAGGACGCCTATGCCAAAGCACAAACTCATGTGGCACTTATTTCTGTAGCAATTTGTTTTGGGTTACCAGCCCCTTACACAACCTCATGCTGCCACCTTTTACGACATGTCTGAGTTAGCAGCAGTTCTAATCTTTCTTCGTCTCCTCAGAGACCCCTGGGAACTACGCGCATGCACTGATAAGTTACTTGAATAAAAGAGGTACATTCAGAGTAGACAGCAGCTGAAACTTGATGACTCACAAAGCTTCGCTTTATTTACCTTCTGGTGTTGTAATAAATTATTTCCTTCAATAACACATCTGCTTCGTACACAAGGGTTGAACGCTGGTTCCTAACTGGTTGAATATATTCTGGAGGCTGAAAAATGAAGTGGGACTTTAAAAATGACTATTTATTTATGACAGCTGTTGTTGTTGTTGTTTAACTATGGCTGGCAGAGGTTCTCGCTCTTTTGCAGCAAATACCAAATTTACAACTCTTTCTCCTTGGTATTATCTATATTTTAGATCTAGGCTTTTCCTGTGGCTTTTCTGCTATTGTGTTGAGTTGAAGTCATGAGCTCCCATTTCTCCGGCTTGGTTTGCACTTAAAGGATCTTCACATCAGGTCCCAGGCTAGGAGAAAAAAGCGTGTGGCATACTGTGCATTCCCCACCATCCAAGGGGGCTCTCCAAATATGCAGAGCTAAAATACTGTGCTCTGGTTCTGGGCTCTCCCAAGGAATTGTCACATCCTACACAGAGCCACTTCTCGACTCCCCCTGCCTATCATAGTTCCATAGGGAGATCCTCCTGCATGCAGCCAACCAAGTAACAGATGGAGTTATGTCTGGGGGCTCAAGTGACTCCTCCAAGCTAAGTGAGCAATGCTGGGTTCTCAACATGTTTCACCACATAGTGAATCCCTGGAAACGTGTGGATGATTTTAAGAGTCAGTGAGGGTGTAATTAGGCTCACAGACAGAGGTTCACTTCCCCATCTGTATACTTTAGCACTGTGCTTAGCTGGTCGTCATGAAAGGATGACTCCAGGTATGCCTCGATCCATTTATTTATGTTTTAAAAAAAAGGGATACTTTTTAATACAAAATCTTTGGTCTAAACCTCAATTCAAATGTGAATAGTCAAGCATGAGGCTGATGTTAAGGTCACTATGAATACATAATAAGTAACTTTAAGTTGCAGATACAGTCAATCCTCACTATTCGTGTGTTCCATATTCACTCATTCGCACGAGTGTAACCAATATTTTGCCATTTGTGGGCACCTTGCGGGTATTCGCGGGCATGCACAGTAGGCTAAAACTTTTGAGACACCAGCGGCGCAGCAAGGAGAGATTGGCGCCTTGTTCTCGCGGCTTCCGTTGTGTTCACATGTGAGTTTGTTGAGCATCTTTCATCCACGTTTTTTGCAGTTTTACTGTTTTTGATTATTTTTGGAAAATGGCTTCATGGCTTAGTGCAAGTGTGTTGGCGAGTGTGCCTAAGCACAAGAATGCTGTGATGAGCCTCAGTGATAAAGTACGTGTGTTAGATAAAATTCTTTCTGGAATGTGTGTGAAATTTTCTTTATTTCTTAATTTTAAATGTTCTGTGTAAATGTTTTCAATGTTTGTTTTCCAGAGATTTTGTAATAATGTTTGTGTATTTGTGTGTGTGTTTGCGTGTGGATGTGTGAATGAGTAGTGACAGTGTAAGTAATTGGGTGAGTGAGTACTGTTACACCAAAAGACTGTACATACTGTTCTTTTACAAAGAAAACAGTGTATAAAATTCATTTATAAAATGCATAGTATAATAAATAAGCTGTTTTTTTATAAGAAAGGTACACAAAATGATGAATTTATGATGATTAGTAGCAAAAGTGTATGGTGAACAGAGTCCCGCAGCAGCCTTACCCCCTTTTTCCCATAGGATCAATGATTCCGTATTTGCGGATTTCTGTATTCAGGATTGACTGTAATAGCTATATTAAATTAGTAGTTTTAATCTAGGAATAATCACAATATATGCAAACTAATTTAAAAGGCTCACAAACCATCCAATGAATGACAATTTAAAAAAAAATATGACCAAGGTAAAACGAACAAACTTTATTTTCAAAGGGTTAAGAACTGGGCACGCAGGTCCATCTGACATTCTGCCCTTCCTCTCTCTCTCTCATCATGCATAATGTAACCTTTCATCCTCACAGTTACTTTAAGGATTATTTAAACATGTATCCTAATATAGCATACATTTGCAATATCCAATCATAATCAAATTTAAGACTTTTTAAAATAAATTAATTTAAAAAAAAAAAACAGAAATTAATAGGAAAAAAACTAACAGCCAAAATCCAAACCCTTCATACAGTAAATTAGACAATGATTTGAGACGTAATCAGATTAGGATGGGGTGTTATAAGAACTTATTAAATATTCAAACAGTCTGCTATAGAATGACTAGGGACTCTGCATGTTTTAGAGTGTATGCGAGAGATTTGACCAGACGTGAGCAGCTTTGAGTCCCATAGCAGATACTGCTGTAGGGAGTGAACTGTTAAAGACTTCACAATACTAGGTCCAGCTTTATGTGGTGTGGTAACCAGTTCCTTTGTACGCTGTCTCAGCCTTCCCTAACTCAAGAGCAGAATCAGACAGACTAGGCAGATAGACCCCAAAGAAATGCTCTGCACATAAAGTTAAAATGAACCTCCATTATACCAAACCTAGCATAAAAATTGAGTCCCTTACATTAAGCTGCAATTTCCACCATGGAGGAGAGCATGTTTTCCAGGGTTGATTGATAACATATTAGAAGCAATGAAAAATGCAGCCAAACTGCTGTAGAAAGGAAGTATTTAGCTATGGAAAAAAGGAAATAATCCAACCACAGTTTGGGCCCATATGTATACAGATGGTTGAGCAAAATGAGCTAAAAAAACAAGCACATGGATGGATATATATATATACAGAAAACTACAGAATGGACTGGGAATCCATATTGCAATGGCCCAGACAAAATTTTAAAACAACTTCATATCTGAAGCAGAAGTGCTAAAACAGCTGTAACAGGAATGTTACTAAAGCCAAGATATTGCTCCTTGCAAGCTCCATAACAGTTACATCTGCCCTAAAGAATCATCATCATCATCATGTAGCATGTCCTTTGCAGAATGTCGCTCTCATCACAGCCCGCCTGAAAGATTCTCGATCTGTAGTCAGCTAGGGTTATATTTTTTGCTACATTAACGCCTGATTCACTATCGCAATTAAAACGCAAGCCGTCTGGCAATTAAGCACGGTGGAACAGAGCAAAGTGCGCAGCACAGCGTAATCGTTCTTTGATCAGGGAAACACGTAGGCAGAGGCCAGGCGTTAACAGTTTCTTTGAAGAATCAAGGGCGATAAGTCTGAGACGTACCTTGGATTGTTACATTTTCAGGGGAATTAACTTACATAGCTGATATGCGGCAGGCGGGGAGAATGAAAGACAAGCCAGAGGTTGTCGGTCGGCAGAGGTGAAGAAAAAAAACCTTTCATTCAGGAATCGAACCGTAGATGTGCCCGGCCCTGGCCGTAGGTGCGACTTTCGCATTAAGGAGCGAAAGAACGGCATCTATGGATATATACCCGTCTCCCCAAAAGTCATTATCAGTTGCTCCGAGAATTTTCTGAAATAACTAGCTCGATATCCTAAGAGTTTTTCGTACAAAGTGAATGCTTAGATTCGTGGAGTTGTTTCCATCTTTCTCTGTTTGCGGTAATTTATATACTAGCCGTTAAGTGATTTAGTGTGTTAATAGTTTTTTCATTATATTTCACTGGGATTTTCTATGTTAAATTGAATAGCGTATTAAATAACACATAGCTAATTTTTTCAGCTGTAACGTAAATTTAATTACTCGCTATTCCCCAGAAAGAGATGCTATAACTGACTAGTACATACATTAAATAACTGGCTACTGACGGTATATATTATTTACTTATATCCATTTTGTGTAATATTATAAATGACTAGTGTTCATATCACGCGTTAAAAGTGATAGGATAAGCTAGACATTTGTGGTTTATAATCTAATTTAATAACGTAGTGGTTAAAGAGGTCTTACCTTAACACGTGTTAGATATAATATTGATATTTTGGTTAAATGTTTATATTTCTTTCCTAAAATCTAGGCTGATCAAAAACCCAGCGAACTAGCGGTCTTATGGTCATATGAAATTATGGTCATATGAACTTATGTCTTATGAACTATGATTGTTTGGTCCGTTGGTCTTATAAGTGTATAAGCAACCAGAAACTTTATAATATTGTTGAGTCTTCGGGCTATGACCTGTGCGGTCCATTTTCTTCATTTTATGAGAGAGACCAAACTAGAACAATAATTGTAAATGTTAACTGGACCAGAACTATACCAGATTTTACCTATATAAATCTCATCAGCCAGCTGTGGCAAAATATATTGTCAGCAACATTTGTGTAATTTAACATAGTGTCTCAGCAACCAGAGGCTAGACAACACAGGAAATATATATGTATTATTCCTCCTATGTCGGCGATCACCACGTATGAACCTTACTCCAACCAACTGAAGGCAGAGATACAGTATTTATCCAGGAAAACAATTAAATCACCAACTCCAGCGACTACCGTGAAATTTGCAGTCAGCAACTACGGCTAGTCTGGGGCTGGATTTGGCAAAAATTAATATGACACTGAATAGTCTTATTACTTATTAGTGTTTATTTCCACGGAATGCCTGCGACAACTACTGGGTAAGCGAATATGAATGTGGCCACAGTATGAAGGATTGAATGAACTGTAAGAGAGTAACATAATTTTCTGTTGTTACCACTATCATACAAATCTTTTTCTTTTTTGTTCTCACTAACCTGAGTATTTACGGGATAGATTAATTAGGAACTTGTTCTTTGTTTTCTTTACTGACTATTCCATACACTTATTGTTAACTTTTGATCTTTTGGGTTAATTAACCTCTGTTGGGATCTTCTTTTTCTTTTCCTTTACCAGAGGGGAGAACCTATTTGATTAATTTTTATTTTGTCTATAAACCATGATCTATTGATGTATATGATTTATGTTGTAAAGTTCTAGTGATAAATAAACTTAATAAACCTTAAGTTATTGTGTTGGTCAACCCCTACCCTATCTGTTATCCATAGTTTGTTTTCACGTTTGTGCGTATTTGTCACAGAATTGTGTGCACGTGGGTGCAGTGTAACTTGTATTTTGTATAAGGAGAGAAAGTGCGTCTGATTTTAAATATAGTCGTACAGATAGGCTGGATTAGAGAAATTACTCAATCCAGAGACTGTCCTTTCTCTTACACTATCACCTCGTGAGAAAAACTATTTCTTACACCTTACTCTCACATGGTTATCACTACCACCTTTGCTCAGACAGGATTTAACCTCTGCATTGCTATGGCCAGTCTCCTTCTGACCTCTTTTGAGCAGTCTCCCTTGTTGTTAATTATGGAGCCAAGATATTCAATATTGTAGAATGATTGGTAAAGAATCATACAAAGAAATAATTAGACAACCTCTCTGAAGCACACTAATGGAAACTAGTTATAAGTTCCACAAACTTATTTCTGCCCACTGCACGATATATGGAAATCAGAAGGTACATAAACTTGCCGCAGAAAGAGAAAGCCTAATTCAAACTGAAGACAGGACAATAAGAAGGTGATAAAAGCAATAATTTAAAAATAACTTCAAAGAAAAAACAGCATAGATCCGTGGTAGGTAACCCAGTAGCTGTGGGGATCTACTTTAAAAACACTGAGCTCCCATAAGATCTACCTTGATAAAATCGTGCATGTTTTCAGGTTTCAAGTATCTGGACTTTGGAATAGGTTAAGGCTATATGTAACTTTTATCTATGCTGCACGATCTGCTTCCCACAATCCCATCACCAGAGCAGTGGGAAATTCAAACTAAATATTTCACCAAAAGTTAACTTCACTTCAAAGAAAATCTTGTTTTGTTTCTTATACAATTCATGAATAAAGTAAATTTTAATACTAGCTTGTGGGTTTCACTAGAATGTGGCGAAAGTACCTTTAAACCTGAGAACACTGCACATGTGCCTGTGAGAAAGGGCTTGTCCGAAATTTACATAGATTAAACATTATTTTCTCCTCTTCAGTCTCCTAGATATCAAATAATGCATTGACTAACTGACAGCAGAGTCAGGTACCAAATTTTACAGCTGGGTTGACTTCAGTGTAATGTGACCTAGTTTTGAACCTGAAACATTTACATCGAGCACTCTAACCACTCGGATATTCACGGGAAAGACAAGCAAGCAGAGGAGCATGTCCTGCAAGAATGTCAGCTCCATTGGAGAAACAGACTGACAGCATGGCCTCCACCATCCCATCTGATGGAGGAACTGTATGGCAATGAGAGTTCAAGTCTGTGATGGACCACTACCGTTGTGACAGAAATATATGTGGTTATATGACAGCACAGTCCCGTGTACTTCCTAGTGGTCTCAAAAGAGTCAAAGAAAGATCAGGGATACTACATGCTCAAGCATGACGTACAAGGTGACTAGTATGAGGTTGTTTCCCATAGTCAGTTATGACTGAATAGGCTTTTATTATTATTATTATGAGGTTGTTCATGAGGCTGACAACCTCATCATGTATAACAAATTCCTACAGCAACCACCATTGCAAGAGCATGTGAAGAAGCCATGGTGCAGTCTTCCTGCAAGGGGACCAGCTGCAGTGGTGGTCTGCGCTCCCTAAAGAGTGCAAAGAATAATGATGATGATGATTGTGGTGGTGATGATGATGGTGGTGATGGTAGTGGTGATAATGATGAAATGACAGCAAACAACAAAGAAGTAGATGTTTGACTACTGCAATATTTATGCCAAAGGCAGCTAAAACATTCAACAAAATCTTACCGTAAATGATTTCTTTGCGTTGTTGTTAACATTGTGGGCCCTGCTGTCTGCAGGTTCCTCAGGAACACCATCATGTTCATTAATGGTCTCCTCATCATCCACATCTTTTGGTTCTGTAACATCCTCATCAACATCCTCACTGCTATTCTCCTCCTTGGATATTGTCTCATTGCTCATGAGCTGGGGTACTGGCATCAATACGTGTCCAAAGAGATTGGTCTACCTCACCATCAAAGGTAAGTCAGAATATGTCATTAAAGAAACAAAGAAGAATAGAACAAATAAATAGGACTGAGAAATTGTGCATATTATTGCTGCCAGAAATCCCCCTTGCACTTATAAAGATTTTTCTACCGGAAATATCTTTACTGAGAATGCCAGTATCAACATTCATGTCTGTAACATTCTGAAATCAGATTGGTCGTTTTGGCGAGGCGTGTCCCATTCAACCTAAGTCGGTTATATTATGGCGCATGTCCAAATATAAAAAAATCTTTAGGTTTGATAATATTTAATACTAGTGTAAAAGTCCGTCATAAGACGGGAATTAAATTCAAAAGCAGCAAAACCTAACGGCTATTCTAATTATTCAAAAGTATTGTTAAAAACCACTGTACATCACCACAGTATACGAACTACATAGCAGCAGTGAGAATCCCAATGTGTGTATACGGGATCACACATTCTATAAATATTTTTCTGCACACTGTCATTTGCGCACTTTTATTTGTTGAGTGTTACTATTTTCGGGAGAGTACATATAAGGGAAACAATACAATTAATGTCTAACTTTCAACCAGAGTTGCATCCCTTAGCGTTACTGACAGAAAAAGCTGGGATTATATATATATATATATATATATTGATTCATCATCATTGACCTTTGCACTCCCTATTGATCATACAGCCACCACTGCAGCCAGTTCCACAAGAACCTGCACTAAGTAGTCACATGCTCTTGCAGCAGTGGTTTATGTGGCAATATGTTTGACATGATGAGGTTGCCACCCCTATGTACAACCTCATACTAGTCACCTTGTACAATATACCTGAGAGTGCAGTATTAATTCTTTGTCTCTTCAGACACCCCCCCCCCCCCCCCATGATCTAAGCAAGATTTCTTGGTATACTACTACTACTTAGTCGTTCCTCTTCTATTGTGAGGTGTAGAGGTTTGGAAGAGAGAACGCCATACTATCCTATCAACTGTCTTCCTCCTGGCCTGGTTCCATTCTAGTCCTCGATCATTAACAGATTGTCTAATGTTGTCCTCCCAGTGGACACTGGGTCGTCCTGGAGGTCTGGATCTCTGGCTCTTAGCCTCCCATACCTGCTTTCTTGGCATAAATGAAATATACTACTGGACAAAAGTTAAGGGCCGCCATTCAGTTTAGACAAGGTTTATATAATTCTTCCTGAGCAGGGTCGATTTTCCAAATGTCCGGTAGCTTGAAATCTCTCAAGAAGTCTCTGAATGGTAGAGTGGGACACTGCTAAACGTCTTGCAACATGACGAACAGATTGACCATCCTGAATCCATGCCATGGCTCGACCACGGTCTACAGTGCTGAGACTTCTCCTTGGTGGCATGGCTAATGTAGTTCATTTACTGATTTATCACATACTTATTTATTGCATACTAACGGTGAACACTCTTTACCGATGATCATTTTCCACGTGCATTCAAATTCAACTCACTTTTTCACCTTTTGAACTAGTGGGGCGTGTTGCAAAAACCACGAGTTTTTGCAGCAACAATGGCAATTTTCACGTGCGGGTTAAAGTGACCCAGTTTTTGGACATTTAAAAAAAATTTACCTACACATTTCTCTGAGCTCAGTTTTGATGACATTTTCACTTGTCTTTACAGTTTGCCAATCAATTATGTAAACCTTGTCTAAACTGAATGGCGACCCTTAACTTTTGTCCAGTAGTATATAATTAGCCTGAACATCAGTTATACAGTGATACCATAACAACTATAGCTGTCATTTCTATATAAGTAAAAGCAGCAACAATCACAACAACAAATGTAACATCATCTACATCAATAATAGCAATGCCATCCAAAACAACAATTGCAACAATATATATGTCAACTACAGCAACCGTAACATACTTTAATAATAGGACACTCGCATAGAATAGGAGCATTGAAGTGGTAAGACAAAACCACCAATGTGGAACTAATGACAAGAACCAGACAGAAGCCAGTGGAACAAGAGATGAGAAAAAGACATTGGAGATGAATAGGACACACAATGAGGAAAGCTTCTGATAGCATTACAAGGCAGTCCTTATTCTGGAATCCCCAGGGTAAGAGAGGTAGAGGAAGACAAATGAACACATGGAGAAGAGAACTGGGGACACAGATATGAAGGGGATGAAGAAGACATGAAAAGACCTTGAGTCAATGTCACGTGACAGGAGGACTTGGCATGTATTTGTTGAAGGCCTAAGCTCCTTGGGGAGCTAAATGGAGTTGATTGATGATTGATTGATTGCATTAATATACATTATATATTCTTTGTTCCCCATCAGCTTAGGAGGATTTCTCTTTAAGCACAGTACCTGAAATCTTCTTCAGTGTTCTATAAGTTGAGTTTTTTTTTTTTTCCACCATGTATGCAATCCGTATCTCCTTCAGTGACCTATAATATTATGTTTGTTTACCTTGTATTAAATCTGCACCAAGATAGAATGAATACTTCAGGTTGTAAAAGGCCTATGTTCCTTGGGAAGTTGAAAGATGATGAACATGAAGAATCGCAACAATATCAATATATGCAGGGTTAGTAACAATAGAAACATCTACATCACCAATAGAAACATCTATACTAACAATAGAAACATCTATACTAACAATAGAAACATCTACATCATCAATAGGAACATCTACATCATCAATAGAAACATTTATACCAATAATAGAAACATCAACACCAACAATAGAAACATCTATACCAACAATAGAAACGCCTATATCAACAATAGAAACATCTATACCAAAAATAGAAACATCTATACCAACAATAGAAACATCTATACCAACAATAGA
Organism: Oreohelix idahoensis; assembly: GCA_024509875.1. Classification (NCBI taxonomy): domain Eukaryota; kingdom Metazoa; phylum Mollusca; class Gastropoda; order Stylommatophora; family Oreohelicidae; genus Oreohelix; species Oreohelix idahoensis. The sequence goes on from JAMPIV010015488.1 coordinate 118,388, forward strand.
AACATCTATATCAACAATAGAAACATCTATACCAACAATAGAAACATCTATATCAACAACTGAAACATCTACACCAACAACAGAAACATCTACATTAACAATAGAAACATCTTTACCAACAATAGAAACATCTATACCAACAATAGAAACATTTACATCAACCATAGAAACATCTACATCAACAATATAAACAGATACATCAACAATATAAACATCTATATCAACAATAGAAACATCTATATCAACAATATAAACATCTATATCAACAATAGAAACATCTATATCAACAATAAAAACATCTATATCACAATAGAATCATTTATATCAACAATACAAACATCTTTACCAACAATAGAAACATCTACACCAACAATAGAAACATCTGTATCAACAATAGAAACATCTATATCAACAATAAAAACATCTATATCAACAATAAAAACATCTATACCAACTTGTAAATAATCCCGGTCCTTAGGGTCTTTAATGTTTGTACATGCGCCCTAATATAACCGACTAGGGTGAACGGGACGCGCCTCGCCAAAACTTTATTTTAAAAAAAAAAAAATCTATACCAACAATAGAAACATCTATACCAACAATAGAAACATTTATATCCACAAAAACAACGACATCTACATGTACAGGGTGACTGAAAAGTCACTTCTTAATTTGACATTTTTTATATCCGCACTTGAATCCACTGGATACACATGAAACAAATGTCTAACCAAGAAACAGTAACTTCCATCAGACTAATAATTTATGTTTTTTTATTTCAAGAAACAAACTAAAATGAAAATAAAATCTACAGAGGGCTATAAGCTGATGTTACAAGAGATGGCCCACTAAGAAATTATGTGCTAAACAGACCGGATCTCATGCCAAGCTGTTATGTTAATGTGATATTGCCTTTTATGTTATAAAATGGTAGTTAATTTACTTTATTTTGTTTCGTATACATTACTTGGCTAGAAGTGAAGAATTAACAGTTAAAAAACAGAAAGTGACTTTTCTATCACCCAATATATTGACAGCAGTAAGAACGTATCTGTCAACTATAACAACATCAGCTATATGAATAATAGCAATAATATCTATATCAACAACAGCAAATGTGTCTATATCAGCAACATCAACGATATCTATGTCAACAATAGCTACAGAAACAATAGTAACTTCTATATTAGTACTAGCAATAACAGCTACATCAACAATAGCAAAAACATCTTTGTTAACAAGACCAACAACATCTATGTACACTTTAGCAGCAACATCTACATCACCAATATCAACAATGTATATGTCAACAATAGCAACAACAGCTACATCAACAATAGCAACAAAAGCTACTTCAACAGTAAGAATAAGAGCTACACCAACAATAGCAACAACAGCTACATCAACAATAGCAAAAACAGCTACATCAACAACAAGATCAGCTACATCAAGAATATCAAGAACAGCAGCATCAAGAATAGGAAACAAGCTACATCAACAGTAGCAACAACAGCTACTTCAACAAAAGAAGCAATGGCTACATCAATAATGGCTATGTAAACAATACCAACAACAGCTACATCAACAGTACCAACAACAGCTATATCAACAATAGCAACAACAACTACATCAACATTAGCACCAACAGCAACATCAATAACAGCTACATTAACAATAGAAACAACAGCTACATCAATAATACCAACAACAGCAACAACAGCTACATCAACAACAACCAAATTCACAATGTAAACAACAGTTACATCAACAGTACCAACAACAGCTACATCAACAATAGCACCAACAGCTTCATCAACAATACAAACAACAACTACTTCAAAAATAGCAACAACACCTACATCAACAGCAACATCAACAATACCAACAACAGCAACCTCAACCACAACAGCTACATCAGCAACAACAACATCAACAACAGCAGGAACAGCTACATCAACAACAGCAACAATATATAAACAATGACCATAACATCTATATTAACTAGATGAAACAAATCTAAATGAACAATACAAAATATCAATTCAATATCAACAATAACAGCAACATAAGGTCAGAAAAACTAACAACATCATTATGAAATATTCAAATTCATATTAAAAAGAACAGCAATATCCACATTAACAGAAGTAAGAACATCTACATCAAAAACAGGAAGCACACGTATATAATAAATGGTAAGAACATCTACATCAAAAACAGGAAGAACACGTATATAATAACAGGTTCAGTGTTAACACAGTAAAAGCATCAATATAGACATGAGCAACAACATCAATAATCAACAATATATAGAACATCATTTTCAACAATACTACAACCCAAGTATCAGCATCAACAACAAACACACCTCAGGGTCTTCCAGGTCCACTACGGCTGCCTCCATCTGAAGATCGCCGGGTCTGACTTGATGAGCCGGCTGGGGTCCACCTTTTCCCATTGTACATAAATCTGGGCTGATGCTGGTGCTCAGGAAAATTGATATGCCTAAAGAAATTTATGAAAAACAGCCAAGTTGAGAACAATTAAAGAAGAGTATCAGCTATGCTAAGTAATGCTTAATTCCATAACAATCAACATGTTTGGGGATTGCTGATACATAATCAGATAAGTGCAAGCTGATAGAGTGAAGACAGAGAGAAGATAAAGTCTGTAACTTCTTCTTCTTCTTCCTCGTTCGTCCTGAAAAGGACGGTGGTTGCGTTGTGTCTGTTTACGCCTAAGCTGTGATATCTGCAACTTTCGGTCAACACATCCGACTTCTGCACGGCATTTTTTAGGACCGGGTTTGCCTTCCCATTGTGATCCACACTTGCTCAGCCAGACTGCACTGCTGCAGACTGTTTCCAGGACCACCACGTGGAGGTGGAGTGCGGTCTTGACCAGCTCTGATTCGCTGGTCCTGACGCAGGCAGTCAAGCTATGAGTCACTGACTGCGTTCTCTATTGCTGCGTCTTTGGGTCTCAAGTCTTTAACTGAAGACGAGCATTATAGATAGAACCTTCATCATATCAAGTTTCTCCCTCATCTTAGCTGGAGGTCATGCTGCCATCCTGCTTCTCTCATCGAGTCGACAGTCTTAGAGGACATGTTCTACTGCTTGTCCTCCCCACACCTCAACTGGGGATCGAACCATGGACCACTGAGCTAGGAAACCAGTGCAGCACTAACTACTGCGTTACCGTGACCAGTAATTGACCAGGTGAAATAATCATCATTATCATCATCACTATTTTCCTGTACGTTCCGTATGAAGCATGCAGCCATCACTGAAGCTGGTTCTTGTTACAGGAAACTTGAAATAATCATTCACATGTTCTTGCAGTCATGGTTACAGGAAACTTGCAACAATCATTCACATGTTCTTACAGTGATGGTTACAGGAAACTTGCAACAATCATTCACATGTTCTTGCAGTCATGGTTACAGGAAACTTGCAACAATCATTCACATGTTCTTACAGTGATGGTTTCTGTGGAATCTGTTTTACATGATAAGGTTGCCAGCCCCATACACAACCTCATATTAGGGTATGATGTGTTTGAGGATGCATTACTATTCTTTCTTTGTCTCTTCAGAGACCTTGGGAATGACATGGGGCAGGTGGTATGATGCCATCAGTAAAAGGTTAATGGTAGTCACATTGCAGATACTGCTGTAGGAGTGTGAAGAGTTAGAGACTTCACCATACTAGGTCCAGCATCAAGAGGTGGGGGTGATAATTTCCTTCCTTGCTGCCTTTTCCTTTCCTAACTCAAAGAGTAGAGTCAGGTACCCATTTACAGCTGGGTAGACTGGAGAGTGTCAGTACCGTGATTCGAACCCGGCACCTTTGCCGCAAGAGACCAGCGCTCTAACCTCTATGTCAATAGGACACTATCAGTAGATTATGGTAAAAGAACATACCATTTAAAATTATAGGAACTAGATTATAACCCATCCAAGGCTGAAAAGGATATTTTCTTAATTATTTTTTTAAATTCGCAGTAAGAATGCAGCTTAATTTGTCATCAGTATAGCCATACCATGGATTTAGCAACAACAACCCCAGCAAGAGAATGGAGATACAGGCAGTTACTGCAGCTTTGAGGTGGCTGTCTGAGACTCCATCAGCCAGGGCAGTTATTATGTCAGACTCTCAGTCCATGGTTCGGAAGGTTCAAGATCGGTGGTTATGGCATGAATGGAAAACTTTCATAGAAGCTTGAATATTCAGGAACTGGTGTGGATCTGGTACCCTGGTCATGCAGGGGTACGCGGTAATGAGAGAGCAGACAAACCTCAAGAGCACCCATAGTGGAGACACTGGATATGGATAAGGGAGAGATAATGAGGACAATTAATGATCGCCTTTTAGAGAACAAACCAGCAACAGATGAATCAACAAGGCTAAGATTGCTGGAATTTGGCGTCAAATGTAAGGCTAGCAGGGATGGATGTATGAGAGGATGCACCCATCATGCATTCAAGCAGTGCACATCCGGAACAGTTAGCATTCATACCCTTCGACATATGCTGAGGAAGACTGAGCACCTATGGGTTTGCCCAGAGTGCAATGATATCGATTATGTTCCACAATAACAATGGGTGCAATAGTGCATGAATGCTTTGGTGTATGATCCCTGCAAGGAGGCCAGATGCAGTGGAGCCTCCATGCTCCACGGGAAGCGATTTAGAATGGAAGAAGGGTCAGAAAATAAGGGCTGCTTAGCAGAAAATACATCGACCGGGCGGCAGACACACAAAAATTAATGATGCACGGTAATTCTGGCTTTACACCGGATCTTTGAGCGGAAATGTAAACACATAAAAGTAATATCGGAATGAACGTCGCTGATCGTTCCGCAGAGAATAGGGCCTATTCACTTTAAGTTATTGCGTTATTTTCCTTCATATTCTGTGCGGAAAATTCAGCGACGTTCATTCCGATATTACCACAAACATGATATTACAAAGCAAATTCTTTACCGAAAACAGCTCCTACTTATATGTATCAAGTAGAAGTTGAAGAAGAAACACCATGATGAAATTGGCGGCATTTGCTTCTTTTCACTTCGCCGCACTGGGTAATCTCGCGTTCACGTTTATTTAATACAGTGCGTAATGGTGCAGAATATAAAAACAAAGTGCGCAGTTTGCTCCCACACTGTGCATACCATCATTCTTCCTCTCCAAGTATTGAACGAACGAACGAAGTTCCTATTTCTTCAGGGTAAAGAAATAGCCATTGATGCATTTTGGGGTCGTCCACATATGACGTAACGCAAGTGTTGCCTTTTTAACCCCCCCCCCCCCCCCCCCCCCCCCCCCCCCCCCCCCCCCCCCCCCCCCCCCCCCCCCCCCCCCCCCCCGGTCACAATTCGTCACAAAAACTCAGATCCCCATATGACGTCAAAAATCCTTTCCCCCCACCCCCCCTTTTCCTTTTTTTTTTTTGTACTACTGAAAAGCAACAACGTAATCGAATGTAAACTAGTTACCTAGTCATCATCACCTTTAAACTCCCTAAGCTTTCGCTTTATGAAGAGGGGAAACCCGAGGCCTGTAAATAGTAAATAAATAAATATTACACACATAAAGATATGCTTCAAACCTCCAATGAAATCGTTCGAACTAGCTTATTAACATTTACTTTATTGTGTGAACAGTACAGACACACTATATTTTCTTTGAAGTAAAGTTAAGATTCGGTAACGTTTTAATTTCGCACCTCTCTGTATATGGAATTGCAGGAATCAGAAAGCTACCACAACCTGATACAAACATAACTTTCGAAGAGGCAAAGAGTTTTATCAGAACCATATACAGACATAAATGAGATGCAGAGCATCCAGGACACATACAAAATGATGCATATTACCAGCTCAACAGAAGAGAACAAGAGATTATCTTCAGACTCCGTACAGGCCAAAACAGTTGGGATACCATCTTTTCAACAAGCTAAAGATAAGAACTACCGATGTTCAAGGCTCCAACAAGAACATGTCAGATATCTAGGGAACTGAACATTCCCAATAATAAGAAACTTCTCATACTACAGCTTCCAGTTTGGGAACAAAATCGTTTCCCTGAAATGATAGAAAACATTCCTGGAATTGAAAGAAAAAAAAGAGCCAAACTGCAACATATAGAAAATCCATAGCGACAAAATACGTAGAGAAACATTACCCACGCAACACCTGGACCCATGCATACACAGATGGATCAGCAACAAATGCAACAGAAAATGGAGGTCGGGGTGTCTTTCTGACCTTAAGCACTGGTGCAGAAAAAAGGCTGTCAGTGGCAACAGGGCAATTCTCAACTAACTTCAGAGCAGAGGCAGAGGCCTTGAAAACAGCAGCAGAGGTTATATTGACAGAAGAAACGGCAGAGAGACAAGTTGCTTTCTTTACTGATGCACAGTCAGTAATTGCAACGTTGAAAAGACAAAATAATACCGACTTTGATGACCTCAGAATAGTGCTCCACAAACTTTGTCAACGATTCAAAAGTGTTGTGATCCAATGGATCCCATCTCATTGTAACATCACCGGCAATAAAGAGGCTGACAGAATGGCAAAAGAAGGTTCACATCTACCTCAGCCTGATGCAAGCATAACTTTCGAGGAGGCAAAGAGTATTATCAGAATCAGATGCAGAAACAAATGGAATGTAGAACATCCAGGTCACACAGAGAATGATGCTTACTACCAGCTCAACAGAAGAGAACAAGTGGTAATCTTCAGACTCCGCACTGGCCACAACAGATTGAGATACCATCTATTCAACAAGCTAAAGATAGGAACTACCGATCAGTGTAACTGTAGCACTGGTAAAATGACTGCTGAACATCTGCTTCAAACTTGCCCCTTATATGTGGTACAGAGAAAGTACATATGGCCGACGCCAGCTCCTTTCGTGGAAAAGCTTTACGGGGATTCAAATAGCCTCAAACTGACTACTGCTTTCTTTGAGAACATTCAAGTGGACGTCTGCGAGTGTACGAAGAAGAAGAAGAAGATTCTACAGCTGGGAAAAGGCTATTTCAGAATAGAAGAACATTACTGTGCAGGATGTCTTCAAGACAATAATATAGAACATTTCTTGTTAAAATGTAAGAGATATGAACAAATGAGAATCCCAATATTAGATTATTTCCAGGTATCAAATTTACCTATAAATATAGAAGAGGTGTTGAGAATAGACAGACCTAGGAAACTGCATAATATAATCAAACGATATTTAACACGAACAAAAGTTAATATATAGTAATTGGGAATGTGAAGGTCTGATGTTGTTCTTACAATGCATATTACAGGTGGAAATCAACTAAATAGCTGTTAAATTAAGTTATATAACTGGAACCACTAGGCCTTTACACCCTTTCCCCTTGATATTGTTCTTGTTTGGAGTTTCTGCTTGATTTTGTTTGGTTTTATTTCGTTTCAGTGATTTTTTTTTTTTAAACATACAAGCATAATTGGTAATTGTGATTTGCCCTATTTACAATAATTTGACAGGTGTGATGCCACTTTCCCATATCGGCAGTTGTTCATATTATTTGGAATTGAAAACAATAAATATCCTAATTATAACCCATCAGAGGTTGAATGGGATATTTTTCATCATTAATATAATAAAAGGGAACTACCGATGAATAACTAGGGCAAAGATAAAATGACGGCTAAACGTCTGCTTCAAAGATCGTTCGTTCGTTCGTTTGTCTGCTATATTGTTGTTATACCCTGTTCAACCTGAAAATTGGTTATAATTGGGGTATATTGTGCGTGTTGTTTCTTCGGTGCTAGCAGGTTGATAGTCCTGAAAAGGACTGGTCCTAAAAAGGACCACTAGCTGACTGCCTGGTTACTTCTTCTTTGCTTGTCTGTTCATGGTGTCGTGGCGTGTTCATGGTGTTTATCATATCCTGCCTCCCTATCTGGCTTGTGTGGTTTTGTTTGTTTTTGCCCTCCTCGTTTCTGGATCTTGTGTCTTCCTTTTCTCCTGTATCTGAGAAAGCGCTTTTTCTATGATTGCAGGTAGTAGTCTGTTTAGTGTTTCTTCTATGACTTCTATGGCTTGGTTGTTCGTATTTGTTTTCCGTGTGTTGGATGTCATTTCCTCTACGGCTCTTCGTTCTGCTTCAATTCTCTTGAGGATTTCTGAGTTTTCTTCCTTCAGTTCTGTCAGCTTCTTGATATCTCTTTCTATTTGTTGTTGTATTCTTTTCATGTCGTCCATCATTTCCCTAATGCTCTTAAGATCTATTACATCTTCACTGTCAATTTGTTTTTCGGGAGTCTGCCTGCTTTTGTTCTCGCCCTGGAGTTTCCGTTTCATCTCTTTTACTTCCGCTGTCAGCTGATGTAACTGTCTTCTGTCAATCCTGCACTGTTTGTCTGTAACATCCGCAACCACTCTGTGTTTTGCCTCTCTGAAAGGTATGTTTTTGGACACGGCCTCCTTCAAGATGCTCTTTGTTTCCTGGAACATCGGGCAGCCTCGGTATCTTGCCCCATGGTTTCCGAGGCAGTTTGCACAGGTACGGTTTGGATTTATGGCCTTGTAATTTTGATCCTCCTTCGCCTTGGGACAGTCGCGATATGGGTGGCTACCCGCACAATACCGGCAAACTGCATCTCTCCTGCACGTTTTCTTTGTGTGTGAAAACTGCTGGCAGTTAGAGCACTGCATGACCGGAGGGATATATGCCTCTGTCCTTTTTGAAGTAGTTTCGAGCGTCAGTCTCTCAGGTCTTGTCGACCCTTCAATGGTTATTACAATCAGGTTTGTGTCTTTGCTGTCCCAAGTTTTTATCCTTTCGACCTGCGTGAATTTGACGTCTACGTTTTCGGTCTGTAGTTTGTTGTGAATCTCGTTAGCGGGCCACCTGGTGTCCACCCCTCTTACGACAAACTTCTTTGTGGTCTTATGTTTTTCCACCACCACTTTTATCTGGTGGGGCAACTTCACTTCTTTTGGACCTGCCTCAAGTTCTGTCATCAGCGAAGTGGTTGTTGTAGTTTTGTTAAGGGAAAGCACGACTCCCTTTTCGTGCCTCCTTACTTTAGAGATTCCTCTCCTGCCAGTTATTGTCTCGAGGATGCAGATCACTTTGTCATCTGGTAGGGCCCTGAGTGAAGCCTCACCTCCAGACATCTGCGTGATCTTAACGAACCTCTCTATCGCATCTGTGTCGCCTTTTTTGCTCGCCTTTGTTCCCTCTTTCCTTCTCCGGTCCCGGTCAGGACTAGATTCAAGCTTAGGTGGTGATTTTATTGTCTTCGGATTTTGGAGCAGCTTCCCTGGGGTAGCCACAGCTGTCAACTCGGCATCGTGTGGTGGTGGCTTCGAAGATGCTTTCTGGGTTGTAGGTGATGTAGATTTCTTTTATATTCTGGGTTGTCATCGGGTTTTGGTGCGGCGTCTCTAAAGTAGACAAGGTTTCAGCTGTCGATTCGGGTTCGTATGATGGTGGTCACATGGTTATAAGCTCCTGTCTTCTTTTCTCTCTTCTTTCCAGCATCTGTTGTAACGCTCTCATCATGTCTTCACGTTCTGGGTCTTCATCATCTAGGCCAGGGACGTTTGCATCTGCCCTCTCCTCTGCCTCGCAAGGAGTCGGGCCACTCAGACTCTCAGTCGGGTCACGAACGAATGCTTCAAAGATGCCCAATATATGAGAACCATAGAAAGCACATATGGCCGTCACCAATATCATTTTCGGGAAAACTGTATGGAGGTACAAATAGCCTCAAGCTGACCACTGCTTTCATTGAAAATATTCAAGTAAACGTCTGAGAGTGTACAAAGAAGAAGAAGAAGTGCAGCAGAGATAAATCTTGCATTGTTTGAACATAAGTTTTTCAGCCTGAAAGTGTCTGCCTTGAGAATGTTTCGCGCTTTTACTTTCCTGCCTTTTGTGCTGCGTTCATTTTGCGATCAAAGTTATTTGCTTTATGTCATAATTTCTTGCCTGTGTATAAAATTTAAAGTTACATTTGCACATGACAGCTTGCAAGAAAGAGCGCAAAGAAAAAGTAAAGTGAATGGGAACATGGCTATTCTTTTTACTGGAGCGAACGAGAAATGTGTGTTTACTGTGCAAGGCAGCCATCAGTTTTGCCAAGAAAGGTAATGTTGATAAACATGTTAAAATTTCATTCTAAAAGTGACCTGATTTTCCACATAACTCTGCAAACATGACTATTTTTGTTTTAAATTTTTCAAGGTAGATCTTTCGAAAACGCCGTGTTAATTAAGAAGATTCACACGGCGCCTGTGTTGACTACCGGTGACACATGCTCTCTTTGTGCAACAAACAACAATTAGAAGAATGCTGTTCAATTTAATGTATACACAATCTTAAATGCACAAGGCTCTAAACCATGCATACATTTTAAATGTATGAAGTTCTTGCATATACACCGCAACGAAACTAGCAACGATTATCCACGGTTTGCAAACTTTTTATTTATTTGTCGTTTTTATATTTTTTCACTTAGTTCTGGCTTTCTTTCCTTTTAGTTTTTGTCCGATGTCTCCGGCGAAAGCCTGATGGCTGTAACGTAGGCAGTTTTCTTTCTCCCTTATCTTTATAGTAATACGTATTAACCTTTCTTTTAAACCATCATTTAAACGTACTGATGTAAATGAAGAGGAAACTCCTGGCCTTTGAGTTTTTTAAAAAATAACGGAAAGAGATAAATTGCAGCCACTCGCAAGACAGAAAGACATTGTTGGCAAACGTTTTTGTAATTTACCGATATTCTATTGTACCATAAATACTGCTGCCGTAAACACCTGTTTTGACAACTTGAAAGGGGACAGTACTCTTGACTATTTTTGGTAGTTAGATCCCGTCTGATATCACGTTCAACAAACTTGTTCAGTGTATCAGGGATTAAAGTTTACTTTTTTCTAACAACTTTTAACAGTTGTTTAATATCGCAGTCAAAAGTGCAGAATACCATTATGGCACTCTTATCTTTTGATCTCTATGCAGCATTGTTATCTGTGGCTATGATTGACATAGCTTGCGTTGATGTTGTGATTCAAGCCAAAGCGCTTTGGGGCAAACCAACCACTTTTGCGGACAGTGAAGAAAAACACCCGTTAATTGTAATCTCTTTTGACGGATTTAGATGGGATTACTTAAGCAGAACAAGCACTCCAAATTTTGATAGATTTCTAGAAAATGGCGTTACAGCTCGCTACGGCCTTCGAAATGCATTTGTGACTAAAACTTTTCCAAATCATTTTACCCTTGCTACGGGTTTGTGGGAAGAAAGTCATGGCATTGTGGCCAACGATATGTACGACCCGGTTCTTAATCAGTCCTTTAGCTCTAGTAATGTTTCAGCAAATGATGATCCAGTATGGTTTAATATGGGCGCCGAGCCCATTTGGGTTACAAATCAACTTCAGACTCTAAATGGCAGAAGTGGAGTAATTATGTGGATAGGTGGGGGAGCACCTATTAAATGGGTAATTCCATCAAGATATCTGCACTACAACACAAGCATTAAAAATGAAACCAAAGTGGACATGTTAATAGACTGGTTTACAGACAAATACCCAATCAATCTTGGCATGATTTACTTTGATCAACCAGATGGTTTTGGTCATGCATTTGGACCAGATTCACCACAAGTGACTCGTATGATTGGTGGTCTTGATGAAGTCATTGGGTATCTTTTGACACAGTTGCAGGAGAAGGGGTTGCTCGACAACATGAACATCATCATAACAAGTGATCATGGGTTCACAGAAACACCAGCTGATAAAATGATAAATCTAGATAATTTTATAGACCCAGATTCCTACAGCATTACTGCTGTGTCACCAATTGCTAACATTTGGCCTCATGAAGGTAGTAATTTTTTTCAGTAAACAATCACTTAATTTTCTTTGCTACATTTATGGCCTAAGCCTTCTCCTTTTTTCTCTCTTGTTTTTTTTTAGGATGCTTATTTTTGCTCCTCTCACTTCAGATATTTAACTTAGGGTCAGGTTTTCTTTTCAAGGATAAGATGCCATATCAAGTGACTTACAGGATGATTTAAAAAGTCACTCCATAAATTTTTTTTGTATTTATTTCTTCACTATTATCTAACTAAATTAGATGAAACAAACATCGAAATAAAGATAATATAATACCATGTTACATTAACATTGCAGCTGAGTGTTAGATCATCATCATACCCGGCAGTAATTTTAGCTCTCTCTTGTAACGGCTCTCTATTGGCAATTTTTAGATTTTATCTTATTTTGTTTTGTTTCAGGGAAATTAGAAGAAATTTACCAGAACTTGACGGCAGGCGCAAAAATTTATGGCAACTTCAGCGTATATAAGCGGGAAGAGGTGCCTGCACATTTCCATTACACAAACAATAGGCGGATACCTCCAGTATTGGCAGTCGCATCTGACACATTCTCGTTCTGTACAGGGGAATACATACACAGACAGCGTAAGTTGATTTATTTGTCGCTGTTAATTAGTTATTTAAAAAAAAAAAAAAAACTCTTCACAACTCAGTATGGTTTTTTTAAATAGATGTAAATTAATTATAATTCAAATTATACAAATCACTTGTATTATCTATTCTCTTGTATGGGTGTGAGGGCTGGACACTCACTGCAGATACGGAGCGAAGGATTCAGGCTTTCGAGCATAAATGTTATAGAAGAATTTTGCACATTTGCTATAAAGAGCACAAAACAAATGTCTATGTTAGAGAGAAGATAAACACCTATGCAGGCCACCAAGAACCACTTTTGTCAATAGTGAAACGTCGAAAGCTTGCCTGGTTTGGGCTTGTAACTCGTCATGACTCCCTTTCGAAAACGATCCTCCAGGGAACAGTCGAAGGTAAACGGAGAAGAGGAAGGCAAAGAAAATCCTGGGCTGATAACATCAAAGAATGGGCAGGACACGGTTTCTCCACACTTGTACGCATTGCTGAGGATAGAGAACAGTGGAGGACCCCGTCTGCTGATGCTTCCACCATGGCACCCCTACGACCCATGACGTGTTATGGGTTGAGATGATGATGATGAAATTAATATTATGGTGCATAACGTTCATCTAGTATTTTAAGCAACAATTCTTTGTCAGTGGAAGGAAGGATGAGAGTTTTTTCAATATTATATAGAACCAGTCCTGACACATGGAAGTGAGTCATGGACATTTAGTAAACAAGTAGGAAAAGCACTAAAGGCAGCAGAGATGTAGTTTTACAGAAGATTGTTAAAAATAACATCTTTCTCTTCTTCTCTTCTTTCTTCGATCCTTAACCACCGACCGTCAAAGCAGTCAGTGGCCATCACGCCTAGTGGTGTCTTGTAGGGCAACAACAAATTGATTCCACTTTGCACGGTCGGTGGCCATCCTTCGTACAGTGCCCCAACTCTGGTTCATTCTTTGCATCTCAGCCTCCACAGTCCTCCGCCAAGTTGTTTTTGGTCGGCCTCTCTTTTGCTTTCCTTTAGGGGTCCAAAGCATAGCTGTTCTTGTGATGGCATCGGGGTCTCTTCTGAGGACATGACCAACCCAGCTCCAGCGTCTGCCAGCTATGATGGTATGCATGTCCTCTTGCTTGCTACGAGTAAGCAGATCTTGGTTGGTGATGGTATTCGGCCAAAAGATTCGGTGAATTTTTCTTAGGCATGTTGTGTGAAAAGAGGACAATTTTGACATTTCTTTCTCTGTGACTCTCCAGCATTCCGCACCATAGAGAAGCACAGAAAGCACGCAACTCTGGTATAATCTTAATTTTGTGCTTGTGCTGTATTGGGAGGACTTCCAGATGTTATTTAGGCTAAAGAAGGCTGTTCTTGCCTTATTCATTCTGATGTTGATGTCTTTGCCTGCCCCACCATCTGGTGTTACTATGCTTCCTAGGTATGTGAAGGTATCTGTCTGTACCAGTTGCTGATTCCTTACTGATATGGGCTCAGGGTTGCTCACATTGAGCGTCATGACCTCAGACTTCTTTAAATTGATGTTCAAGCCCACCTGCTGGCTAAATTTATTAAGTCTATCCGTTTTTTCCTGGATGTGTTGATGTGAATGTGCCAGCAGTGCAATGTCATCTGCATATTCCAGATCTTCCAATGTTGAAAATGTAGTCCATCTTATTCCTCTTGGACTGCCCTCTGTTGTCTGGCGCACCACCCAGTCTATGACTGTTAAAAATAGAGTGGTTGATAAGGGGCATCCCTGTCGTACTCCTGTCTTCACCTCGAAGGTTAGGTTGCTCTGCCCAACACTACACGTAAAGTTGGCATAGAGGCTTTTTATGATTGACACTATGCAGCTTGGAATTCCATAAGCCCTCAGTATTTTCCATAGACTGTCCCTATGTATGCTGTCAAAAGCCTTTTCAAAATCAACAAAATTTATGTAAAGCTGTCTTTGCCATTCTGAGCACTGCTCTATAATGTTCCTGAGAGTGAATATATGGTCTACACATCTTCTGTTCTTTCTAAATCCTGCTTGTTCTTTCCTCAGTTTGTAGTCTACTGCCTTTGAAATTCTCTGTATAATTATCCTGCCTAGTATTTTGCTGGGAACTGAGAGAAGAGTGATTCCTCTCCAATTATTGCAGTCTGAAAGATCTCCCTTCTTGGGCAGTTTGACAATTATTCCTTTGTTCCACTCTGATGGTGTTGTCCCCGTTTTCCACACTTGTGCAAATAGTGGTTCTAATAGTTCTGCTGCTAGCTCAGGGTCTGTCTTAAATAGCTCTGCATTTAAGTTATCATGGCCCGGAGCTTTACCGTTCTTTAACCCTTTGATTGCTGTGATGATTTCTTCTTTTCGTGGAATGTCTGTATTTACATCTAGATCGTTTTCAGCCTCAGGAACATTCAATTGTGTCTTTGGTATTTCCTTGTTCAAAAAATAACATGGACAGCTAAAAAAAGTAATGAGGATATCCTGAAAGAGGCCAGTGTGTACATGAAGCTCATTCCTCATGTTAGAAGTAATTAATTTTCTTTGGACCTGTTATGAGAAAATTAGGGAAGATTGAAGGAAAAACAGATAGAGTGTTGCAAAACAGAGATGATACTGGGCAGTTTGACATGGCATGGAAAGAAGTCAACAACAGAACTGATAAATTGTGCTGAAGACAGGAACTTGTAGAGAGACATGATCATCAATGGCACCAGGCATGGTACTTGATGATGATGATGATGATGATGTTTTGGTTGTTTCTTTGAATTATCATTATCAGTCCTTTCTTATCCATATTTTGTTTATCTGCAGGTGGTGACCATGGCTACGACAATAGACTGCAGGACATGCACCCTTTTTTTCTGGCCATGGGACCATCTTTCAAGAAAAATTTTTCAGTTGATACTTTTGACAATGTTGATGTTTATCCTTTGATGTGCCATCTCTTGGGGCTTGTTCCAGCCCCCAACAATGGCAGCTTGGAGACTGTGTCACAGTTACTTGTTCAGAAGTCAGAAGATTCTAGAATAATAATTGTCACATGTGAGTTTTTAGCAGTACCTCAACTCTTTCTTCTTTTTTTTTCTCTCTTGTTTTTTAAACATTAAGATCTTCTGCCACATGAATAGCTTTCTCGCTGACTGTTCGTTACTGATACAATTTTTTTAATTTAAAAAAAATGTTAATTGATTAAAAAAATGTTTAATCCGTTCTTTCAACTCATGGCAGAACATTAAGCAAACTTACATTTTCAGTTGCTATCTTACCCTAGTCTGTCTAGTTCATTCCACATCTATCATGGTTCCTTCTTTTTACTATGTTTGAGCGTTTCGTTACCTCATTATCATGAATGGTTTAATCTCTACCCACGCGAAAATTTATGTTTTATGCATCATTGAAATATACTGTTACAACTTCAATTTTTCCCGTTTTACTTCATAACTATTGCATTAATCAAGTCCAGCACAAAAATAAGAATCTTGAACTCAAATGTCAAGTCAGTCCTATAATATGGCTCTGAAACATGGAGAACAACAAAAACAAACAACCAAAAAGCTACAGACTTTCATAAATGTGTGCTTGCCTAGAATCATCATCATCATCTCAACCCGTAACCCGTCATGGGTCGTAGGGGTGCCATGGTGGAAGCATCAGCAGACAGGGTCCTCCACTGCTCTCTATCCTCAGCAATGCGTACAAGTGTGGAAAAACCGTGTCCTGCCTATTCTTTGATGTTATCAGCCCAGGATTTTCTTTGCCTTCCTCTTCTCCGTTTACCTTCGACTGTTCCCAGGAGGATCGTTTTCGAAAGGGAGTCATGACGAGTTACATGCCCAAACCAGGCAAGCTTTCGACGTTTCACTACTGACAAAAGTGGTTCTTGGTGGCCTGCATAGGTGTTTATCTTCTCTCTAACATAGACATTTGTTTTAGAGAGAAGATAAACACCTATGCAGGCCACCAATTGTTGTCATAGCCAGGAGTGGAATTGAGGACGAGCTCTCAATATCTGACCAAATGCTCCTAAGGCATGCGTAACACAAAGCCTCTGACAACAAAAGTCCAACTCCTGGCCTTCTCGTGGCAGCACCGTTTAATACTAACAGGTGAAGGGGCGAAAGGCGAGTGTCTGGCGCCTTAAAACCAGATTGCTCCAGGTACATTTTTGTATGTACCTGCAAGGATACTTGGAGAGGAGACGGGCACCGCCAAGCAAACCTCTTGCCCACTGAAATGCTATGATGCCTAGAATAGAAGGATTTAAATGTAGCGACAAGGTCACCAATATGGAACTGGTGACAAGACCTAGACGAGTGTCAGTGGAACAAGAAATGAAAGGAAAGACGCTGGCGATGGATAGGACACATATTGAGAAAACCTTCTGATAGCATTACAAGGCATCACTTGTTCTGGAATCCCCAGGGTAAGAGAGGCAGAGGTAGACCAAAAAACACACGGAGAAGAGAACTGGAGACAGAAATGAAAATAATGAGGAAGGCATGGAAAGAACTTGAGCTGATGTCACGTGACAAGAGGACTTAGCATATTTTTGTTGAAACCTTATGCTCCTTGGGGAGCTAAATGGTGTTGATTGATGATTGATTGATTGCATTAATATACATTATATATTCTTTGTTCCCATCAGCTAATGAGGATTTCTCTTAAGCACAGTACCTGAAATCTCACTCAGTGTCATTGAAGATTATGTTTTTTTTTTTTTTCACCTTGTATGCAAACTGCATCTTCTTCAGTGGCCTATAATATTATGTTTGTTCACCTTGTGTGCATTCTGCACTCCGATAGAATGAATACTTCAGGTTGTAAAAGGGCAGACAGTTGTATGAAGGAGGGACACTTCTGATGATCAGATTGTCTCGTGTTGTAACACTCTATATAGAATTTCCTGTCATCCTTTTCTCATCACTCCCTCTGGAGCATGAGACACAGTTTTCTCCATTTGGATCTTTCTTATGTGAGCACACTCAGGTCTTTGGTTTTTCTCCATGTTTTCCTAGGCATTCCTTTCTGTGCCTTTTCTGTAGGGTTCAGAAAGTGGTGCCTTGTAAAGCTTGTTAAGTGCATTTTGAAAACACATCCTGTCCATCTTTTTATTTTATTTTATCAGTGTAGCTTTTAATCCTGTGCCTTTAAAGATTTCAGCATTCTTCTTCAAGGACCATGCCATGTGGCATAGACAATCATGTCTCTCCACAACTTCCTGTTTCCAGTACTATTTATCAATTGTGTTGTTGACTTCTGTCCATGCCATGATGTCAGACTTTCTAGTATCTGGTCTCTTATGTCTTCCTCTATTTTTTTTTTATTTTTTTTATGTAAAACTTTTACCTCGTTTTGGCGAGGCGCGTCCCGTTCAACCTAGTTGGTTATATTAGGGCGCGTGTCCAAATATAAAAGACCCTTAGGTCTTCAAGCCCACTTATTGTGACCTCTCATCGAGAATTTTCATTTTCTCTTGCTTCTGATTATGGTTATGGGACAGAAGAGCCAGGTCATCTGCAAAATCCAGGTCATCAAGCTGTTTATTCAGATTCCACTGGATTCCATTTCTGTTGTGTGATGTCAATGTTTTCATAACCCAATCTATTGCTAGTAAGAAAAGAAATAGAGACAAGAGGCATCCCTGTCTCACTCTCATTCTAATCCTGAGCGGTTCTGTAAGCTGTCCTTCATGAAGAACTCTGCATGTCATGTCTTCATAGGTCTTCTTTATTAACTCTTTGACTCCAGACCAACACTCTGAGCGTTGCAAAATTTAACACGCCGTGCCAGAGCAACACTCAGAGCGTGGTTTTTAGTTTATCACGAATAAACCCTAAAAATCGTCCGCTTAATGCAGTTCATATATTAAAACTCGTAGAATGATTTAAACAACTAATTTGACTTTAGTTAATCAGCACATGTGCGTGTTTTGATGTTATTATCACAATTTTTGTGAAGATTCGCGTGTTTACGTTTTTCGTTGTTTTTGCTAGAGAAATATGTCACGCTTTATATTTACATTTTCTAAGTCTCCTAAGCAAATAATTGTGTCAAAATACTATGAAACATTGCTGACATTGATGATGATTGTTTGATAGTCACAGTTTGTTGTCAAAATACGGAATATATGCAGAAAAGCTAGACACACTAGATTTAGTTGATGAGTGGGCGTAGTCATATTCTGGCCGATCAAAAAGCAACAAAACTAGACCTACCGTAACATCTAATCACTAGTTCTTGGTAGAAGATGAAGCTAGGGATACTATTAAAACATTAAACAAGAGTAAAAAAGTATTTATATGGCGTTATTCTTATTTATTTGTTTGAAAATTACGTAATGCACAATTGCATAATTTATTTTTTTCTTACAAAGAACCACGGAAAAACTGGTGCGAATAACACTAAATGTACTAATTTTGGCCATAAGCATGTTTTTTTTACTTTGTATATGGATTAACTTGACGTTTGAAGACTAAAAAAAAAGTTTTATTGTCTACGACAGTAATTTGTCTTTGGTAAGATCGTATTCTACGGTCAACTTTTTAGCGTTTTTCAATTTTACATGCAAAATGATTAAATTATACCGAACATACTTGTGTTAATACTACCACAGACATTATATATTTGAATTCTCTATACATTTCCCTACAGTTTGGTATATAATAAGTACATGTTCAAAGGAAAATTCACAAACAAATTTAGACTGAAAGATGAACACTTCACTCTATAAAATTCTGCCCACAAAAAAAGTCTGGCACAGCGTGCAAAATAACTCTGGAATGAATGAGTTAAGTTAATGGTCTTCATGGGAACTCTAATGCCTCATCAATTTCCAAAGTGATTCTCTGTCTACACTGTCAAATGCCTTTTCATAGTCCATGAATCCGATGTATAGCGGTGAATTCCATTCAGACTTTGTTCATCTATTATTCTTAATGTGGCTATCTGGTCTGTACAGGATCTGTTTTGTCGAAAACCTGCCAGTTCATCTCTCTGTTGCTTAGCTGTGGACTCTTTTAATCTCTCAAGGATGATTCTGTTTAATACTTTCATTTCTGCTGCTGCTTGTGCAGTTTTCCTTTGTTCACTCTGCGTGCGAACATTCTAGGTGCCAATCCTGGAGATTTTCCTAGACAAAAAAAGGTTAGTCTGCAACCCAGACTCCTTTCGGCTTTCTCTGGGTTGCTTTATGCGCCTCCTTTCCAGAGAAACTTCTTCTGTCTTGGGCGGCTGAGTTGATTTATATTCTTTATTTGACTTGTTCATGTTTGTTGAAGTTTTTTTACGGGATGGGGCAACCAGCTCCATGCCCAACCCTCCTTAGTCGCTTTTACGACATGCATGGTAGGGTACAGTGTTACTATTCTTTGCTCCCCTTTCGGGCCCCGGTAACACACAGGTGGTTGTCTTTGGTTACTGCCATTTATCATTTGTAACATTATACTCACATCACTTTTGTGTACATCTCCATGCTGTTTTGCTGTTATGTATGCATTGTCTTTATGTTCTAGCCGTGTTATTTGAAGAAGAAAATGTTTTGGCAGTTTTTAAAATTTTTCATATCCTTTTTTTTTATATTTATTTATTTATTCGTAAGGTTAGACATCATCTATACTTTCCCATCATATTTTGTTAAATTGATTGTTATCATTATCAGTCCATCTAATCTGATCTGGGGATTTTGTTTTGTTCCATCTTTTAATTCAGCCAAAAATATTTGTCTTCATGTACATCTGGTCTACCTTTCATACTCCTTTACTCTTCTTTTCATTGCTTGCCTTGGTCTTTGTATCTGTTTTGATACAGGGTACATGACCAGTTCATCTCCACCTGCTTTGTTCAGAGTTTAATGTTATTTATTCCTATTTATCCTCAGATATTTTTTTTTCATTTAAAAAAAAAAAAAAAAAACTCATGTGAACCTGATATTATTTTTTTCATGTTTGCAATACATGGCTTATAGTCAGCCAGTTATCGAGGCAAGAATCTCTGCCTGTTGTTGGTGATGTCAGTTTATTTTTATGTGTGTTTCTTCCGGTATATTCACAAAGACAGCTACCTTTGCTATTCAGATCAAGATCAAGGTTGAATTTGGATCAGTCCTCAATCAATCAATAACCTTTAGCTCCCCAAGGAGTATAGGCTTTCAACAAAGACAGGCCAAGTCCTCCTGTTGCACACCATCAGCATCTAGTTCTTTCTGTCTTCATCTTTTTCATTTCTGTCTCTAGTTCTCTTCTCCGTGTGTTTTGTGGTCTACCTTGGCTTCTCTTATGTCAGACCTATCGTTTGAAAAAAGTGTGGGTAAATAAGTAATGATTACTGAAACTGTGGGGAAAAAAATATATGCTCACAGACTTCTGCTTCTCTTTGGACATGAGAAGTTTATTTTAAATTACGAGCAAGTAACCCACCAAAACATGGTGACAGCACTAATTCTCCAGTGGTCGTTTCATTCATGTCCATTTTCCTTTAGACGTAAATCAGTGATACCAAAAAAGTGGCACAAAAGCACAGAAAAGCTCATCTGTGATGAGCAATGATGCTTCTCTGGCTAAATATGTAAATATAACAGAGTGGTGCATTGTGCAATGAACTATGTTTAATATAAATGAGGAAAATTTCAGACGTGTTGTAAAGGAAAAAAACAGGCATGAATACTACTCAAGCCTTGCCATGAAGAAATGGAAACAAATGCATGTTATTTTAGGAGGCGCACAATTTAGTTTCCAGGCAGCAATGTGCATCTTTATTACAATTTCTCGAAAATGCACAGTGACAAGATTGTAAGTTGGTGGAAATTTATTGTGGGACAGGACGCTAAGAAAATTCTATATATGAGGAATTATTATTGCTAACATTACAATTTCTGATGATTTATTATTATGATGGTTATTATTTATTATTATCATTAGTAACTTTAGAAATTAATTTATTCTTTCGTAATATTTTTTGCAGATGTCTTTATTGCCATCTTCGTTACATTTGTGGGCGGTGTATTTATTGTCAGTGCATGCCGGCATTTTTATCACAACAAATACGTCAAGCATGGAGACTACTGTAGCTTTGCTGTGAGAACTAATGGTGTCAGGGCGTCAGTGGAAACGAACACTGCCATTAGGGTGGCAACAGCGTCTTCAGGATTGGAATCTAAACTTAGTGAATCTAAGGTCCCTTTACTGCTAGATCAGGAACATGATGATGCATCTTGATATCCTGTTTTGTTGTAAGGTATTGCCCAATCTCCTTTGATGTTCCCTTTTATTGTAAGGTATTGCTCAATCTCCTTTTATGTTCCTTTTTATTGTCAGGTATTGTCAATCTCCTTTTGTGTTCTGTTTTTTTGTGATGTATTGTCCAATCTCCTTGTATTTTCTGTTTTTTGTAAGGTATTGTCCAATCTCCTTTTATGTTCCATTTTTAGTAAGGTGTTGTCCAATCTCCTTTTATGTTCTGTTTTATTGTGATGTATTGTCCAATCCCCTTGTAAGTTATGTTTTAGTGAAAGGTGCTTTCCAATCTCATTTTATGTTCCTTTTTATTGTAAGGTGTTTTCCAATCTCCTTTAATCTCCTGTTTGATTATGAGATATTTTCCAGGCTTCTGTTGTGCTTTATTTCATTGTATGGCATTTTGTACCTGGACACACACAAAAAAGTGATTGGATGTGAGTGTTTATATGATAAATTATAGAAGGGTTTCGTAACCTTTTTTGTGCCATAGACCCCTGTGTTCGTCCGATGAAGGCTTTTGACCCCTTCTTAGAAAAAAGTACATGAAAGCATAATAAAAAAAAACTTCACAGTTTAAATTTTTGGTTATGTACTTTGCGCCCCCCCCACCCCACCCCCAGAATCCAAGGGGCCTGTGGGCCACTGGTTAAGAAACCCTGAATTATAGAAAGGTAGGAAAACATTAAAAAATGTTATGTATCAGTCAAATATTACATTTATTTGCATTGGCCAGCTTTTCCTAAACTGTAATGTTGTTTTGCTTACTACCATTACAGTTTTTTGTCGTATTTACATTCCAGTTGTGGACCGACTTACTTAATATATTTTTTCTATTTAAAATATATGCTGGCATATCTCAAACCTAAAATAATCTTGCATACCACTGGTTCAGAAATATTGATGGATGACTTTTGGTCCTTGAGGTTATGTGTTATTTCAGTTGTTAATTATCTTCTCCTTTTGAAATGTCTCCATCTATTTACACTATCCACTGTGCCATTAAAAAATGTTTGCCATTTTTATTGTCATCCTGATCATATATTAGACTGATTTAATATTTATAAAGTTCAAATTGACATAAAAGAATGCAGACTTTGACTACA
Organism: Oreohelix idahoensis; assembly: GCA_024509875.1. Taxonomy (NCBI): domain Eukaryota; kingdom Metazoa; phylum Mollusca; class Gastropoda; order Stylommatophora; family Oreohelicidae; genus Oreohelix; species Oreohelix idahoensis. The sequence goes on from JAMPIV010015488.1 coordinate 141,185, forward strand.
TTAATATCTTAGACTTAAAGAATGCAGACTTTGACTACATTAATATCTTAGACTAGTTATAGTATTGTAATCAGCTTTACCAGGCTACTTAGAAGTAATTGCCATGTTTGTGGCTTTTATTTTTTCACCAAAGCCACCCAATGAATGTGCTAATTGTTTTTTTTTTTTTAACTTATTGGATTGGTTTCAGATGTATGCCTAAGGAAGTTGTCTTGAACTTGTTCATTTCACTAGTTAAACATTTTGGACTTCATGCTGTGATAGTGGTACATGATGAATATGGTCTGGCAAAGAAAATAAATAGATCAGAGAATCTTCAGAAACCACAAAAGTGTAGTTGCAGAGAGTGCTACTGAAAAGTGGTTAAAAATGAATAAGATTTGAAAGAAGCAGATAAAAGAAGACAGATCATCAATCGCATTAAGAAAGCAGTATGAAAATGTATTTCTATATTTTCAGAAGCAAAGGCTAGGAAGTAAAATCATAACAAGAAAGTTTGAAGGTGAAAGAAGGCAAGGATTACAGAGGCAGAAGATATTTGATAATTTGAGATGTTTAGCTACAAGTGCGTTGGATAGTTCCCAGGGTTCTCCAAATTAACAAATAAAGAACAGGACTACTGCATCCTCAGGCATGTCATACAAGGCGAGTAGTATGAGGTTGTACATGGGGTTGGCAACCTCATCATGTCAAACAGATTGCCACAGAAACCACTGCTGCAGGAGCCTGTGAATGCTTGGGGCAGGCTTCATGCAAGGGGACCAGCTACAGTGGGGACTCTTGCTGCGGGAGAAGCATAAAGAAAAAATGTTGATAGCTAATAAGTAAAGCAGATTGAATTGCATGTCCAAGGGGCAGAGAGGAATGAAGATAGATGATCACCTGCAGTGAAATGTATGGTAAATAGTGACAAGTTCTGATATCAGATTTTACAATATTACAGTCTGTATCCTTATATCTGAAATCTTCATGGACAGCTTTGTTTCAGAAACCAGATTTTTTTGGGTTTGTAGATGTCAACTACATCGCGTTAGAAAAGTTGCCCAAAATGTGTTTGAAAATTGCTCAAAGTTGCCCTAAATAGTCAGAAATCGGCCAAATTATTATCAGAAAGTTACCCCCAAAAAACATTTGATTCTCAGAATATTTTTGGTTTTCGGGTGTTCAGATAAAAGAATATAGGCCTGTATCTTTAGCCAAACTGTTGTTAATGCATTTCATTGTTGTTATATTGGTTTTTTTTTCTCTTATTTTTTATGCAGCCAACGACTATTGCAATACTACCCATTTTACTTTGTCAAAGACATGCTAATCCTGTTTATATTGTCACATAATTATCTAGGTCACATTATGGAATGGTAGCTTCAAAATCTGCATATATATAGAAAGGGTAAGACAAGTCCAAGGACCATTGACGAATCAGACTTATCAGTATTGGAGCTATAACTCCTGATGTTCTGGACTCGTCCATAATAGTAAAGGATTATTTTAATTTAAAAAAATAAAATTATTTGTAGACATCTCACTTATATTAATCACATTTATAAAAAATCCTATTGTATGGCTCAGCAACATGGAGAAAAGTAACAACCAAAAAGCTACATACTTTCATAAATGGATGCTTGTACTGAATAAAAGGAGTGAAGGATAAGAGAGGGAGATTAGGAACAAAAGAACACATGGAGAAGAGAACTGAAGGATAAGAGAGGGAGATTAGGAACAAAAGAACACATGGAGAAGAGAACTGAAGGATAAGAGAGGGAGATTAGGAACAAAAGAACACATGGAGAAGAGAACTGAAGGAGATGAAGATGACATGGAAAGACCTTGATCTGGTGGCATGGGACAGGAAGACTTGGCTTAAGCTTATTGAAGGCCTAAGCTCCTTGGTTAGTTGAAAGGAGATGAACAGATACCAAAACCAGGACATGTGCCACATTAAGGGTATGCTGACTTAGGAAAACATGAAAGAATAGTAGGGAAGGAACAAAGTGAAGTAGAAAAGACTCAGGAAAAATATTGACTGGCTCACATAAGACAGGTCCAAGTGAAGAAAGTTTGTCAGACCCTTCTGCTTCAAGCGGAGACAGAAAAAAGAGAAGTTATACTGCACACTATGATGCTATAGAGCGGAGAGTCAGCATAGGGTAGATCACGCTCTGCTGGTAGATCACGGGGGTGACTTGGTAGATCTGTGTGTGACAAGAAGAAAAAAATGTTTTAAGCAAGGGAAATTTCAGACTTGCACTCACCAGTCTTCGTTTACAAGCGCAGTATTAAAGGTGCTTTTTCCGCATTCAGAGTTAAAACTCATGAGCTAGCTTAAACATGTCATTTTAATCATGCACTGCATGAGATAGGAATGTGATATTTTCTGTGAAGAGAAGTTCACATTCAGTAAAATATCATTTAGTTTGAATTTTCCACCACTCTGATGATGGACATTCCGACCACGCTGAATGCATAGGTTGTATTATATTTTTTTATGTTTCATGTTTCCCACTTAACTCTCACTTTCTTCCATTTCTGTTTGTTTTTAGTTTGTTCCTGACGAAGGACTTGTGGTCGCAACTTAGGCAATTTTATATGTCCTAGTAAAACATTTAACCCCTCTTTTTTTTACAGGCAGTAGATCATCAAGCTGAGATAAGTGTTACTTACAGGCTGCACTTATTCCAAACTCTGAAACCTGTATATAGACAGATTTTATCAAAGTAGATCTTTACAGAACTCAGTGTTTCTGAAGTTGATCCTCACAGATCCTGGGTTTCCTGTCACTGGTTTAGGCTAATTACAGTATCATAAATGGTATCACTTTGTTTCTCTCTTGCTTTACCTTTTAGTTCCATGGAGCTCTCCGAAGACAGCGAGTATCTGCCTGAATGGCGAGAGGACACCTGTCAGCGTACAGGGAAAATAGGATACTCACGTAAAATCAGTCTCAGGTTGGACATACTAACCTGAGATTTCACCTCGAGTAATAGCGGGCATACGTTAAAACAAAAAAAAAACTTCTATGGAGACCATAGACCTTCACTGAATGAACAAACAAATGAAATCTTTATTTCATCAGGGTAAAGAAATGGACATTTTGCTGTTTTACACTTCTGCCTCGCAAAAGTACAATTCTATAAGTGTTTTAAAATTCATAATTGCAGCAGTATTCACTTAGTGTAACACACACATACGTACACAGAGAGAAAGAGAGGAGTGCAGTGAGAGAAAGCCATGCCTTTTTTATTTAACCAAACTGTTGTTGATGGATCTCTTTGTTGTTATATTGTTGTTTTCTGTTTGTTTACACAGCCAGCCACAATAGCTACCCATTGCACTTTTGCCAAAGATGCGCTAATCCTGTTTATATTGTCACATGATTTTTCTAGGTCACATTCTAGAAAGGCATGCTTTTAAATTTATGCTAATTTGTGAGAATTTTTAAACTAGTCCGTAGAGACCATCGATGAGTGAAATTCGTACCATATTGGTGTGAGAGCGAGCTATAATTCCTGATGTTCTGGAAACATCCGTAGAAGTAAAGGAACATTTAAAAAAAAATTGTGTACAATGTTTGTGCATGTATCACCTATATTCATCACAAATATCACAAGTGATACATATACTACAATTTAAGCAACATTGAGAAACGAATGAAAGAATTGTCGAAAAGAAGCAAACAGTAGCAGAAAAGACTAAAAATCTTGACTAACTCATATAAGACAGGTTCTAAGGAAGAAAAAAATAAAACTGTTGAGAGCATCCCAAGGCTGTCCTTGCTCTGAAATCCCTGGCAGGGTTTCTTAGCCTGTGGTCTACAGACTCCAAAAGGGGTCCGTGAATGGATCACAGGGGATCTGTGAATGGATCACAGGGGATCTGTGAATGGATCACAGGGGATCTGTGTACTACTTACTATGTCATTCCTCTTCTACCCTGGGGTGTAGAGGTTTGCCAGAGAGAGTGCCATACAATCCTATCAGCTGTCTTCCTCCTGGCCTGGTTCAAATCTAGTTGTCGGTCCTTCTGAGATTGTCTAATGTTGTCCTCCCAGCGGACTACCATGTACATAACCTAAAATTTTTAATGGAAAGTTTTTTTATTATGTATTTATGTACTTTTCTTTTTCCAAGAAGAGGTTCATAGCTTTCATCGGGCAATAAGAGGGGTCCATTGCCTTCACCAGATTATCAAAAGGGTACATGGCACAATAAATGTTAAGAAATCCTGCCCCAGGGTAAGAGATGTAGAGACAGACATGGAACAGATAAAGAAGACATAAATATTGGTATACAAATTATCAGCGAAGAGACAAAAATAATTATTTTAAAGAATTTTTTCCATGAAATGTTTGTTCAGTATCATGCTAGGTTTGCCACATATTCCTTACCAATTCACCCCTGAATATGTGGGAATTATTTGTTCAGAAAGTCACCTGAAATGACTTATTTCTACGTTACCTCGTTATGTAAAACAAATTGTTACAAAACCTACAACTGCAAGGACAAAGGAGGTGCTTAGGTGTAGACTTCTTCTAGCAAGGGGGCCCAGTTCAGTTGTGGCCCCATATTCCATAAAGAGCATAAAGGGTTAATGATATCATTAATCTGATTGATGTGATACTGCACGTTCTTGTCTGTAATTATCTTCAAGTGGCATAGGAGATCATGTCTCTCCACAACTTCCTGTCTCCAGTACAGTTTATCAATTCTGTTGTTGACTTCTTTCCATGCCACGATGTCAGACTGTCCAGTATTTGCTCTCTTTGTCTTCCCTGTCATGAAATATTCTAATCCACATATATAAATTAAAAGGTAAATGTAAAGCCTAACAAATAAATTTAATAAAAGAAAAGAGAAATGGTAAAAGAACAGTGCTGTCACAATGACTGTACTCGAAATCCCCTTGTTTTCTACTTCGTCTGCAAATTGTAACGCTTTCACGTTGATAGTAAAAGCCTACTGTGTCGCTGCACGCTTTCTTCAATGAAACGTGTACTGTATTTCTTTGAAAAACCTTGAGATACGCAAGCTGATCAATGACCTAGATTTAATATTTCATTCATCCCATACACGGCGTAACTAAAAAGACAGATAAAGCAGGAGAGAGAGAGGGGCGAATGAAGGCAGGAAGCATGCAATACTAGACACGCGTCGCGCGATACACAATTGCTGCCGTCACGCGTGTAAGGCCACATGCACTAACTTTTTTTCAGACGGACAGTGATAAAAACACTAACCTTCCCAGAGTTAGGTTTTAAAAAACCTGGAAAACGCTAATTAGGAAAGATGACATTAGATGGGTTTACGTTTGAAAACATGACAGTACCCAGACACCACATGGGGATGGAAGTGAACAAGAGGTGGTAGAAAATACATATTTTGAACGCAGCCACTTAGCTCTTTTAAATTTGTATATTTGGGTTCCTTAGGGCTTGCTGACAAAGAATATGTAAAACGTTACGCAAATAGTCTAGGAATTACCAAGTTATGGCCAAAATAAAATAGTGGGGGTGCCTGACAGCATGAAATCATTTCTGCTCATAAAATTTTTTTATAACGTGTTTGAAAAAACATTACGTTACGGAAATAGCCTACCATGTTAACTCCTATTTGATTGGAGCGCAACAAATGTAAGACTAAACACGATTGGTCGGGCTATAATTACTATCTTGTGTTGTCAGGGGAAACGTGAAAAGGTGTACTTTTTTGAAAAGATGTGTAGACATGGTTTGATTGGGTAGAGCTGCGAATATACTCAATTCAGAGCGTCTGTTCATTGCCACATCTTGTAATAAACCTACTAAGAAGCAGTGCGTTGAGCACCAGTGTATATTTTTATAAAATAAAGCCTGGGACATCGGCAGATCGGAGTTGTGCTATGTTCATTGCCAGTCAACGAAACTGTTTATTATTTCTATGAATTGTGGTAAGCTTGAAATATTCAATATCTTTTAATGAAAATTGAATGTAAATTGATAATTTATGTCTGTATATATGTGTAGTTCAGTAGCAAACATGATGTAAAGCCTATAATGCTCCAGCCTGAACAGAAGGTGTCGGAGGAAAGTAAAACTGCATGGAATGGCCAAACAGTACACTGACACCTAGATGATTGACTAGAAAGAAATAATGCTGGAATTGCAGAGGCGTAGTAACCATTAGGGAGGAAAATACTGGTATAAAGTATTTCAGATGAAGCTGACAGTTGGCCTAACGCTCTGAACTCAATGTTTGTGATGTATTGTGCTCAGTGTAGAAAGAGAGTATAAATTAGTTATGACGTAGAAGGTACATCCTTCTTGTTTCAGGGACCGTGGTCTTAAAGTTATTGAGCAGCACCTGGTCAGAGCTTTGCTGAAGCCAGAGGCGGACAGCATACTCCTTGGTCCATATAGCAACCAGTGGGGTGGCTCCAGAACTCATTAAAGTAATCGAGCAGAGGAGTCTTTTACTGCAGTCATCCCGAAAGATAAGAGAGTGTGGCCATGGAGCTCAACATTATGTACCCCCATCTTAAAATGACATTGTAAAATAAAATTAAGAGGGGAATTTAATTGTTTTAATACCAGGAACTGAGAACATCTCCAATACTAGTTCCAATAGAAACAAACTATTGAAGTCATGATGACAAATACCAACAGAGCTTGAACAAAACAAAACCAGTATTACCTCATATTACTACTACACAACTGACACACATAGGATACTATTAATAATATATGTCACTACACTATTCATATTGATAAATTCTGTACATATAACTTGTAATTAAAATTGATTGTGATTCCTGGTTCCCTTTGTATTTGAATCAGGACACATATACATTCATGACAGCACTGAATACATATTGTTATTTGAAAAGTTATCAGTGACTCCTTTAAGATATCCTCGTAGATTGTTTTATGTATGTGAGTGTCACAGTGTTGTCAAGTGTGGTGGAATAAATTAAATTGTTTATCTGTCTGTTGTTGCTATGACTTACACTTCATCATACACATACCCTAGACATATAACGTAGTCATCACACTATTCCAGAATAATTCTGACTGAGGTATACATATGTGGCAGCAAGTAAGGTTATCTATAATACACTACTCTTATTAGATATAGATACCTTCACAGCTGATCTCAGTCAGTACACTAAGTCCCCTATAAATATTTATAACATCCCACTTCACCACATATATTGGGGGCTCGCTCTCGGGATTTTGAATCTTTCCCTATTACAAATATTGGGGGTAATTCACTTCAGGGAATAATAAGAATTAAAAGGTATCCTTGGGTGAAAATAAATAAGGTTGAGCTCACAGTGCCTGTGTTGTCCTAAGTTAATTAGTCATAGATAAAATTGTTTAGTTACATATTTTAGACATTTATCTGTTAGACAATGGCTGACCTGGCAAAATTTCGATCTGCTGCTGTACAGACTGCGAAAGAGTTAGGAATGGACGGGCAGATTATGATTTCTTATGTCACTGCTGAATGTGACAAATATATTGAACGAGAAGAAAGAAGATTAGAAAAAGAGGCCGAAAGAAAGTTAGAGGCTGAAAAGGAAATTAAGAGGTTGCAGATTGAGGCTGACAAAGAGGCTAAAACATTGGAGGCAGAAAGAGAAGACAAAAGATTACTCCTGAAAATGGTGCCAGTCCCTTTGCCTCTGATGCCACTGCTAGCCAGGGAGCCTCAACCTCAGCTATGAATTTTCATTTAGATCATTTTGTTGAGAAAGACGATGATATAGAGAGCTATCTAAATAGGTATGAACTATTAGCTACCACGTATGGGTTAGAGAGAGAAAGATGGAGCTTAAAGTTATCTCAAGGACTTCGTGGGGCAGCTTATGAAGTTTTTGCAAAAATGAGCAGAGGTGATCAGGAAAATTATGACATGCTAAAGCAGGCTCTTTTGTTAAGATATGAAAAGAATGCAGAATTCTATAGGAAAAAATTTAGGAATGCTAAACTACTGTCAGGTGAAACCTATCACCAGTTCTCTGCACGAATAGAGACATACTTGGAGAAATGGACTTCTCTGGGGAAAACCCAAGATCTTAAGGAAATGGTCCTTATAGAGCAATTAAGAGAGTCCATGGCTCCAGACCTGAGAAAGTTTCTCATGGAACAAGGTGTGCAGAGAGGCTGGGTGAGTTGCTAAATGTTGCTGAAAGGTATCAAGCAGCTCAAGCAGAGGTAACAGGTAATAAAAAGAAACAAGTGGATAACTTTAGGGCACCACAGAACTTTAATAAATTTGATCCTAGGGATCAAAACAAAGGTAAGCACCAGTTTGATAGGCCACGGTATGAAAATAAAAATAAAACCCCACAATTCGATGAAAGGAAATATGATGAAAGAAAATCTTTCAACCAAGGAAAAAGGTGGTGTAAGAATTGTCAGATGGACAATCATGACACTGACCGTTGCAGAAGGAAACCTGTGTATATGGCAACCCTTCAGGTCAGGTCGACCTCAAGACAGGAGGAGGATATTATGTTGAATACCACTCCAGATGAGATGAGGAAGGCACAGGCTGGGGACAAGACCCTCAAGCCTTGTTTCAGGAAATTGTCAACTTGTCATACAACTCCAGGCAAGGGAGATTTTTACATGAAAAACAAGTTGATGTATAGGAAGACTGGAGCTAGATCCAAAGGTCAGGGACAGCTGGTACTTCCTAAAAGATATAGGACAGACTTAATAAGGAGCCTACATGTGAAACCAGATGGGGACCATGAGAAAATAGGTACCATCATCCAAAAGGTGGCTCACAATTATTATTGGCCCAAAGCAAGATGGGACATTGAGAATTTTGTAGAAAGGTGTAGCATAGCACATGAGGGAACACCCACAAGTGGGAACATTGATCAGGACCTGGACACGCCACGGGGCAAAATTAGGCCTGATAATAAAAAGAAAAATAGATTTGATAAAGTGGACCAAATGGAATGGGAAGCCCCTTTTCACGGACAAGCTTCACTTAACTGTTTTACAATGGCCACTATGCGGAGAGTGCAAAAGGATGTCTTACCCCAGGATAAGCCGAAAATCCCTCAATCGGACTTAAACAAACTGGAGGAAGAAGATGTAGAGAGGAAATCTCTCATCAAGAATTTTAAGTGGGGAGAAAGCCCCAGGAAAAGAATTGGTAGCGGTCGTTTTGTGAATGATAATTCTGGGAGGAAAAATCATCACTATAGAGCTTCGAGTGGAAGAGACCATACCGGTGCATGGACAAATAGGTCCACAAAATTAAAGGTCCATATGTAGCTTTGTTAAGAACGTGGACTGATGAAAAGGCAGAGGAAAACATTACATCTTCATACCAATATGTGAATGAGCTGACCACTCGTTTAAAAACTGGCTGGAAACTTGCCAATGAAAATTTGAAACAAGCCAGGAAGAAACATGCTGCCTATTATAACAGGAAGGCGAAAGACAGAGATTTGGCGGTGGGAGAGAAGGTACTGCTTCTTCTCCCCGGGAGTCAGAATAAGTTACAAATTGGATGGCAGGGTCCATATACAGTTTTAGAGAAGGTGTCTAGAACAAATTATAGATAGATAAGAAGGGGAAAGAAAAAATCTATCATGTGAATCTCCTGAAGAAATATTTGGAAAGAGAACATCAGGAAGAGACACACTTGTTGACCTTGTCCATCGCCATGGAGATGAAAAAGGAACCACTTTCATCATTTGAATATCCATTACACCCCTGTGAGACAGCAGCACAGGTGAAAATCAGTACACATTTAACGAAAACTCAGAAAGAGAGAGTGCAACAGGTTCTAAATAATCATGCAGAGGTGTTAACAGACCGACCAGGGCATACAAACCTATTGGAATATGATATGAAACTGATAGACCCCACACCTGTCTGTATGAAACCATATTCGATTCCGTTTGCTAAGGAGAAAGCTTTGAAGGAAGAGATAGACTATCTGTTGAAGGAAGGAATTATTTCGCACAGTGAATCTTCGTATAGTTCCGGTGTTGTACTCTTAAGGAAGCCCTCTGGAGAACATAGACTCTGTATAGATTACAGGAGACTGAATGCTATTACAGAAGGACAGGTGGATCCATTGCCGGATACAAATCAGCTGTTTGCCAGACTAAATAAAGCTAAATATTTCTCAAAAGTGGATCTGAGTAAAGGATACTATCAGATTCCAGTAAAGCCTGAGGTTAGACCATACCTAGCTTTTAGTACCTCAGAAGGACACTATGAGTTTAATAGATTGCCATTTGGATTGAAGAATGCGCCTAGTGTCTTCTCTAGAATGATGAGAAAATTATTGGACCCTCTGAATAATCCATATATAACAAATTTCATGGATGATATCCTTATAGCAACAGAAACATTTGAGGAACACATTGACTCTCTGAATATGCTGTTTAATCGACTTAGGGAAGCAAATTTAACAGCCCGACCAACCAAATGTTGCGTTGGATGTAAAGAATTGGAATTTTTGGGACACACAGTTTATCAGGGAAACATGACCCCTGACCCAAAGAATTTAGAGAAACTAAAGAAAACCCCGAGACCACAAACCAAGAAGGACGTGAGATCCTTTGTCTCATTATGTGGTTTCTACCAGAAGTATATCAAAAACTTTAATTCCATATGTGCACCGTTAACTGATTTGACACGTAAAGGACATCCAGATCGCATTACATGGACACCACAATGTGAAATGGCTTACCAAGAATTGAAGGAAAAGCTCACAAGTAAACCTATTTTGAAATTACCTGACTTAAGTCAAGAATTCATTGTAAGAATGGATGCCAGTAATATTGGGTTAGGTGCAACTCTACTACAGAAATCAGATGCATTGGATGGGGAATTAAGCCCAGTGGCATATGCTAGCAGAAAGTTGAATAAAGCTGAAATCAACTACTCAACTAGCGAAAAAGAATGTCTTGCAGTAATATGGGCAATAAAGAAATTCAATATTTATCTATATGGGAAGGCATTTAAGTTGCAAACGGATCACAAACCTTTATCGTTTCTAGCACAGGCTAGGCATGAGAACTCTAGGTTACTCCGATGGTCCTTACTTTTGGCTCCATATAATTTTAGCATTGAGTATATATCTGGAAAAACAAATTTGGGAGCGGATTTTTTAAGCCGCCATCCGTGTGACGAGAATCACCGTAAACCCCAGAAATAATAATAAATTTCTCTATGTGTATATAGAATAAAGGACTGACATATAATGTCTGTTTTAAGAGGGGAGATGTCATGAAATATTCTAATCCACATATATAAATTAAAAGGTAAATGTAAAGCCTAACAAATAAATTTAATAAAAGAAAAGAGAAATGGTAAAAGAACAGTGCTGTCACAATGATTTTACTCGAAATCCCCTTGTTTTCTACTTCGTCTGCAAATTGTAACGCTTTCACGTTGATAGTAAAAGCCTACTGTGTCGCTGCACGCTTTCTTCAATGAAACGTGTACTGTATTTCTTTGAAAAACCTTGAGATACGCAAGCTGATCAATGACCTAGATTTAATATTTCATTCATCCCATACACGGCGTAACTAAAAAGACAGATAAAGCAGGAGAGAGAGAGGGGCGAATGAAGGCAGGAAGCATGCAATACTAAACACGCGTCGCGCGATACACAATTGCTGCCGTCACGCGTGTAAGGCCACATGCACTAACTTTTTTTCAGACGGACAGTGATAAAAACACTAACCTTCCCAGAGTTAGGTTTTAAAAAACCTGGAAAACGCTTATTAGGAAAGATGACATTAGATGGGTTTACGTTTGAAAACATGACAGTACCCAGACACCACATGGGGATGGAAGTGAACAGGAGGTGGTAGAAAATACATATTTTGAACGCAGCCACTTAGCTCTTTTAAATTTGTATATTTGGGTTCCTTAGGGCTTGCTGACAAAGAATATGTAAAACGTTACGCAAATAGTCTAGGAATTACCAAGTTATGGCCAAAATAAAATAGTGGGGGTGCCTGACAGCATGAAATCATTTCTGCTCATAAAATTTTTTTATAACGTGTTTGAAAAAACATTACGTTACGGAAATAGCCTACCATGTTAACTCCTATTTGATTGGAGCGCAACAAATGTAAGACTAAACACGATTGGTCGGGCTATAAATACTATCTTGTGTTGTCAGGGGAAACGTGAAAAGGTGTACTTTTTTGAAAAGATGTGTAGACATGGTTTGATTGGGTAGAGCTGCGAATATACTCAATTCAGAGCGTCTGTTCATTGCCACATCTTGTAATAAACCTACTAAGAAGCAGTGCGTTGAGCACCAGTGTATATTTTTATAAAATAAAGCCTGGGACATCGGCAGATCGGAGTTGTGCTATGTTCATTGCCAGTCAACGAAACTGTTTATTATTTCTATGAATTGTGGTAAGCTTGAAATATTCAATATCTTTTAATGAAAATTGAATGTAAATTGATAATTTATGTCTGTATATATGTGTAGTTCAGTAGCAAACATGATGTAAAGCCTATAATGCTCCAGCCTGAACAGAAGGTGTCGGAGGAAAGTAAAACTGCATGGAATGGCCAAACAGTACACTGACACCTAGATGATTGACTAGAAAGAAATAATGCTGGAATTGCAGAGGCGTAGTAACCATTAGGGAGGGAAATACTGGTATAAAGTATTTCAGATGAAGCTGACAGTTGGCCTAACGCTCTGAACTCAATGTTTGTGATGTATTGTGCTCAGTGTAGAAAGAGAGTATAAATTAGTTATGACGTAGAAGGTACATCCTTCTTGTTTCAGGGACCGTGGTCTTAAAGTTATTGAGCAGCACCTGGTCAGAGCTTTGCTGAAGCCAGAGGCGGACAGCATACTCCTTGGTCCATATAGCAACCAGTGGGGTGGCTCCAGAACTCATTAAAGTAATCGAGCAGAGGAGTCTTTTACTGCAGTCATCCCGAAAGATAAGAGAGTGTGGCCATGGAGCTCAACATTATGTACCCCCATCTTAAAATGACATTGTAAAATAAAATTAAGAGGGGAATTTAATTGTTTTAATACCAGGAACTGAGAACATCTCCAATACTAGTTCCAATAGAAACAAACTATTGAAGTCATGATGACAAATACCAACAGAGCTTGAACAAAACAAAACCAGTATTACCTCATATTACTACTACACAACTGACACACATAGGATACTATTAATAATATATGTCACTACACTATTCATATTGATAAATTCTGTACATATAACTTGTAATTAAAATTGATTGTGATTCCTGGTTCCCTTTGTATTTGAATCAGGACACATATACATTCATGACAGCACTGAATACATATTGTTATTTGAAAAGTTATCAGTGACTCCTTTAAGATATTCTCGTAGATTGTTTTATGTATGTGAGTGTCACAGTGTTGTCAAGTGTGGTGGAATAAATTAAATTGTTTATCTGTCTGTTGTTGTTATGACTTACACTTCATCATACACATACCCTAGACATATAACGTAGTCATCACACTATTCCAGAATAATTCTGACTGAGGTATACATATGTGGCAGCAAGTAAGGTTATCTATAATACACTACTCTTATTAGATATAGATACCTTCACAGCTGATCTCAGTCAGTACACTAAGTCCCCTATAAATATTTATAACATCCCACTTCACCACATTCCCCTATCTCTTTTTCCTTCAATCTTACCTGTTGTTATGATATACAAGTATTCCAGCTTTCCTCTTCTCATAACATGTCCAGAAAAAGTGGCCTCCAGTGCCTTCCCTACTTGTTTACTAATTGTCAATGACTCCCTCCCATGTGTCAGGATTGGTTCTATATAACACTGAAGAACTCTCTTTCTTACTTCCATTGACAAAGAGTTGTTGCATAAAATACTTCATTTTATAGAATGCTGTTTTTGACAGCTATTCTGCTCTTCACTTCTGAGATACATCTTCCATCCTCTTGTCTGTAATAGAATTATTATTTCCTTATATTTAATGATCACACTGTGTTTGTTTTTAACATTTGTATTGGCTGTGACAGCATTATTAGCTTCTTACATTTAATTATGCCCCATCTTTTTCCTGGGAGTCTCTGAGACGACGAAGAAGGAACTGGACAACTGACATGTCGTAAAGAGGTGATTAATATTAGGTTGTGCATTGGAGCTGACAATCTACCATGTTAAAGAAATTGCTACAGAAAACACTTTTGCAAGAGTTTGTACTTTGTTACAGGCTTCCTCATGGGGGTTGTCTGCAGTTTTGACTCTTATGTTTCATAAGGAGCAAAAACAAGGAGATGATGATGGTATTTAGTTAAAACATTTGTGCAATGTAACCAGTTCTTTCTGTAATTATTTTTAGTTCAGTGATTTAAATGTTATTTCTGTAATTATTTTTAGTTCAGGGATTTAACTGTTCTTTCTGTAATTATTTTTAGTTCAGTGATTTAACTGTTCTTTCTGTAATTATGTTTAGTTCAGTGGTTTAACTGTTCTTTCTGTAATTATTTTTAGTTCAGTGATTTAACTGTCAAATATGATTTGGAAGTAATGTTAATATAAACTGATATATAATATGTTTCTGTATGTGTGTGTGTGAGAGAGTGAGTATTGCTAATGTGATAGCAAAGCTCTCTTGAGTATATAATATGCACCCTCCATACAAGTGAGTGAGAGAAGAGTATATATATATTTTTTAAATACTTCCATACTTATCAGCCAGTTCACATGTTTCACTGTTATGTGCCTACATATATGTAATGAGCAATCAAAAGTAAGACCAGCAGGGATGGACGAATGAGAGGATGCATATGGCGTGTATGCAACCAATGCACAACAGGAACAATTAGCATTCATACCCTTCGACAATTGCTGAGGGAGACTGAGCACCTATAGGTTTGCCCGGAGTGCAGTGACATTGATTATGATCAACAATAACAATGTAATGAGCGGTGTTACTTACTTAGTCGTTCCCCGTCTACCGTGAGGTGTAGAGGTTTGGAAAAGAGAGTGCCAGACTATCCTATCGGCTGTCTTCTTCCTGGCCTGGTTCCATTCCAGTCCTCGGTCCTTCAAAGATTGTCTAATGTTGTCCTCCCAGCGGACTCTTGGTCGT
This sequence comes from Oreohelix idahoensis, assembly GCA_024509875.1. Classification (NCBI taxonomy): domain Eukaryota; kingdom Metazoa; phylum Mollusca; class Gastropoda; order Stylommatophora; family Oreohelicidae; genus Oreohelix; species Oreohelix idahoensis. The sequence goes on from JAMPIV010015488.1 coordinate 156,274, forward strand.
CCTGGGGGTCTGGATCCCTGGCTCTTTGTTTCCCATGCTTGTCGTGGTAGCCGATCTTCTCCCATTCTGCAGACATGGCCAAACCATCTTAGTTGGGACTGTTCTACTTGGGTCTGCAGGGGGTGGGATTTTAGGCCTTGACGTATCGTCTGGTTGCGGACCATGTCTCTTGTTACTTCAACCACCTTCCTCAGATACCTCATTTCTGAGGTTTGGATCTGGCTTTTGTGGGTTGTAGTCATTGCCCATGACTCGCATCCATATGTCAAGACTGGGACATAGGTGGAGCGGTATACAACCATCTTTGTTTTCTTACCAACCTCTTTCTTGCTGAGGAATCCTCGATTTATGGCCTTAAAAAGTCTCCCAGCCGCTGCTTTTCGAGTGGCCAACTCTTCTTTGATGCCTCCCTTTCGGTCTATAATAGCTCCGAGATATTTAAAGTGGTCGACCTGCTCCAGGACCTGTTCTCCCAACTTAATCTGATGTCTTCTTTCTTCTCGTGATATCACCATGGATTTTGTTTTAGAGCTGCTTATGACCATCCCTCTCTTCTCCAGCTCTTCCTTCCAGACTTGCAGATTGGATTGGAGATGTGTCTCTGATTTAGCAATCAGGACATCATCAGCAAATGCTAGCTCTGAAATACAGACCTGTCTCATCTTCCAGTACCCCACTGAATACTTTCTTGTTCTCTCCTTACATGCCTTGATGACATCGTCCATGAGGAGTATGAAAAGATAAGGTGACAGGATATCACCTTGTCTTACACCATTGGTGGTCCTGAACTCTTCTGACTTATAGTTTGCTGTCCTCACATAATTTCTGCAAGACTTGTAGAAGCTCTGTATAGCATGAATCAGAGGTGCTGGAATGTTCTTCCTTGCCAAACAGTCCCAAAGTTTGCTCCAGGGGACCCTGTCAAACGCCTTTTCCAGATCTATGAAACAAAGATGGATCTCACTCTTGTACTCAAGGGCCTTTTGGAATCCGCACTGGACTTCATCCAATTGTGGCTCAGCTAGGCATCGGAGTCTCTGCTCTAGGATTCTAGAGTAGATTTTACCAGGGACACTGAGAAGGGATATGCCTCTGTGGTTTCCACATTGTTGATTGTCACATGAGCAGTGTTAACAGTATTTATTCATATTATGAGAAGGTTTGTTAAAGAGTTAATGTATGAGAAGGTTTGTTAAAGAGTTAATGTATGAGAAGGTTTGTTAAAGAGTTAATGTATGAGAAGATTTGTTAAAGAGTTAATGTATGAGAAGGTTTGTTAAAGAGTTAATGTATGAGAAGATTTGTTAAAGAGTTAATGTATGAGAAGGTTTGTTAAAGAGTTACTGTATGAGAAGATTTGTTAAAGAGTTAATGTATGAGAAGGTTTGTTAACGAATACATGCTCCTGTTAAAGCCTATATTTAAATTATGAGAATGGCAATTAAGGACTTGTGTTTAAGTCAGAACCTTCTATGTATATGGGCATATGTTCATACGAGACAAAACATTGTTGATGGCATATTGAGGACTATTGAGAAAGGTTGTTCAGGTTTCTTGGTGAAGGAAAGAGTGTTCAAGACTTTTGTCCATGTTGTGAGAAAGTCTCTTGCGGACATATGTTCTTGTTGAAAGAAAGTGTTCTTGATATTCGTCCATGTTAAGAGAATGACTGTTAAGTGCATATATCCCTGTTATGAGACAGTCTGATAAGGACATGTTCTTGTCGTAAGAAAGTGTTCATGGTATATGTCCATGTTATGAAAAAGACTTGATAGCATATGTTCATGTTAGAAAAAAGATAAATTTATTAATGTCATATGTTATGAGAAAGACTTACGGTCATGTCATATGAGGAACATTTTGTAAATAGTTCACATGTTTTTCTTTTCCCTACAGTTGCGAACTAAGAGTAAATTACCCATAGTTCGTAATTTCGAGTTGTCTTGGGGGGTGGGGGGTGGGGGGGGGGGGGGGGATGCAATGGTGGCTGCCTGTTCCATAAGGAACAAAAAAGAGAAATTATCTAGTGCACTCAGAATCCATTAAAGGTAAAGGATCCCGTTACATGCCCATTGAGGCATATTGGGAATATGGTGTTAGGCCCATATTATCTTGACCGTCGGCACACTAGGGGTGATGTGGTCGGCATCACGCAGGCCGCCTTAACCTTCCCAGAGTTGCTCTGGTACCCAATTGGGGCTGGGTCGACCCAGGAGCCATTTGTGGCCTAAAAAAAATCCCACCTCATCTGGGGATCGAACCATAGACCACTGCGCTAGGAAGCCAGTGCACTAACCACTATGCTACCGCGGCTCCCCTTATTTGTTAAAGTGAATACATTCATTTGCCTGGTAGGATGCCAAGCTAAAACAGAATATTATATTATTCAGGTATGTGTGCCTGGCAAAACATTTAAACAGAACATAAGATTTACAGTGCGACTGTTGCTGTTTTGATGTAGAGATTAGAAATATAGACAGAAACAGATTATGCTGAACTGAATATACAGACTCTCATAAACAGATACTTAAAAAATCTTCTAAGCGTTGAGTGTCAGGGGCAGCTGAACAAGCTGTTGAACATCAAATAATGGAGAGAAAAATTGGAGATCGATTGGATGCATACTACAGCAGGGGTTCTAAACCTGTTTTGGGGGTACCACCCTTGCTCACTGGATAAAACTATAAAGTTAAGAAAAAAAGCGATATGGTATTTTTTTGTTTGTATGAAATGAAATTTTGCTCAGCACCACCTTTCGATAACCAATGTATGTGAGGAATTCGCTAGAAACAAAATACCTGTATTAACATCTTAATTATGTCTTGATTGGTTCATTGATTAATTTGGGGAAGGTCAGGAGGCATGAACATTAAGTTCACTCTCAGCGGAAGTATGGAGATGTTAAGAATCCACGGACGAAGGCTATGTCTTCTGTAACTTGTTACTATTGGTGTGACACATGAGGCAAAAGTTGATGACAGAAAGGTCAGAAAGCACATAGATATGAGACGCTGTGACAGAACTGAATAATAAAGGACATATCTAGAGTAGGGGCTCCCAACCTTTTTTTAGCCCCCATACATCCTAACTCCTTCCTCCAAGGTCAGATAAATGGAACACCGTTTATGGAGCAAAACAAGAACTTGCAAACACGTGCAGATACCACTACATGGCGATAGCCGAAAATGCAGCTGGATCTATAAAAACAAAAACAACCCCTTGGCTTTTAGTAAATCATCACATACCTCCCTATACATAGCTAGCAGATATACATATCACATTCCTCCCAATACAGTAGCTAGGCGGTGTTGCCGTTCGGATGGTCCTGGGTTTGATTCTCCTGCGAGCTTATCACTTCTGTTGTTTTTCTCTTCTCTAGTTTTCTACTTATTTATGTCTCACAAACCTTTATGCATGTAATATTTATTTATTTACTGTTTACAGGCCTCAGGTTTTTCCTCTTCATTTGTTTAAACTTTATACAGTATGAGAAGAAATAAATTCTAGAATTTCATTTGCATATGTACAGAAGAAAATAAATAAACAGATTAACTAAAATTTTTAATTAAAAAAGTGTATTTGGTACATAGCAACATTTTTAGCATCAAAATGTCGTTAAATGTTTATCAGACCACAGTCAAATACATACGTGAGACCCTTGATTCTGTTTCTTGTAATCAGCGGTTTTTATTCTTGGTAAAGTTTTTGAAATACCGGCGTAGAATGTTCAGCCTCCAGTTTGTTTGTTTTTTGTTTTCTTTGGATTTGATTGAGAACAAGATTTGTTGTTATTTTTCAGTCCACAACATTTTTCACTGACACTGACAGCTTTTGGAATATTTCAGTAGGATAATACAATTATTTACAGAATAGTCCCTGTATCCCATTGACAAGCTTCTTGTACCCCTTGAGGGCATGCATACTCCAGGTTGTGAACCCCTGATCTAGAGAGAGAGAGTGGCAGAGAGAAGATGATTAAAATAAGAGCATATTGATATACATGGGAGCCAATGGGAGTTGTTGATTGACTGACACATTGACTATTTCAGCAGTCGTCTATTTATCAGTTATGATTTATTTCAGAACTCAACTGAATGTATTATTTATTGTTATTGGTTTAATATTTGCATTACTTCATTGTTATTGGTTATTGCTTTTGATTATTTTTTTTTAAACTTTTGTCTACATAGCCAAAGTGTCAGTTTATTGGTTTTCTGTTTGCATTATTTTACTGTTACGCTTGTTACTTTGTTAAAAATAGATTTATGCATTTTATTTATATTGGAATGTTGGTTTGTTACATTACTGTTTTGTAATCTATGTTATAGGGCATTGTTTATTTGATGTACTTATATATTATAGTTGGAATGTCATAGACCAGATTCATTCTGAATTCATTTGTTTGTTAACTTTTTTTTTTTTTGGCTTGTCTTGGTTTCCGTAAATGTTTTTTTTTCCTCTTTACCAGCGGCACTTGGGCTTTCAGCCCAATGACATGGCATTGCAAGGCTGGGAGCTTCGCTCCTTCCCATACATACACAGAGGGTTTATCTCTGGATAGCCGTTCAGGTTATTCCGTCAAAATCCTGGTCGATGATACTTTTTCAAATGCGAACGCACGGGCTTGAACCTTGAACACCTGATCGCTAGCGCAAAGTTGTAACCATTACACCAGCGCGGCTCTCTTCCGTAAATGTTAAAAACAGCGTTTTTTGGTATGTGTCACCTTAATCATGGGCACGAAGAATGAATATGACTAATATTATACTGGCAGCTTCATCATGTTAAAATTGGTACAGACACCACCTCTGCTAGAGTAATTGAATGTTGTGGTGCAAGCTTCCTACAAAAGGACTAGCTGCAGTAGTGGCATTCACATGCTCTTTTAGCAGTAGCATCTCTAGCTATTTGTTTTACTTGTTACGGTTTGCCAACCTCATCATAGATAATGAATGTCAACGGGCAGTGTTGCCACTCTGAATTATTTTGAAGAAGAAAAAACGTAGATGGTACATTAAAAAACACATAGATACACCTACTTTCGGCGGTTGTGTGCTATTTTTGGACAAAAACTGAAAGTTGATCTAGATGGCGTTTTTCAACTAATGAAGGAAAATGACACCTATACGGGACCCAAAAAACCTAGATCTAGGTGAATCCATCTAGGAGTGGCAACGCTGGTCACGGGAAGTGGGGTATACCTGTTTATAATGGTAGGATTTCTCCGTATGACGTCATAAGAAAACCTCCGCTCGAGTAGTCGTCCTAAGAATGAGGAACAAATTCCACCTTTGGCTCTACACAATGAAGTTAAATAAGGAACGTTGTTGGAACTGAACGCCCTATCTTCCAGTGTCATTTGTTCGAAGAAAAGTAATTTCTTTAGTCGCCAAGTATATATATATAATAATAATAATAGCCCCTTCAGTCATAACTGACTATGGGAATGCGCTCCTGAGGTGACAGCCCTCAGCTGCTTATTTTCCTGATTCTCCTTTCGACGTTTTCTCCTCTCTTTGGCTTGTTGTGTGAGCTTCTTTTCGCCCAATCTGAGGTGGCGCCGTAAGTAGCATCGCCACTTGGTGCGATCGGCAGCTTCATCCTTCCACGTTGCTGGATTTATGTCCAGTGCCCTCATATCTCACTTACACACCTTTGAACCTTAGCTGCGGTCGCCCAACTGTTCTTTTGCCATCTGCTAGTTGCCCGTAGAAGATAACTTTCGAGATGAGACCATCTTCCATGCGGCGGACATGGCCAAGCCAGCGTAGTCTGCGCTGTCTAAGCAGTGTATACATGCAGTGTACACCTTAATATTTATCACTTTTTCTTTCCACGAGAGGCCGAGGATATGGCGTAGACACCGTAAATAGAAGGTGTTGAGCCTTCTTTCTTGCTTAGCATAGGTTGTCCAGGTCTCGCTGCCATATAGGTGAGTGCTGGTGACGCAGGCGTTATATACCGCAGCCTTGGTCTTCGTTGTGAGTTTGGGGTTTCCCCAAACACGTGATGTGAGGCAGGCAAAGGTAGCTGCAGCTTTGCCAATTCGGCTGTCAATTTCTGTGTCCAGTGAGAGTTTGTCATTGATGGTAGACCCTAGGTATGTGAAGTAGTGCACCACTGCCAATTCATAGTTATCGATAGTGATAACTGGTGCAGCACCCGCATCCTGACTCAGCACATTCGTTTTCTTTAGACTTATTGTGAGGCCAAAGTCCTTGCATGCTTTAGTGAAGCGATTCATCAAGCTCTGAAGCTCCTGTTGGCTTTGAGTGACGACTGCAGCGTCATCAGCGAACAACAAGTCCTTTATGGTGACCCTTCTGATTTTTGTTTTTGCCTTCAGCCTTGAAAGAATAAACAGACGGCCATCTGACCTAGTGTGAAGGCATATTTCTTCAGCTGCATCTCTGAATGCATGTTTCAGGAGTAAGGCAAAGAAGATACCGAAGAGGGTCGGAGCCATAACACAGCCTTGTTTAACGCCACTTCGAATGTCAAAGGGTTGTGATGTTGTCGTGATTTAAGTCTGTCTCACAACACGGTTTTCTAATCTGACCATACCGCACGCCATAGTTAGGGAACTCTCTGATACAATAACCAATGAAAACATACCTTTATTATTATTGTGGTAGGAAACGTACTATGCTAAACCTAGAGACCAGTTTTGTGTATCCGATAGTACGATAATATTTAATTGTAGAAAGAATAAAGAAGTATCATTGGGGAGGATTATTTAATTCATCAACGAGAATGTTACTTTAGAGGTAGGTGTAAAAACTTTATCGAATAATATTCTAGTAAGATAGAAATAACGAATAAAAGAGTTGTGTTACATCAGGATTAGTCCAACTTAGCTAGTTAAAGCATGCATATATTTAAATGCATTTTGCAAACTAACTAATTTGTCGCGAGAGGTTCAGATGTTATTAAATGAAAGATATCCAGATAAGAGACTGGTCTTATGAGAAATACCCCCTTCTCTGAAAAGAGCAAGGGTGTATCGACAATCAAAGGTAGGGTCAAGCTGTATAAACCTTCAAGTATGATGATAGTGTTTGTTACTGAAGGTCTAAGTGCTACCTCTCAAGATCATCCCTTGAATAATGGATATTAGTTTTGTATTGACTCTGCTGGGGGGTTAATTAGTTAATTAAATATGTAATAGATATATATAACCAACAGAACCTTAACTCAATTTAAATAATTAAGTAAGACTGATTTTATATATATATATATATATATATATATATATATATATATATATATATATATATATATATATATATATTATTATTATATATAATATATATATATTTACAATTTATTGTTCCGATACCGTTTCTCTTTTCGGTTAGGAAAATGATAAAGAATTCAAATGTTTTTACAAGATAAAATAAATAAACATGGAATGTCCATTTCCGCCATAGTTAAATATGATAAAGTTATATTTCAAATATTAATTATTTATTTCACATTACTATATATATATATATATATATATATATATATATTATATATATATATATATATATATATATATATATATATATATATATATATATATATATATATATATATATATATATATATATATATATATATATATAGTTATCACTTTCGCTGGACTGTGAAGTTAATGCTTAGTTTGATAAAGTCCTTCATGAGTCATCACTCAAACTGTTTTTGTTGATATTAGTAATTTATTTCTTATTACTAAGTTGCTGGATAGGCTGATCAGTGGAATTGTGTTTCCACTTATCTCCAAAAGTGCGATGAATCCAACTATAGCCAGCATCACACAAGGTCTGGATCTCCAGGCTGGGAAACATAGGTTGTCTAGTTCTAGGTATATTGAGAACGTTTGCAACACAGAGTCCCTCAGAAGTGAATGTCTTGTACAATCTTAGTAATTGCAGGATAAAACCTGTAATACAAATAATCACAACCCTTGTATGGTCCAGTACTATTCTATCCACACACATACACAATGGACGTAACAAACAGTTTCAGACATGGTGCTAACAGTTGCACAGGACAATTTACCTCAGTACCACTCACAGCCAGTTCAATGTGATTACACGTTCCTTATAAATCATACGTTAGATCTATTTGTCCATGATCTGCTTCCATACAATGATTTGGTTTAGTTCAAACTATTAAGTGACACCTTGATTAATACATGTTAACAAATTCTGTGATCCTTTCTCATGGTCCTGATCAGTGTGTCTTTCCTTTAGGAAATACTCCTTCAAATACATTATTAAACCTACAGTCGTATTTTTGCCATAATTCTCAAAGACTTTACACATTTCCCAATGCTGGCTTTCGTTAACAGTCAACACATGCTTGTGTTCAGATGGCAATACACTCGTCCTGTACGTTTTTTTCTTAACACACTCAACACACTTACGAACACACAAGTGGATTAATCACAAGAAAATTATATATATATATATATATATATATATATATATATATATATATATATATATATATATATATATATATATATAAATTATTTCTTACCCTCAGGCAATACACATAGCTGTAACAGGCTGTCAAAAGGTATTTAGGTCTGCTATGCAGATGCAGTGGCAAAGTATTGGACAGCACACTTTTTTGCCGCTCTCTTCTGTACCGCTTAGTGTTTCAAAAAGTTGTGGCTCCAAATCAACCAAGTTCAAGGATTTTTATACCGTCGTTCTCTCTTCTCCCCCCCCCCCTCCCCCGTATCGGAGAACACGGCCAAAAACCGGTGTTAGGAATCTAAAAACGAGGCATCTTTTGCCTGCTTGTTCAATGTGCAAAATTTTTAATATTTATTATCTCTCTTAATTCTGAACCGATTTTGATCATTTAAATTTAGAATTATACTGTGAATTTATATCTACCGTTCTATTTAATAATTGTTTAGTTAGCAAAATGCATTTAAATCAATGCAGACTTTAACTAACTAAATTTGGAACTACCCTGATGTATAGATGTCAAATTAAACGATTTTTCTCTTTAAAGGAACTACTATTCGAGGAAGTCTTTGCACCTACCTCTTAAGTAACATCCCCGTTGTTGAACTATCTATATCTTTCCTTTTAAACATCTCTAGTTCTTAAGAAATTAAATAAATTCTTACTATCCTTTACACAAAATGGGCCTCTATGTTAAGCCTAAAAAGGTTTCCTTATACACACTAGGAAAAGGAGCGTTTTCATTGGCTGTTTGTATCGGTCCGTTTTCCTATAGTATTGCGTGCGGTAAATATGACCGTGGTGTAAGATAGACCAAAACACGACATAATTTATAGATAGATCTATACTAAATAATTCACAGTATAAATTAAACTTTAAATGACCAAAATCGTCCCATAAATAAGGAAAATAATTGAAAAACTATATGTTATACATTGAACAGAGAGCAAAATTTTGTCTCAATTTGAGAATTTTAACACCCTTCCTTACCCTGTCACCCGAGAGGCCGGATGCGTGACTATAAAAGACCTTGCCATTGGTTATGTGACGCCACTAACACAAATTCAAACCTCAAGCTGCTAGAAAGAAGCGGTAACTGTAATAGTCGTACCTTTGCCAACCGCATCTGTTGCGCAGACTTTAGATGCCATGAACAGCTTGTGTGTTTCGCCTGAGGGTAAGAATGACTCTATATATATATATATATATATATATATATATATATATATATATATATTTATATATATATATATATATATATATATATATATATATATATATATATATATATATATATATATGTATTTTTCCTGTGATTAAACCACTTGTGTGTTAGAAAGGGAATAAGCCTGTGTTACGATTTCCAGGACGAGTGTGTTGCTTGCGGGAAAGCATGTGTTGATTTTAGAGGCGAAAGCCAGCATTATAAAATGTGTAGGATAATTGAGAATGATGTCAAAAATACGACTGTAAGTTTGATAATACATTTGAAAGAGTATTTGTTAAAGGAATGACATGTATCATGGAACCTAAGGAAGGATTAACAGGAATTGTTTTAATGAATCGATGAAAATATTACTTAGTAAATTTATACTATACCAAATCATTGTATGGAAGCAAATCATGGATAAAGGAATCAACTTAGGAATTATAAGGAAATTTTAGTCACAGTGAACTGGCTGTGATGGGTGGAGAGGTAAATTGTCCTGTGCATATGTTAGCACAATGACTGACACTGTATGTTATGTCCATTGTGTGTAAGAACAGAGTAGTGCTGGACCATACAGGGGTTGTGATTATTTGCATTTCAGGTTATATCCTGCAAACGACCCGAAGTATCTGATTTCCCTTAACTCGTTTTGGACTCTGAGGTGCAAGTGCTCGTGGGATCATTGTAGCCAGCCACCATTGTTCCACTGCCTGGCAATTCACAGAAGTGTTCGTCCACGGCAGGAGAGTGTGGGATTTTCTGATTTGACAGTTAAGTGGCCTTACATTGCCACTGATCAGCGTGTTCAATAAAAGATAGCACTACCACAAACTATAAATATATTGCTAACATTATAGTGAAGGATGAGTTTAAGGACAGTATGAATCCACCCTATCTTCACAGTCAAAATCAGTGACATGTTAGTAAATTAAAATTATTCATCAGTGTAGAAGACAATAGAAACTACAGTACTAGAGTATGTTTGATAATTAAAGTTTCTATGTTTATTTATTTTATGCTGTAAATACCTTTGAGTTTTCCTAAGTTACCTAACCGAAAAGAGAACCGGTTTAGGTTAAATAAATTGTAAATATTACCATCAGACTTGTTGAAATTATTAGCATTAAAGTTTTCAAGTTTGTTTGATACATATTTTAGATTGAGAGATTTGACTATATTAAATACCCTTAGCATAACTAGCCAACATAAACAAATATACATACTAAATAATAACACAATACCAAAGGAGAATCTTCGAAAGGCGCAAATAGATTTTCAGGACATGTCCTTTCAACTCCTGGAGGTTTATACAGCTGGATTCTAACCTTTGATGTCAATACACCCTTATTCTTTTCCAGAAAAAGGGGTATTTCTTGTAAGACCAGTCTCTTACCTGGCACTATCCTGGTATCATCTGATACATCTTTTTGTCCTGGATATCTTAAATTTTATAACATCTCAAACCTTTCGTGACAGATGTGCTTCCAGCATATTGGACTGTTCTCTTCATGTCGTCATGGACTGACTTTGTCATTTCCAGCAGTTTAGCAGGACAGGCTTTTTTCAGGAGGATTTTGAAGAGTCATCCCTACTAACCAGGTCAAATGCATTTGTGAGGTCTGTAAATGCGATATATAAGGGCCTTTTCTGCTCTTTTGATTTTTCCCTGAAGCTAACGGAGAGAAAAGATCATGTCTGTTGTTGACCTACTAGCTCGGATTTCACACTGTGACTCTAGATATATGCGCTCAGCTAACTTGTGTAGTGGCATTAAGATGACTCTGGCAAAAACCTTACCAACAATACTAAGGAGAGAGATGCCTCTGTAGTTATTGCAATCACTTCTGTCTCCTTTATTTTTATACAGTGTTACAATCTTTGCATCTCGCATGTCTTGAGGAATAGTTGTCTCTTCCCTGCACTGGCACAGCACCCTATGCAGGGGATGTAATAGCGTGCTCTTACAGCATTTGATTAAATCAGGAGGAATCTCATCACTGCCTGGTGCTTTGCCAGAGGCCAAGCTATCAATGGCCTTGCTGAGTTCTTCTAATGTTGGTTCGACATCCAGCTCCTCCATAGTTGGCAGGCAGTTGACAGCATCAAGGGCTGCAGGCGTAACGGTATTTTCTCTAGCGTAAAGCTCAGAGTAGTGCTCGACCCACCTCTCCATCTGCTTACCCTTATCGGTTAGCTTCTCTCCGCTGATGGTTTTTAGCGGTGCCGTCTTGCTTTTTTGGGGACCAAGGGCTTTCTTTATACCGTCATACATTTGTCTAATGTTGTCTGTTTGCGCTGCGGTCTGGATGCTCTCACTGAGCTGGAGCCAATAGTCATTTGCACAGCGTCAAGCAGTTTGTTGAACTTTGCTTCTCGTAGCCTTCAGGATCTGTAGGGTTCTAGCACTACGTGAACGTTTGTATTCATTCGCAGCACTGCGCTTAGCCTCAATGACCGGTGTCATCACATCTGATGAAGCATCGAACCAGTCATTTGACTTCGCTGTTTTCTTACCAAAGGTGGCAAGTGCAGTACTTTGAATGGTGTTCCGTAGATGCTCCCAGTTCTCTGTAACAGTATCACCATGCTGAGGGCTACTGAGCACTTTCTTGAAGGTCGCAGTAAATTGAGCGATCATGACAGTTTCTGACATCTTGCTGGTATCAATGCGTGGTTTCCCTTCATGTCTGACACGATAGACATTTCTTGGTTATGCTCTGATTTTACAGCAAACCAAGGAGTGATCTGTATCACAGTTTGCACTATGGTATGAGCGCGTGGAGAACACAGACCTGAGAAGTGGCTTCTGACGAGGATCAGATCCAGTTGGTGCCAGTGCTTGGATCGTGGGTGTCTCCATGACACTTTATGCTGGAGTTTTGTCTGAAAGAAGGTGTTGGTCACGCAGAGGTCATGAAGGACATACAACTCTAAGAGCCGTTGTCCATTTTCATTCATCTTGCCAATACCAAACTTGCCCAGACATGAAGGCCATGAAACATTATCGGCACCCACTCTAGCGTTAAAGTCACCAAGGAGAACATGCTGTTCTTGCCTAGGTGTGTTTTTGATGACTGCTGCTAGATTCTCATAGAACTCATCTTTAGCTTCTGAGGCAGAGTACAGAGTAGGAGCATACACACTGACAAGGGTGATGGAACCTGCGCTAGTTTGCAGGCGGAACGTTAACAGGCGTTCTGATCAATTCTCACCTGGTTCAACCATTTTAATTAGCGTTTTTTTAACCGCAAAACCTACTCCGTGTTCTCTAGTTTTATAGAGGTCTTTCCCTTGCCAATAAAATGTGTAATCCTTCTCAATCACCATTCCAGAGCCTGCAAGGCGCGTTTCCTGAAGTACAGCTATATCCACCTGAAGTCGTTTAAGCTCATCATTGATTATGGCTGTCTTCTTGACATCATCTATGTCCTGCAGGTTTTCCTATAGTCCAGTCAACATCGTCCGGACGTTGCAGCATCCCAATCTGAGAGTTTGCTTATTTCTATTATGATAATTGGTTGGTGCAAAATTTTCTGTCCACTGTTCGGGTTTGACCCTAATCCCCATGCACCCAATGGGGTAAGCAGACAATGGCGGGCAACACCTTATTGACTGGGGGCTGCCCAGCTCGAAGCGGGCTGTAGCTGTCCAGTGAGATCGTAGAACCTCTCCCACTGTCGGAAGTAGCCCCTGGCGCCATGCCCTACGGAAATTGGGCAAAATGCTTATAACCGATAACTGCTACTTCCCGTGTTTTGCCGACACCTATAGGGTGAAGCTGGAGTGTCCTGTCCAGGGCGCGAGCTTGGGCACAGTTATATGGAGATCAAGCTGTTGCCCATGCAGCATGTTCCCCCTCCACGCAGCTGGTAGATCCAAAGGAACGGCAGTAGCCGATACAGTTTGGTACCAGCCACGTCGCAGGAGTTGCCAGAATAATGTAGAATCAACATTAGACTGCCTTAGGGACTCCGACTACGGATTTATCCTTGGGGTTTACTCCCGAAGCCAATTCCATAAATGGATATTCCCGCAAGGCAGCGGTGGTTTGAATTCAGAGTTCCTTCTCTTAGATAAGCTGCCAACCAAGGATCACGAGCCCTATCTGCCCGAAGCTGCTGGTTTTAAGACGCCAGTCGCTCACCTTCGCCCCTTTTCCCGTCAGTGGAAACAGTTCCGCCGAGCTCAAATTGAGCCTCACATGAAGGCCGGGAGCTGGACTTGGTTGTCAGAGGCTACTTGAGACGCGTGCCATAGAAGCATTTATCTGCAGTGAGAGCTTATCCTTACTACATTCCCGGCTATAACAACCTTTGGATATATATATATATATATATATATAGATATATATATATATATATATATATATATATATATATATATATATATATATATATATATATATATATATATATATATATATATATATATATATATATATATATGTTAAGAGGTCAAAAACAACCGAACTTTGTTTTGCTAAATTCATCACACCTAAAGACTTTTTGGTGATGAAACCTAATTATGTATTATAATTACCAGTCATATTTATTTACAACTGTTTCAAATTAATTGATCATCGAGCTAATAAGAGGAATTTCGCTGAAATAAATCAGCTGGGGGCGTGAACGAGCTAAATCATACAATATACAGGTTCACAAAAGGCGGCGGGTCAGATAAAATGTTAACGTGCGCAGACGCATTCAGCATTGTTCTTGCCTTTCTGAATATCTTGTGAAAACTCACTCGAGGTAGAAGCATCTGTGACCGCGCTATTTACTGATTATGTGTCCATGGGTAAGTCGTTAATGATCGGGTCACTTCTGTGTTGGCACCCCAAGATGCAGCAATAATGAATGCAGTCAGCGACCCATAGCTGTACTGCTTGCATCAGGACCAGCGAACCAGAGCTGGTCAAGACCGCACTCCACGTGGTGGTCCTGGAAACAGTCTGCAGCAGTGCAGTCTGGCTGAGCGAGTGCGGATCGAAATGGGAAGGCAAACCCGGTCCCTAAAAAATGCCGTGCTGAAGTCGGATGTGTCGACCGAAAGGTGCAGATATCACAGCTTAGGCGTAAACAGACACAACGCAACCACCGTCCTTTTCAGGGCGAACGAAGAAGAAGAAGAAGAACTTCTGTGTAAATACTGTGTGACAGTTTGCGGATACGGTACTGCTTCTTACTATCTGACAAGTAAGTTTACTAGCCGTCCGCTAGAGATGTATATCAGGTTCGTTCGTCTCTCGATAGTTGTTATTGTGTGCTATAGCGGTGTACTAAATAGTAGAACTGTAACTTGACAATCTGCATAATTCAGCCGAATCAAATAAAATAGTTTATTTACATGAAGCATAATGAACAAATGCAACTGGTACCAGATCAATTTCCTTCATTGAAGGTAGTTTCTACATGTACGAGTATTCTTCCGTCTCTCACTTCAACCGTGTGAGGTACAAAAATCGTGTGTGGCTTCATAACCTAGGTTACCTGGACAAATGCTTGGAGTGGTGGCGTATCGCTATTGTTTAGTCATCATGCTGTGGTCAGCTTACTGGGATGGTGTGTTATGCAAGCAGCGATATATATTTCGGCGCGGTTTTGGCTATTCATGGAATGGCTCCGTTTACAGCTGGTGACTTCTGACTTCCACAAACTTTTTCCTATCCGTGTTGTGCGCCTAGAAATCTATGTATCAGTACTTTGTGTAGGTACACTTTACTCTGTCACAGCCGCTCCATTCCGTACCACAGCAAGGTGGAAACATGAGAGTGAATTTGATATTTGAGTGCAATATTCTGATGGCATCTGACGAAACAGCTTGACGATCTAGATTTGTCTGAAGGCCTGGTTTTACTGTCTCATAACCGTAATCAGATGCGAGACAAAATGAGCTGCTGGACGCTCTACGACGCGGTACATTTTTCTGACTAAGACCACCTGACGAAAGAACTTTTTTGGTTGACAGACTTATGAAAAAGCTAAGAGTTTTTTTTTTTAGAAGCAGATACAGAAACAAGCTGGAAGCAGACCATCGAGGCCACCCGAAGAACGATGCGTATTACCAGCTTAACAGAAGTGAATTAGTGATAATCTTCAGATTCTGCTCAGGCCACAATTGAGTGAGATACTACCTATTCAACAAGCTGAAGATAGGAACTACCGATGAGTATAACTGTGGCACCGATAAAATGACTGCTAAACATCTGCTGCAAAAGTCCCCAACGTATAAAGAACAGAGAAAGCACATCTGGCCATCACCAGTACCACCCCTGAACAAACTATATGGAGATACCAACAACTTCAAACTGACCACCGCTTTATTTGAACGTATTCTTTGGTTTAGTCACTTTAATGAAGCCTGAAAAGTAATTTAAATATTTTTAAAAAAAAATAACTAAACAAAAGTAGAATTAATTAACCAGTTGGGAAACAGAACTTTCGACAACTTTGTGAAATGTTACCTGAGTGCGGGAACCCGGTGGACGCAGGCCCGATAGGATCAGATCAGTTAAATCGGCCTTAGGCCTGCTGTGTATTCTTTGTCATTTTTTTTTTTTTGTACGCCGATTCCTTGTATGTTTTTTTTTTGGTACTTTTTAACACAGTGAGAACGGCTCACCCCCGTGATGCTATTGAGCACAAATTAGTCAATAAAAAGGTAGTGCCATAGGAAATATTGCCGTAGAGGAGTGAAATGTTAGACACTTCACCTAACAAATCCTGCTGTTTTTCAAGACGATAGGGTGACCAGTATAGTTCCTCGCTGCCCTTTACCTTTCCTAACTTAAGAGCAGAGTCACTAAGCCATTTACAGCTGGATAAACTATCCCGGAGGCTCTTTATCTTCGCCGCGAGAGGAAGGGCTCTAACCCAGGGGTTCTCAACTTTTGTTTTGCTCATGGCTCCCCTTTTGAGCCATATTTACCTCTGTGGCCCCCATCCTAAAGTAGCTATTAGCTGGAAAAATGGTACTTAACCATCTTACTGTGGCCCTCCCTCCTAAAGTAGCTGTTAGCTGGAGAAATGGCACTTAACCATCTTACTGTGGCCCTCCCTCCTAAAGTAACTGTTAGCTGGACAAATGGCACTTAACCATCATACTGTGGCCCTCCCTCCTAAAGTAGCTGTTAGCTGGACAAATGGCACTTAACCATCTTAATGAGGCCCCCTGGGGACACCATATGGCTCATGTTGAGAGCCACTGCTCTAACCGATCAGCCAGTTGGAAGCTCATAAATTATTCAATACAGTTATTATTTGAACAATTGGTGATCTGAAATTTTGTTTTTATTGTCGCACCTTTGTAAATGGTGTGAAAAGTGCCTTGATCACCAATGGATTCAACAACTAACCCAGGTGGCCGGATCACCTGTTATGTCTACTAGATTAGCAGAGCATGGAAAGTCAAAAAGTGTCTATGCTAAATTGTTGTGAACTTCAGAGAAGACTCGCTGCTTAAGAAACTATTGACAAAATCCAAGAGAAATTTATCAATTTTTAAAAAAGCGCTTTCATCAAGTTTTTGAACGACTAGTTCAGTTTTTTTTTTTTTTTTAAATCGGACCATAATTTAGCCCGCCCTGGTTCTGGTGAACAGTTAGAAACTTCACACAATGACAATTTTCTTGGACTCTCAGAATTGTTGGGAAAATCTGACCCAGTAATTTAAAAGCATCTTACTATCTTAGATACATTTTCAGTAAATAAATTCATTTTTACTGCCTCGGCAAAAGTATTCAGAATGAGCTCATCGCTATCGTGGGAGATGCACTTCAAAAGAATCAATATCCAAAACAAACAGCAAAGTATTTAGCCATACTTCTTGATTGCACTCCCGATATTAGCCACTAAGAGCTAATGTCCTTGACAATTAGATACGTGTGCGACCGTACAATGCCTAATACAACAGCCATGTGTACGAACAGTTTATAAAGGTTTAAGATGTGGATAGCAGAACCGGAGAAAATTTATACAATGTGCTTAAACAGGAACTTGAAACAGGATGAGACGTAAGTAATATACGTGGTCAAGGTTATGACAACAGAGCTAATATAAGAGGAAAAGCGTTCAAGCTCGACTTAAAAAAGAAAAATCCAAAACCCATTTTTTACACCGTATGCTTGTCAAAATTATAATCTAAGAGATATGACAAAAATATGTCATGATGCCGTTTACTTTTTTGTTTTTGGAACACTTCAGCGTCTTTACGTGCTTATTTTGTGAATCAACAAAGAAATGGGCAGTTTTTCAAAAACATATGACCGGTCTTTCCTTAAAGCCTCACTGTGTAACAAGGTGAGGATGTCGAATGTAACATGTAAAGGCTGTTGTAAGCTATCACGCAGGTAATTTCTATAATGCGCTTTGTGAAGATGCTCGAGCAAGGAATGAAGCTGAATCATTAGCGAACGAAATGAACGATTACAAGTTCATTGTTTCATTGGTTTTCTGGAATGATTTGTTGTTTCATGTAAATGTTGTCAGCAGAGAGCTGCAGAGAAATACAATAGATCTTACCACAGGTCTTTCTTAATTTGAAATGCTATTGCCGGTGCTCATAAAGTATATATAGACTGGCTTTGGACACGTTTTAGTGGGTGCAAATGAGCTTGCGAATGATTTGGAGGTAACACATTTCCAAACAAAACGATTGCGAAAGAGGGAAAAAACAATTTAGTTATGAGACTACTGATCACAAGGAAGCTTGCCAGGTACACTGTTTTAACCAAGTCTTAGACAGGTCTATGCAGTCTTTGGAGCCAGGTTTTGAGCTCTTGTAAAAACCGTTTTAATTTATTTGTTTTGTTTTTTAAGAAGGTTTTAACAAATTCTAGTGGAGGAATTACTAAAACACCAAAAATGCTGATTTCCTTGCTGGGGTGTTCAGACGCGTTCCTCTAAGTCCGGTACTATGTAAAGTCAGAATTTTAACTTTCATTCTCTCCTGGCTTCAGTCCGAGCTGTCTACTTGGCGATTCAGGAAATGCAGTGTCGTGTGTCTAAAAAGTCCTACATTATATCTCAGACTTCACCCATGCACTCTTGTTGTCTACTACTAGGCAACTCACAATCAGAGTGATTGTATATGACAAGTCGAATTGCGAAACCAATGGCATTCAAAGTACATGTTATGATAGAGTGGAATTTCCTGCGTGACTCATACGTTTGAGAATTTAAACAGCCACTTTCCATATATGGAATTGTAATTTACGTAACGTGTTGTCAAAGTTTACTTATATCACATTTCCCGCTCACTCTTCAAATTATCTTCCAAGGTTGCGATTATCTATAATCACCTATCCCAAGTAATTGGGAAGTCTGATTACTTAGTTTATCAGACTCTGCCGATCTCTTGCATCGCAATCCGACTGCCTGTCTAGACAAATCGTGGTCTATACAATTAAACCCGTATTGCAAGCCCATTCTACTGTCGGATCGGAAGGGATTATGCAATCTTGAACAAACACTTTATGATCGCATTTACCTGGAGTCAACGTGGTATTATCACGTTTCGTGATTAAATAAATCTCTCAGGGATGGGCAATTGTCTGACCCTGTAGGCATCGAAGCGCGAAACGTGGACAAAGATAGTAGGAATAAAGGGTAACAATTCTGAGTAGATGATAGGCACGTAATTATATGCGTTAAATATGCCGACATAATAGATAATAAAGGCGATGAGAGGAAATAACGAAAAAGCAAACAAGCCTTAATGTCACAAACTTCTACAATTTTGAAAGAATTTTGTGAAACAGAAAGTAAGAAATATTTCTTTATAATTATTGTTTTGTTGCAACACGTTTAATGCTAATATATATGTATGTATGTATATATATATATATATATATATATATATATATATATATATGTATGTATATATATATATATATATATATATATATATATATAGAGAGAGAGAGAGATAGATAGATAGAGAGAAAGATAGATAGATAGATAGATAGATAGATAGATAGATAGATAGATAGATAGATAGATAGATAGATAGATAGATAGATAGATAGATAGATAGATAGATAGATAGATAGATAGATAGATAGATAGATAGATAGATAGATAGATAGATAGATAGATAGATAGATAGACAGACAGACAGACAGAGATAGAGAGAAATGTAGTATCATATATTCCTGCAATCTAGCCTTAAATAATCTTAAGTCCAGGGGCCTCCATCAAACTGGTCCAAATCGGGCCCCGCAATTACTAAGGCCGGTACTGACCATCAGGTCGGAAAAGTGGAAATAAAGTCATTATGAACGTTTCGAACCTAAGCAGTCGTGACGCTCGTGTATGATCAGTCAAGTTTGCCGGCATTTCCTGGATTAGCCACACTTGTATTTGTCCAGAATCCTCAAGTGTTTTCGATAGCGTCGTCGCTAGTTTATCGCCCCATCTCCATTTGAAACGGTCTGGCTCATCGATAACCGGAAATTGGGTTAAATCCTATGCTAACTAGCCAATCAGCTGCCGCCTAGCTGTCCAATTCCTGCGCCCCCTAGCGGCCCTAATCAGCCTTAACGAAGGGGGAAATTGGTGAAATGACATCAGTATTCATTCCGTAACAACTTCTTCGCACTTCTGTTGGACGTGGTAGGCGGCGCTTGGATGAAAGACAGGATACCGTTCGTTCTCCAACTCTGTTACCGTTCGTAGTTATATAATAAATATTTTAAAAAGCGTCTAACAGACAACATTTTCAAGACATCTACGGCACAGGGACCCAAGTTTTGGGTCACTATTTGTTAGAATCCTCTTTACTATCTAACTACAAGATATTAAGGTAACTAGCAAGCTATGATGCATGGTTAAAAAAAAAATCTTCTTCTACCATGATCTACTGTTTGTACATCAAATTTTGCATGGTAGAACACTTTCATACCGACAACATTTCTTCAGCTGCAAATACTGCTCTATTTTATGCGTGGCGACCTAATTTTAGATCTTGTAAAACCTCGAACTGACCTCTTCAGTGGTTGCTTTAGTTATACAGATGCTTTGTCATGGAATGCTTTACTGAAGTGTGTCAAAACTAACATTTACACCACATTCAACATATATCTGCATTTACATGTCATGAAATCTTAAAGATGCACCTACTGACACCTCTCTGTTTCCGTTCATACAATGTTTCTGTGAGTGTTGAATTGTTAATTGTATAGCTTTAACTTTAAACATGCAACTGCTTTATTGTTCCCCCTATCTATCTATCTATCTATCTATCTATCTATCTATCTATCTATCTATCTATCTATCTATCTATCTATCTATCTATCTATCTATCTATCTATCTATCTATCTATCTATCTATCTATCTATCTATCTATCTCTTGCCTGTTAGAAGTCTTGTCTGCTCCCGAAAGCCAAATTCAGTTATTTTTACGACTTAATTTGTTCAAAGATTGCATTTTATTTTTGCCAATCTGTATTTTCATGATGCTAGTCCACTGCTGACTTCATCCGGTCACAATATTTCCTAAATATTTCAGACAACCTGTGAAATATTCTCTCATCCTCTACAGCAGTGGCAGGTAACCCAGGAGCTGTGGGAATCGACTGTAGAAACACTGATACCTCTAAAGATCTACCTTGATAAAAATCATGCCTGTTATTAGAGTGCAGTATTTGGAATAACTGCTGCTTATAGTTAACTTTTATCTCTACCAGGCGATCTGCTGGATGGAATTCCATTAATAAAGAGGGAATATAACTGATGAAAACTTTTTTCTCACCCAGTGGTTCCTAATGATGTCGTACTCTCCCCTGATCTCCTGGGTAGTGAGATCGAATGCCTAGCCTTCTCGGATAAGGGTGAAAAAATAGGAGGTCCCGTGTGCAAGTTGAGTACATTAAACATCCCTCGGTAGTTGGAAATCGTAAAGAGTAGGCCATACAGCCGCTCCGTTGGAAAAATAAAAAAATTTGGAAACTTGCCCAGGCGCCCGACTGACAGAGTGGTTAGAGCGCTGCTCTCTCGCGGCAAAGATGCCTGGTTCGAATCACTGTACCGACACGCTCTAGTCTACCCAGCTGTAATTGGGTACCTGACTCTGAGTTAGGGAAGGAAAAGGCAGCGAGGAAGGGAATAGGTTACTCCATCCTTCAATGCTGAACCTAGCATGTTGAAATCTCTAACATTTCACCCCCCTACGGCAGTATCTGCTAAGAGACTACCTTTTATCCACCATAAAAATGTTGATAGAATGTGTGATTCCTGTATACGTGCATTGGGATCCTCACTGGTGCTACGGAGTTCGTACACTGTGCTGGGACCCTCCTTGCGTGATCTAAGGGAAGAGATCGGAGCACTGACGGAGTTGTCCGTGTGCAAATGAAAATGGTTCTTAAAAGCAAACCAAACTATCAATAGAGAGGTAGAAT
This sequence comes from Oreohelix idahoensis, assembly GCA_024509875.1. Classification (NCBI taxonomy): domain Eukaryota; kingdom Metazoa; phylum Mollusca; class Gastropoda; order Stylommatophora; family Oreohelicidae; genus Oreohelix; species Oreohelix idahoensis. The sequence goes on from JAMPIV010015488.1 coordinate 178,350, forward strand.
AATAAAACTGGGATATTTTACTGAGTCAGGGCCGTAGATAGGACTTTATAAGGGGGGGGGGGGGGTGGGGAGTTAATACCCCCAAAAAATTGTATGCATTATTTTGGTACCGGTACAGTATAATTTCCCTCCTATCTACGGCCGTGTACTGAGTATTATCTTCACTTCAGCGAAAACATCGTGTTTCTATCTCATGGAGTTCATGATTAGAGTAAAATATTGTCAGCTACCTCGTGAGTTTTCACTGGGAATGCGCAAAAACGTCTTTTAATCCTGAGGTACATGCCGGCATAAGATAGCTAGTCCGAAATATGTCTAGCTTTAAAACCATTTCCCTTTTCGCATCCAGTCGACTAAAGATCTCATCATATCAATCCTCTTTGATCTACCTGTAGATCGTTATCTACTTTATGCCGACCACTGTTCTATAATGATGAGAGCACTACCACACAAATTGCTACGAGAAATAATCCTCTCGAGTAAGTATGTTGCCCTTTAAGCTTCTTGGTCTTTAAGGGGGCAGGGCCTTCTGAAACCCTATGTTCTATGGATCTGCAACTATTTTGAAGGATTAGATAGACTAGAAAAAAGTGGTCAAAGATTTATAACGACGTTGCCAAAGTTAAAAATGAAAACATTTCGCTGTTCACAGCAAGGTTGATTAAATATGAAGATATAGTTTGGTATTTCCAGCGACAAGCAAGAAGCTGCAGGTTGAATGGGAAGAAGGAGATATAACAAGACCTTGAACGGATGGGACTGCATATTGAATACCACGCGTGGCATTTGTTTTGCTGAGTATCTGTGCTTCAAGGGGAGATGAAAGGTATTGATGATGATGAGTAAACATATGTATTTTAACGAAAAAAGTATATATATATATATATGTTGTTCGTCCATTGGTGATGAAAACTACTCTGTTCATCCAATTATTAGGAATATGTTAGGATAGTCTATGAGTACGAAGGTGACTGATGAGCCCGATGCGGGCCTGGAAAGATCTCGGACAGTGTGGGCAGGGAATGTTGCATCGTGTGAAGGTTTTATTACACGGTATTTTCTAGCTTGTCTCCGCTGTTCAGCTGCTGCTCTTCTGGATGATTCGCATGCCGCTGCACCTTTACGAAGAGATGTGCGCCAAGCAGTTCGGTCTTGCGCAGCAGCTTCCCATGTGTCAGGGCTTATGTCAAAGGTTTTTAATGAAGTCTTAAGCGTGTCTTTGAAGCGCTTCTTTTGGCCACCATGGGAGCGTTTACCCTTCTGCATCTCACCATAAAAGAGTATCTTTGGCAGTCGATGGTCTGGCATGCGGACTACATGACCTGCCCAGCGAAGCTGTGACTGCATCAGTATAGTATCGATGCTAGGGATACCAGCTCTGTCAAGAACGGCGGTATCTGGGATCTTGTCTTGCCATTTGATGTTCATTACCTTCCTGAGACAGACTGTATGGAAGTGGTTTAGCTTCTTTACGTGGCGCCTGTAAACAGTCCATGTTTCACATGCATAAAGCAGCACTGGAAGCACCGCAGCTCTGTACACCTTCAGCTTTGTCTGTAGACTAATGCAACTTCGATGCCAAACGTTGGTGTATAGTCTGCCAAATGTGCTACTGGCTATGGAGATCCTGGTGTTCACCTCATCATCAATGACGATGTTCTGGGATAGTGTGCTACCAAGGTATGTGAATCTGTTCACAACATTCAGTTTCTCACCATTTACCTTGATGATTGGCTCAGTATAAATTGTGCCAGGAGCAGGTTGGTACATGATTTCTGTTTTCTCCGTGTTGATGGTAAGCCCAAAGTTGGAACAGGCTTCGGAGAATCTATCCACGCTATGCTGCAGATCAGCCTCTGAGCCAGCACTGAGGGCACAATCGTCAGCAAACAGAAGATCCCTGATGGTGTGTGATTTGACCTTGGTTTTTGCTTGAAGCCTCCTAAGGTTAAACAATTTTCCATCAATACGATATCTGATGTTGATTCCTGTGTCCTCGTCTCTGAAAGCATCAGTCAGCATAGCAGAAAACATGATATTGAACAGAGTCGGTGCAAGTACACACCCTTGTTTAACTCCATTTGAGACTGGGAAAGGCTCCGATAGCTCACCGTTTTCCTGAACTCTAGCCTGCATTCCATCATGCAGTTGCTGCACTATTGAGATAAATTTCTTTGGGCAGCCGTATTTTGCCATGATCTTCCATAGACCCTCTCTACTGACCGTGTCGAACGCCTTTGTCAAATCGATGAAAGCTGTGTACAGGCCACAGTGCTGTTCTTGGCATTTTTCTTGTAGCTGTCTTGCAGCGAACACCATATCGGTGGTTCCACGTTCTTTCCGGAATCCACGCTGACTTTCAGGTAGAAGACCTTTGTCAAGATGAGCTGTAAGGCGATTAAGAAGGATTCTGGCGAATATCTTCTCAGCGATTGATAATAGGGAGATGCCTCGATGGTTGTTACAGTCTTGGCGATTACCTTTACGTTTATAAAGATGTATAATTGACGCATCTTTGAGGTTGTGTGGGATGGTTTCACTCTGCCACATTTGCTGGAAGATCATGTGAAGTTTCTCTATCAGAACTGTACCGCCATCTTTATAGACCTCAACAGGAATTGAATCGGAGCCGGGGGCCTTTCCACTAGAAAGTTGACGAATCGCTTTTTGAGTTTCCTCCAGAGTTGGTATATCATCTAGTGCTTCATTTATAGGAATTTGGGGCAGTCGGTTGATGGCTTCGTCGTTAATAGATGATGGCTGGTTCAGAATATTATTAAAATGTTCGACCCAGCGTTGGAGAATTTTTTCCTTGTCTGTAATTAGTGTTTTTCCATCTGAATTAAGGAGGGGAAATGATCCTGATGATGTTGGACCATAGACCGCTTTGAGTGCATGGTAAAAATTTTTCAAGTCATGGCTGTCAGCAAAGCCTTGGAGCTCATCTGCTTTATTACTCAGCCATGAATCCCGCATCTGGCGTAGTTTATGTTGGACGATTCTACGCATGTTGTTGAAAGCGTCTTTCTTGGATGTAGATTTTGGATCATTTAAATATGCTTTATGGAGATGGTGTTTCTCAGCCAACATCTTCTTTATATCATCTGAGTTCTCATCAAACCAGTCATTTTGTTTCTTGATGGCGGGACCCAGGACCTCAGTAGCAGTGTTGTAGATCTGCTCGCTTAGGGCTGCCCAATTTGTTTCCGCACTTTGGCCGTCTAACGAGATAGATTTGAGACGGTCTTCTAGGGTGTCAGTAAATGACTGTTTGATTTTTGTCTTCTTTAGTTTGGTGACATCCAACCTTTTTTGAGTTTTCTTCCCCTGAGGGCGCCTGGCTGGTTGGATACGAATTTTAAGTTTAGACACAATGAGGCGATGATCAGTCCAGCATTCTGCACCAGACATGGACTTGGTCACCCGGACATCTTGCCTGTCCTTCTTCCTAACAATTACATAGTCAATTAGGTGCCAATGCTTTGAGCGAGGGTGCATCCAGGAGGTCATGTTGCGGATAGGAAGTCGAAAATGGTGTTGATGACAAGGAGGTCATGTTCTGCGCAAGTCTGGAGGAGAAGAAGTCCATTGCTGTTACAGCGACCCACGCCGTACTTTCCGATAGTGCCATTCCAGGAGATGTTATCTGAGCCTACTCTTGCATTAAAGTCACCAAGAATGATAAGCTTATCTGCTTTAGGAACTGATGCAATGACTGCATGTAGTTCTTCATAAAACTTATCCTTGACGTCATCCTGGTTTGTCATAGTTGGTGCATACGCGCTAATGATGGTGGCATGTTTCCTTCCATAAAGCAGGGGGATCTTGACCGTCATGAGTCGGTCATTTATTCCCTTTGGGGGCCCCGCTAACTTGCCAACAAGTGCTGTTTTGATTGCAAATACAACCCCTGCTTCTCGTCTTTCTTCAGTTCCTCTCCCGCTCCAATAGAATGTATAACCTGCACCCTTTTCGCAAAGTTGGCCCTCACCTGCAAGTCGAGTTTCACTCAGTGCTGCTATGTCAATGTTGTATCTGGCCAGTTCTCTCCCAATCAGGCAGTTCGCCTCTCGGGTCTGTTTGCGTTAAAGTCTTTGTCAAGTAGAGTGCGCACATTCCATGCGCCTAGAATGAGGGGGAAAAATCTGTCCTTTCTTTTTCTTATGTGTCGCCCGCCGAAGTAGGGTACCCACCAACCGCGGTAAGCTGGTTAGGTAATGGTGGAGCAGGCAATGTTTAGGGCACCTTCCTCATGCCATGGAGGTGAGCAGTGCTTTCCTAAAGAGGGCTGCTCAGTCACTCAGGGGGCTGCCGAATCCCACTGCTGCTCCGATCAGTGGAAGACGACCATATGGCCTGAGCCACCTGTGTGTAGGTCTGCGACTACGACTGCCAGCGCACCCACGCCTGCCGCTTCGCCGCTCGCCCATCGCCACAGGACTTGTTGTGAGTGGATGGATGAGTGGATGAAAGAGTGACTTGCGCAGTGATTTGTTTTAAAGTGAGGAAGAGTTGCGCAATTCGTCGACCTCACTCTCTCGCCTGGGTCCATCTTAATCCAGTGGCAAGACAAGTCAAGACGACTGGAGATGAAGTCAGGTGCAGTGGATGACCAGGGCTTTCTACGTGCCTCGCCCTGCTCCTTACGCTCCACAGCGCGTTGCTGGTAATCGCCGTCATGCCCGTTGAACCAACAGGTGGTTTCTTCCGCGCAGTCTACCGAATCCAGTCTTCGCATGCATGGGTAGGCAGACCCTAACTCACCGAAGGTTTATAACCAGTCGGCTACCCTCACCTAGTTTAGCCGGCCTGTCAAAGCCGTTTCCCAGGGGGTGGCCGCTGTCAATATATATATACACAAATATATATATATATATATATATATATATATATATATATATATATATATATATATATATATATATATATATATATATATATATATATATATATATATATTTGTGTGTGTGTCTGAAGAACGTCTTGCATGCTGCAAACACGTTTGTTCTATAACGTAAAGTGCAGATATGAGAAAACATTATTATACCAAAACGGGCGTGTTAGTCGGCCTATTGGAGAATAATGTACCACATTAAGCCGCACGCCACGACTCATTTGGGGTAGAAATAGTTCATCATATCGGGATTGGTCCGTGCGGTTTAAACTTTGACGTAACTGCGATGAAATCTGACGTGTACAAGACGTAAGAAAATTTCGCAAGTGTAGATGACAATAATATTGTGAAATGCTGTTCAAGAAAAAAAAATATGATGCCGTGATGTGAGGAATAAATAGAAAACCAGCCCGATAATAACTTAATCATGTTTAATAATCCCTTCCCGCGGGAGGACGAAAGAACGTCTGGCCCTCATTAGGAACAATTTGCACCAATTAATTTCGCGATAAACCCGGCTCGACTGGCCGTCTAGAGATTTCGAGACCGGAAAGTCCTATCCGCTTGAAAACGACCGTTAACAAGACACAAAACCTGGCTAGCATCTGCGCTCTCTATTCTTTACTCGTTCAATCAGTTCTTTCATATAATCCTTGCAGCGTCTCTTCTGCTACAGCAAGTGTTCTCAAACCTTTTACGTTCCACATACCCCCTTGGCTTTTAGTAAACCTCTACTTAACCTTTATTGGATATGAGAAGAAATAAATTCTAGAGTTTACCCGGCATGTCATCATCATCATCATAAATCACCCTTCAGCTCCCTAGGGAGTATAGGCATTCAATAAACTGATGCCAAGTCTTCCTGTCTCGTACCGTTAGCTCAAGGTCATTCCATGTCTTCTTCATCCCCAGCGTCTTCTTGTCATCTCTTGTTCTATTGGCGCTTGTCTGATTCTTGTCATCTCTTGTTCTATTGGCGCTTGTCTGATTCTTGTCATCTCTTGTTCTATTGGCGCTTGTCTGATTCTTGTCATCTCTTGTTCTATTGGCGCTTGTCTGGTTCTTGTCATCTCTTGTTCCATTGGCGCTTGTCTGATTCTTGTCATCTCTTGTTCTGTTGGCGCTTGTCTGATTCTTGTCATCTCTTGTTCTATTGGCGCTTGTCTGATTCTTGTCATCTCTTGTTCCATTGGCGCTTGTCTGGTTCTTGTCATCTCTTGGTCTATTGGCGCTTGTCTGGTTCTTGTCATCTCTTGTTCCATTGGCGCTTGTCTGATTCTTGTCATCTCTTGTTCCATTGGCGTTTGTCCGGTTCTTGTCATCTCTTGTTCCATTGGCGCTTGTCTGGTTCTTGTCATCTCTTGTTCTATTGGCGCTTGTCTGGTTCTTGTCATCTCTTGTTCCATTGGCGCTTGTCCGATTCTTGTCATCTCTTGTTCCATTGGCGCTTGTCTGGTTCTTGTCATCTCTTGTTCCATTGGCGCTTGTCTGGTTCTTGTCATCTCTTGTTCCATTGGCGCTTGTCTGGTTCTTGTCATCTCTTGTTCCATTGGCGCTTGTCTGATTCTTGTCATCTCTTGTTCTATTGGCGCTTGTCTGGTTCTTGTCATCTCTTGTTCCATTGGCGCTTGTCTGATTCTTGTCATCTCTTGTTCTATTGGCGCTTGTCTGGTTCTTGTCATCTCTTGTTCCATTGGCGCTTGTCTGATTCTTGTCATCTCTTGTTCCATTGGCGCTTGTCTGGTTCTTGTCATCTCTTGTTCCATTGGCGCTTGTCTGGTTCTTGTCATCTCTTGTTCCTTTGGCGATTGTCCGGTTCTTGTCATCTGTTCCACATTAGTGATCATGCTATATCACTTGAATCCTTCTATTCTACGCATGCATCCATTTATGAATGTTTTTAAGTTTTTGACTAATATGCACGTAAGGAAATAAACACATATATTAATTAACTGTTCAGACAAAATTACGTTATTAGGTACATAACAACCTTGTTTTTTTTTTTTTAGTATCATAAATTTGTTAAACGTTTATTATGACACAATCAAATAATTTAGTTAGACACTAATTTTTATTTCTTATCAACCAACAGTTTTATTCTTTGAAAAGTTTTTTTACCACAAAACTATTTATACAATGTGTGATTCCTATATACACACATTGGGATTCTCGCCGGTGCTACGGAGTTCGTACACTGTGCTGAGATCCTTCTTGTGTGATCTAAGGGAGAAGATCGGAGCACTGATGGCGTTGTCCGTGTGCAATGAAGATAGTTCTTAAAACCAAACCAAACCAACAGTTTTTGAACGAGATACCCGCTTTATCAAATTCAACCTCCATTTTGTTTCCTGATTTGGATTTGATTAACATCAGGACTCACTTTTCTCTATTCAGTTCTCAACATTTTTACTCTAACTTACTCTACTTCTGCAATATTTCAAAAAGATAATATAGTTATTTACCAAATATTTCCCGTACCCCCTTAAGAAGCTTCTCGTAACCCCGGGGGTACGAGAACTCCATTTTGAGAGTCGCTGTTCTAAAGTAATTGTCAACTCTTAACAAATGCAGAACAGCACATCAGGCAGATTAAAGATGACTTAAGTCAAGTTGTTTAAAGATTCAGTTATCATTCGTTTCCCTTTGAGCTCCTTAAGGAGCATAGAACCACTAATACAGCTGGTATCCATGAAGCAAGCCTGCATGAAGCATTCGCAACCTATTACAACAGTGGTTTCTGTATCAATTTGTTTTACATAATGAGATTGCCATACCTCATGTACAACCAAAAATTAGTCGCAGTGTACGTTATGCCCAAGGGTGTTCTAGACTTATTCTGTCTTTGTCTATTCAGAGATTGCGGGGAACTACAGTTATTGCTGATTTATTTTTTTTTTAAACAAAATACTGTATTGTCCGAGACGCACTTTCCCCCAGCAATCTATTTTTTTAAAATCACCCTGTGTCTTATATGGTGATAATCATGACTATCACCCGGTGTCTTAAATGATGATAATCATGACTATCACCCTGTATCTTATATGGTGTCACGGGTTGCCTCCCCTTGGCTCTGCAGCAGTGGTCCAACAGTGGCCAAAACCTAGAGTATCTACTGTGGGTCTCCAAAGGTGTCTACCTTCGCACAAAACTACTCTTGGCAGAGTTATAGATAGAAGAATAATGATGCTTCTACCTCGAGGGAGTATTCACAAGATATTCAGAAAGCAAGAACAATGCTGAATGAGTTTTAGTAATGTTAACTTTAGTATCTGCCGTCAACTTTTGTGAAGGATTGATTTATAGTTAGCTCGTTCAAGCCCCCAACTGAATTACTCGATGAAATTCTTATTATTATTTTATAGCTCTGTTTAAGTGTATTTAAGAAATTGACTGAGATATACGGGTGCAGTATAGTCAAAATGATTAAATCAACGTTAAATTTGTATATACACAAATAACAAATTTAATAATCAATTATGGTTAACAGTATGAAAATGAATAATTCTTTTTTAAAAAGTACTCATCAAAGGGTGATGTTATGGTTTTTGAAAAATGGACAGTTCACTTGGCAGCTTTTAAGTTTGTATTTTGCTGCTAATAGTTTGATAGTTTCTGCTCCCGCTGATGTTTGGTTCTTTGCAGATAGATGACTGGTTCAATCGTCACTGGTCAAGTCTCAAAGTTGTGACACGTTCCAAGAAGTATCAGGGAGTAATCACAAAGCTGGTCCAGCGTCTCAAAGATCCGTCTGATGATGGTGTCTAGCGTCGACTTCGGGCCAATTGTACTCTCACTTATTCCAGAGATAGTACCCTCAGTTGGTATCACCGACTAGTGTCACAAAAGAAGAGAACAAATACCCTCTTGAGTATTGAGTTTTACTGACACACACTCATATGCCCCCTCCACCCACTTTTCATTCTACCATCCCATCTACCTCAGAACTGTACTCTCTCTGAGAATTAATTTTAATCCCAGTGAGCGGAAAACTTTCATTACATTTAGATTGAATAGGTTTACATTTACCGCCACATTGGTTGAAAAGGTTAGCAACATAATAAGTATGTACATCATGTCTCTCATCATTCACCCCCTGCTCCATATGGAACTTGGGACTACCTCTGCTTTTGGTTCTCTATAAGAAACTCGCATAAAGCAGTCACCAGCCCTTGCAGTTCACGAAATCATCATTCTATATGCTGAGGTTGCCAGTCTCGTATGACTTGGACATCCACTAGCAATTTTCACATATTAATATTCACATGTCAATAAATACATATTATTTTACGTGTTAATAATGCAACATATAGAATTATACCAGATATACCAGGTTTGAAACCTGCTGCAGGCGGTTTGGTAGCAGATCGCTTTGTGTGGATTTTTAACAATGGTATAAGCGTCGTACCGTTCAGAAAGCAATGGCAAACTACTGAATGAAAAAAATTGCCTAGAAAAATCACAAACAGCCAATAAAAGCTGGGGTTGATTGCCACGTCCTGTAAAGGATAAGCAACTAACTTTTTATAGAATTATAAATGTACAACTTACCCCAAACTCTCTTGTGGGATCACAGACTTCGGGCTCAGAGAAATAGTTAAGGCAGCTTGTTTAAGATGCACAGCATACATAGGGACAGTTTATGGAAAATACTGAGGGCTTATGGAATTCCAAGCTGCATAGTGTCAATCATAAAAAACCTCTATGCCAACTTTACGTGTAGTGTTGGGCAGAGCAACCTAACCTTTGAGGTGAAGACAAGAGTACGACAGGGATGCCCCTTATCAACCACTCTATTTTTAACAGTCATAGACTGGGTGATGCGCCAGACAACAGAGGGCAGTCCAAGAGGAATAAGATGGACAACATTTTCTACATTGGAAGATCTGGAATATGCAGATGACATTGCACTACTAGCACATTCACATCAACACATCCAGGAAAAAACGAATAGACTTAATAAGTTTAGCCAGCAGGTGGGCTTGAATATCAATTTAAAGAAGTCTGAGGTCATGACGCTCAATGTGAGCAACCCTGAACCCATATCAGTAAGGAATCAGCAATTGGTACAGACAGATACCTTCACATACCTAGGAAGCATAGTAACACCAGACGGCGGGGCAGGCAAAGACATCAACATCAGAATGAATAAGGCAAGAACAGCCTTCTTTAACCTAAACAACATCTGGAAGTCCTCCCAATACAGCACAAGCACAAAATTAAGATTATATCAGAGCTGTGTGCTTTCTGTGCTTCTCTATGGTGCGGAATGCTGGAGAGTTACAGAGAAGGAAATGTCGAAATTGTCCTCTTTTCACACAACATGCCTAAGAAAAATTCACCGAATCTTTTGGCCAAATACCATCACTAACCAAGATCTGCTTACTCGTAGCAAGCAAGAGGACATGCACACCATCATAGCTGGCAGACGCTGGAGCTGGGTTGGTCATGTTCTCAGAAGAGACCCCGATGCCATCACAAGAACAGCTATGCTTTGGACCCCTGAAGGAAAACGAAAGAGAGGCCGACCAAAAACAACCTGGCGGAGGACTGTGGAGGCTGAGATGCAAAGAATGAACCAGAGTTGGGGCACTGTACGAAGGATGGCCACCGACCGAGCAAAGTGGAATCAATTTGTTGTTGCCCTACAAGACGCCCCAAGGCGTGATGGCCACTGACTGCTTTTACGGTCGGCGGCTAAGGATCAAAGAAGAGAAAGAGAAGAAGTTTAAGATGCATCTTCCACGTGTTCTGGGGTGTTACTTTACAATATGCTCCCACTCTGGCTTCGTGTACAGATTCCTAGGATTCCAGTTTTTCCGTATTAATAAAGGTAGAGTTTTCCTGGGATATAAGTCATCAAGATGCTCAAACAAGGTCTGGTCCGATAAATGGAATTCTGATCCTATTCTTTACTCTGGCTGTCTGGCTGGTCTCTCGAAGAGTTGAATTTTACAATGCTTTCAAGCAACTAATGTCTTCTTCTTCTTTGATCCATAACCACCAACCGTCAAAGCAGTCAGCGGCCATCACGCCTGGTGGCGTCTTGTAGGGCAGCAACAAATTGATTCCACTTTGCTCGGTCGGCAGCCATCCTTCGTACAGTGCCCCAACTGTGGTTCATTCTTTGCATCTCAGCATCCACAGTTCTCCGCCAAGTTGTTTTTGGTCGGCCTCTCTTTCGCTTTCCCTCGGGGGTCCATAGCATAGCTGTTCTTGTGATGGTATCAGGGTCCCTTCTGAGGACGTGGCCAACCCAACTCCAGCGTCTGCCAGCTATGATGGTGTGCATGTCCTCCTGGTTACTCCGAATAAGTAGTTCTTGGTTGCTGATGGTGTTTGGCCAAAAGATTCGGAGAATTTTCCTTAGGCAGATTGTGTGGAAGGAGGACAGTTTCGACATTTCCTTCTCTGTTACTCTCCAACATTCCGCACCATAGAGAAGCACAGAAAGTACACTGCTCTCATACAGTCTTAATTTGGTGTTTGTGCTGTACTGGGAAGACTTCCAAATGTTGTTGAGAACAGCAACGGCTGTTCTCGCTTTATTCATTCTGTTGTTAATGTCCTTGCTTGTTCTGCCGTCAGGTGTTACTATGCTTCCTAGGTAAGTAAATGTGTCTGTCTGTTCTAACTTCTGGTTCCTTACTGTTATTGGCTCAGGATTGCCCAAATTTAGTGTCATGACCTCTGTCTTCTTCAAATTGATGTTCAGGCCAACCTGGCCATACTTATTCAGTCTATCGGTTTTGTCTTGAATGTGTTGATGTGAATGCGCGAGTAGTGCAATGTCATCTGTATATTCCAAATCTTCCAGTGTAGAAAACGTTGTCCATCTAATTCCTCTTGGAATGCCCTCTGTTGTCTGGCGCATCACCCAATCTATGACTGTCAAAAATAATGTTGTTGATAAGGGGCATCCCTGTCGTACTCCTGTTTTCACTTCGAAAGTTACATTACTCGATCCAACACTGCACGTAAAGTTAGAATAGAGGCTTTTTATAATGGAAACAATGCCGCTGGGAATTCCATAAGCCCTCAGAATTTTCCATAGGCTGTCCCTGTGTATGCTGTCGAAAGCCTTTTCAAAATCAACAAAGTTAATGTACAGCTGTCTCTGCCATTCTGAGCACTGCTCTATAATGTTCCTGAGGGCAAATATATGATCTGCACATCTTCTGTTCTTTCTGAAGCCCGCTTGTTCTTTCCTCAGTTTATGGTCAACTGCTTTTGAAATTCTCTGGATGATTATCCTGCCTAGTATTTTGCTGGGAACTGAGAGGAGGATAATTCCTCTCCAGTTGTTGCAGTCTGCAAGGTCGCCCTTCTTGGGCAATTTGACAATTATTCCTTTACTCCACTCTGTTGGTGTTGTCTCAGTTTCCCAGACTTGTGCAAATAGTGGTTCTAATAGTTCTGCTGCTAGTTCAGGGTCTGTCTTGAATAGCTCAGCATTTAGATTGTCGTGACCAGGCGCTTTTCCATTTTTTAGCCCTTTGATAGCTGTGATAATTTCTTCTTTTCGTGGAATGTCTGTATTTTCGTCTAAGTCACTTTCAGCCTCAGGAACATTCAGCTGAGTCTCTGGTGGTTCCTTATTCAGTGTTTCTCTGAAGTGCTCTGCCCATCTTGTTTCCTGCCCCTGTGCTGTCGTGATGAGATTTCCTTGCTTGTCTCTTAATAACGTTATGTTGTTTGCACCTCGTTTTCCACTGATAACTTTAGTTATTTTATAAACTGTGCTTTGTTCATTTCTCAGTGCTGCCTCTTCTGCCTGTCTTGCAAGGTCATCCAGAAATGTCCTTTTGTTAGCACGGGTTGGACGTTTTACTTCCTTGTCCAGCTGACTGTACTGTTTACTATATATTGCCTTTAACCTGGGAGACTTAGCTTCTGTTTTCTTTCTTTTCATTTCCTTTCTCTTCGCTATAGTGTTTAGCGTTTTTGGTGTTATCCAGTCTTGGCTCTTTCTTTCCTGGAATCCCAAGCATGACTTGCTGCTTTCTTTGTATATTGTTGAGATGGTGATGAATTTCTGGTCGACATCGTCGGTCTCTGTTCTTTCCTGGCTTTTGGTAATCAGATATCGTCTCTTTACGTCGACCACGAACGCTTTTCTGGTGAGGGGGTCCTTAAGTTTCGTGATGTTTTATCTTTTCTGTTTGACTGCAACTGGTCCAGCAGCTCTGAGTTTCACCTTCAGTCTTGCTACTACTAGGTGATGATCACTTCCCACATCTGCGCCTCTTCTTACTTTCACGTCTTGTAGTGCATGTCTCCAGCTGCCATTGATCATTATGTGATCTATCTGGTTTTTGTCTCGTCCGTTTGGTGATTCCCATGTTAACTTGTGCACTTCTTTGTGTTGAAAAAGTGTTCCTCCAATGACCAGGTTGTTAATACTGCAGAAGCTTATTAATTTGTCCCCATTCTCATTTACTGTTCCACTGCCGCATTTCCCCATTACTCTTTCGTTATAATTATTGTGTGTTCCAACTTTCGCATTTAGGTCTCCCATTACTATAATAAGATCGTACCTGGGTACAGTTTCCATTTCCTTTTGTACCTGTTGATAGAACTCGTCCTTGATCTCTTCATCGCTGTCGTCTGTTGGTGCATAGCATTGTATAATTGTGGTGTTGGTGAATCTCCCTCTCAGTCTTGCTCTTATTAGTCTGTTGTTAATGGGTTTCCATTCCAGTAGAGAAATTTCCATTCCTTTCTTAAGGATAATGGCTACACCTTCGTTGTGCTGACCGTCCTCTCTACCAGAATAAAGTACTGTTTCCCCTGTAGCCGTTTTTATTCTCCCAATCCCTGTCCATCTGCTCTCGCTTATTCCCAGGATATGTAGTTTGTAATTCCTCATCTCTACTGTGATCTGTCTCAGCTTTCCTGCCTCATTCATAGTTCTGACATTCCAAAAACCAATTCTGGTTTCGTGTTTTGCGGTCTGGGCATCCGTTTTCATGCCAGTGGCTTCCTTTCGGCTTTCACCACTGTCAGTCATACGAGCCTGAGACTCCGGATGTCCATCCCGCATCAAAGTTTTTTTCATTTATTGCTGTTTCCGTAACATGTGCGATTTTTTTACACAGACAGGGGTGTCGGCCCTGTGCTAAAACCCCCAACCTGGAGGACCAGGGTACCAGCTTTTGTCTGACCCCTACCCACGCAGACCAGTCCAGCTTGGTTGAACCTACCAGGAGTAAAACGCCCACTGGCATAGCTCTGGGGATTGTCAGGGTACACAAGCTGCCATACCGCTACAAGGTATAGGTACCATTGATGGCAGAAGCAACTAATGTGTCAGGTTATATTGCAACTTTCTTCCCACGCACGCTGTTGTTTACTTTTAGACCAGGCTCCAATCAGAAATGTCGTTACGTTTACATCTTGAATACCGGCCATTAGTTTCAATCATTCGTGTTATGATAGCGTTTATTCAAAAATTTTCCTCATAGGAAAATTCTGCGTGTTATTTAAAAGGTCACTTTCCAAAAATAGAATTGGTATTTCCGTCAATTCTTGGTAATGATTGCCACTACAATTTCTTACATTATCACAAATAATGTCTTCGTAACAATCCTGTCCAGAAGCGATTACAGCATTTCCGTCGTCTTCAGGTGCGTGCCTACAATATGTTACCACCTGGATAATGTACAGCCCTGTACCTTTGCAAACAAACATTCATCGTGTGACCAGCTGGGGTGTGTTCTCTCCACGAAAGAAATTAGGGGATCACAATAGCCATATCAGCGCTAAATAAACTTGCTGGGTCGTACGTCGTGTTAATCCGGCGCGCCCAGTGTTTGATACACGAGAATTTTACTAACATGATTGTCGGTCAATATTTCATCACCTGTCTACTCTCTCAGCAGAAATGGTCAGGTAAACAGACATGACGAATTATTACAGGAAGAAGTGTAAACAATGACTTGAAAATACAAATACTGCCGGAGAGAAAAAGAGAGCGAACCCAATTATGTGACATATGGTGATAATCATGACTATCATAAACAAACATGTTGTTGTTGTAATCAACTTTCAATTGATTAAAATATTTTGGATATCGAATGAAAAAGGTGGATAACGGTAAAAGTAATCCCATAACAGAAAAAGATGGATAACGGTAAAAGTAATCCCATAACAGATACTGCCGTAGGGGAATGAAGTGCTAGAGACTTCAATATACTAGATCCAGCATCGAGAGGTGGGTGTGACGAGTTCTCTTACTCGCTGTCTTTTCATTCCCTAACTCGAAGGAAGTCAGGTACCCATTGACAACTGGATAAACTACAGCTTGTCGATACCGTGAATCAAACCCGGCACTATTGCCGCGACAGACCAGCGCTCTAACCACTCTGTCAAGCGTACGGTCATGTGATATTATAAACCAATCAGATGTGTAATGGAATGCTTTAATGTCTTTTTTTTAATTTACGTTTTGTTATATATGTAATAAAAATGTTTTTGTGTAAAAAAGGATAAATGTAATAGTGTATGTTCAATGTAATAAATAAGTTCCTATAATGTTTTATATTATTTTCCAAAACAACTCATAAAATTATTTGTGCGTCTTATACCCTGGATCGTTGTATATGGCGAGAAATACGGTAATTCCTTTTCTTATTGTAGTTTCTTTGAATCATTGGTATTGTCAATTCTTCGTCGGTTGTTTTTGTTATATATATATATATATATATATATATATATATATATATATATATATATATATATATATATATATATATATATATATATATATATATATATATATATATGTGTGTGTGTGTGTGCGTGTGATAGGGTGGGGCGAGATGATGATGATGCTGTTGTGATATTTGATCACTCTCTTGCACACTCGCAACCGACCCGATCAACAATAAAACTCTTGATTCTTAAGGCAGGGGCTGTATTTATTTTTACAACCCATTCAGTGACTATGGGCACACTGAAGCAATTTTTAAACAAATAAACCAACAAACCAAACAAACACCCAGCCTGTGCTCGATTGCTAATGTGTCATGTCTCTGTTCTACCCACACAGGGCGCCTCGTATCTTCGTTTTCTCTTGTCTGGACTGAATCTTCAAATAGGCCTGTTTGCCGCTCGCTATCTCTTTATATAGGCACTAGGCTAATCACTCGACTTTAGTGCGCTCTGCGTATTAATTTGGCCACTTAAATAACACTCGCGATTATTGCTCTAGAAGGCATGAAAACACAAATATACACTACTATTTCTAGAGCAAAAACACAAATATACACAACTAATTTGTAGTCTTTATTATGGCCTAAACTAATATATCTTCTATCTCGTCAGACTTTCACATCCCAGCGTGCTGCGCGCACATCGAAAATATATGCGCGATAAATATGCCTTGAACATGAAGGGGGCGTCTTTACGGCCCCATCACACACACACACATATATATATATATATATATATATATATATATATATATATATATATATATATATATATATATATATATATATATATATATATATATATGTTTTGCTGAAGGAGCCTATTCTCATTAATTTGAATTGTATCTGTTTTTACAAAAGCTGACATTGAAAGATTTGAGAAATGCTTACAAACTCAAGATCTCTCTAGTATATTCTTTGTTTCGTTTTTATTATAAAATCATCTCCTTGACATAATGATTTTTAACGTTTCTCCCCCAACACAGCTTTCAGCTGGCAACTATTTCAGAAAGGCAGATTAAATGTAAATTATTCTGTGTGTTTAATGATTCGACGGATCTTTTTTAAACAAACAATGCTAAATTCATTCTCATCCATGACAAAGCATACTTTCATCTATATTGTTGTCATTGTTTTGCGGACTGGTTTTTGTGTGTGAATGTTTGTTTGTTTGGGTTTTTTTTTTTTTTGCAGACTAACTAAGATTATCTGCAGAACGCAGGATAGTACTGTGTTGGTAAAAGAACAAACACATTTATTTATTTATTTTTTTAACTACCAACTACCAATGAACTTTTTATGAAAGGTGTATTGTATTTGTATCCGGCTGTCTTCATCGTGTAAAACTAATTGCCATAGAAACCACAGCTGAAAAACCATGTGACTTCTTGGCGCAGGCGCAAAGTGACCAGTAGTGCTGACTCAGGGTTTCGTTAGGAGCACAAAGGAAAATCATGATGATGATGATGATGATGAAGTCAATACGTTGACGTAATCCACGCCCACACCTGTACCTCTTAGTGAAGTGTGAACTTCCTTCAAGTATAAGGTAGGACAGGACACCAAGAATTGTATTTATTTACTATTTTAACAGTTGTTGTCGATCAACAGTTGTGGTACGAACTTCAAAATTGACAACAAGGAAAAAAAAAAAAAAAAAAATAGAGATGATTGTGGTTTTTTTTTTTTTTTTTTTTAAATAGTTGAACAAAGTCTGGAATGGAATTCACCGCTATGCATCGGATTCGTGGACTATGAAAAGGCATTTGACAGTGTAGACAGAGAATTGCTTTGGAAATTGATGAGGCATTAAGGAGTTCCCATGAAGATCATTAACTTAATAAAGAAGACCTATGAAGACATGACATGCAGAGTTCTTCATGAAGGACAACTTACAGAACCGTTTAGGATTAGAACGGGAGTGAGACAGGGATGCCTTTTGTCTCCATTTCTTTTCTTACTAGCAATAGATTGGGTTATGAAAACATCGACATCACACAACAGAAATGGAATCCAGTGGAATCTGACTAAACAGCTTGATGATCTGGATTTTGCAGATGACTTGGCTCTTCTGTCCCATAACCATAAACAGATGCAAGAGAAAATGAAAATTCTCGATGCGAGGTCACGACAAGTGGGCCTGAAAATACACAGGGAAAAGACAAAGATTATGAGAATAAATGCAAGAAATGATAACAAGGTTGAACTTGAAGAAACACCATTAAAAGATGTAGAATCGTACACATATCTTGGAAGTAATATAGACAAAGTTGGAGGGGCAGACAGTGATATCAAAATAAGAATACAAAAAGCTAGAGGAGCTTTCATTGCATTGGGAAATATATGGAGAACAGGAGAAATCAAGTCCAACACGGAAATAAGAATCTTCAACTCAAATGTGAAGTCAGTCCTATTGTATGGCTCTGAGACATGGAAAACAACAAAAACAACAACCAAAAAGCTACAGACTTTTATAAACGGGTTCTTGCATAGAATAGAAGGACTGAAATGGTGAGACAAAGTCACAAATGTGGAATTGATGACAAGAACCAGACAAGTGCCAATGGAACAAGAGTTGAGAAGAAGACGCTGGCGATGGATAGGACACACATTGGGGAAACCTGTTGATAGCATTACAAGGCAGTCCTTGTTCTGGAATCCACAGGGAAAGAGAGGCAGAGGTAGACCAAAAACACACGGAGAAGAGAGCTGGAAACAGATGTGAAAATGATGAGAAAAACATGGAAAGAACTAGAGCGGATGGCACAGGACAGGAAGGCTTGGCATGTGTTTGTTGAAGGCCTATGCTCCTTGGGGAGCTAAAGGGTATTGATTGATTGATTGTGGTTTTGCTTCTTTAATATCGGACGTTGTTACTATGATATAGTGATCCTAGGCTTTATCGCCCTATATCTTTTTCATCATCTTAATTTATTTTTCTCCCGTTTGTGCTCTTTCATCATTTTTTAAAATAATCTTTCTTAATCACGGATTTTATTTGAGTGTAACTTAAATCTCACCTTTGCTATTTCCCGAACTTTACATTATCATTTAGAACACCACTGGCTCGGTAGACATCATTGTTAGTGCGGGAGACGTCCACGTGGGGAATAAAAAGAATTTATTTGATACCTATTTCCCTGTTTAAACAAAACGAATGTCACCACATTAGGACACAATAGCACGCCCGCCAGAGCGATTGGTAACAACGGACTCGTGACATGCGCAGGAATGTTGGTTACCAGATTTTAGAAATGCTAGTCCTGACTTGTCTCAAATTTTCATTGGCAAGTTTCCAGCCAGTTTTTAAACGAGTGGTCAGCTCATTCACATATTGGTATGATGATGTAATATTTTCCTCTGCCTTTTCATCAGTCCACGTTCTTAACAGTTACATATGGACTTTTAAATTCACAAACTTATTTTTCCTGGCACATGTCAGGTCCTTTGCACTTGAAGCACTGTTGTGATGACTTTTCTTCCCAGAATCATCATTCACAAAACGACCGCTACCAATTTTTTTCTTGGGGCTCTCTCCCCACTTAGAATTCTTGATGAGAGATTTCCTCTCTACATCTTCTTCCTCCAGTTTACATAAGTCCGATTGAGGGATTTTCGGCTTATCCTTGGGTAAGACATCTTTTTGCACTCTCTGCATAGTGGCCATTGTAAAACAGTCGAGTGAAGACTGTCTGTGAAAAGGGGGTTGCCATTCCCCTCTGTCCACTTTATTAAATTTATTTTTCTTTTCAGTGTCAGGCCTAAGTTTGCCCCGTGGCGTGTCTAGGTCCTGATCACTGTTCCCACTTGTGGGTGTTCCCTCATGTGCTATGCTACACCTTTCTACAAAATTCTCAATGTCCCACCTTGCCTTGGGCCAATAATAATTTTGAGCTACCTTTTGGATGATGGTACCTATCTTCTCATGGTCCCCATCTTTTTTCACATGTAAGCTCCTTATTAACTCTGCCCTATACTTTTTAGGAAGTACCAGCTGTCCCTGACCTTTGGATCTAGTTCCAGTCTTCCGGTATATCAGTTTGTTCTTCATATAGAAGTCTCCTTTTCCTGGAGGTGTATGACAATTGGACAATTTCCTAAAACAAGGCTTGAGGGTCTTATCCCCAGCCTGCGCCTTCCTCATCTCATCTGGAGTGGTATCTATCAGAATATCCTCCTCCTTTCTAGAGGTCGACCTGACCTGAAGGGTGGCCATATACACAGGTTTCCTTCTACAACGGTCAGTATCATGATTGTCCATCCGACAATTGTTACACCACCTCTTTTCTTGGTTGAAAGATTTTCTTTCATCAAATTTCCTTTCATCGAATTGTGGGGTTTTATTTTTATTATCATACCATGGCCTATCAAACTGGTGCTTACCTTTGTTCTGATCTCTATGATCAAATTTATTAAAGTTTTGTGGTGCCTTAAAATTGTCTACCTGTTTCTTTTTATTACCTGATGCTACTAGTTTATTTAATTACGGTAAATTTATATATATATGACGCAACTGTTGTGGGCGATTGCATAATTTTTTCTAATGACCAATAAAAATGTTACTAGAAGTTGATGATGCAATCCTACCTATGATTACATCACCTTTGTGTATAAATACCTTATCTCTGATAAAATTTTGCCATTAGTTAGTGCATTTGTCCTTATCAAAAGTATCGTAGTTAGAAATGCCAGAAGGCGTACAGTTTGTATTTTCGCTGCAGAATAGGAGATCAAGATAAGAGCTGGGTGCCACACATCCGCTGCCATACATGTGCAGCACATCTTAAACTGTGGTTGACTGGCAAAAGGCAAGCTATGCCCTTTGCAGTCCCAATGATTTGGAGAGAGCCCACTGATCATCTCAACAACTGTTACTTTTGCATGGTCCCTCCAATTGGGAAAGGCA
Organism: Oreohelix idahoensis; assembly: GCA_024509875.1. Taxonomy (NCBI): domain Eukaryota; kingdom Metazoa; phylum Mollusca; class Gastropoda; order Stylommatophora; family Oreohelicidae; genus Oreohelix; species Oreohelix idahoensis. Next base: position 198,859 of record JAMPIV010015488.1, read on the forward strand.
TATCAAAGAAGAAAAAAACTCTTGGACATTATCCATTTAAACACCACTGGCTCGGTAGAATACCATTGTTCCCAGTGCGGGAGACGTCCACGTGGGGAATAAAAAGAATTTATTTGATACCTGCTTCCCTGTTTTAAAGAGGACAACGAATGGTCACGACCATCAACCTCAACCCCGCCAGAGCGATTGGTAACAACGGACATCACTAACCCAAGGTGAACTGAATGATCTTGTTACCAGAATTTAGAAATGCAAGTCCTGACTTTTGGGTTCCTCAACATTTTCATCATTGCGCAAGTTTCCAGCCACTTTTGTTAAACGAGTGAAGCCGCTCATTACATATTTTCATGAAGAGGGTGACCTTTCTGCTGCCACCATTTCTGGTTTAATCATGCCCTCAACGTTCTTAACAGTTACATATGGACTTTTAAATTCATCCAAACAACTTATTTTTCCTGGCATAATGTAATGTGTCCTCAATTGCACTTGTCACGCAGTTCATTGTGATGAAACTTTTCTTCCCAGAATCAGCTTTTCAAGTGTAAAACGACGCTACCATTTTTTTTCTTGGGCTCGCTCCCCACTTAGAATTCAGGGGTGATGAAGATTTCCTCTCTACATCTTCTGTGACCATTACATCCTCCAGTTTACATAAGTCCATTGAGCAGGCAATTTGCAGGCTTATCCTTGAGTAAGACATCTTTTTGTCGACTCTCTGCATAGTGTTGCCACCCTTGTACAAACTGGGTCGAGTGAAGACTGTCAAGGCAATGTGAGAAAACAGGGGCTTTCAAATTCCCCTCTGTCCACTTTATTCCAAACTTAGTTTTTCTTTTCAGTGTCAGGCCTATTTGTTTGCCCAAATTCGGCTGTCTAGGTCCTGATCACTGTTCCCTTTTGTGGTGTTCCCTCATGTGCTATGCTACACCTTTCTACAAAATTCTCAATGTCCCAGCTTGCTTTGGGCCAATAATAATTGTGAGCCACCTTTTGAATGATGGTACCTATCTTCTCATGGTCCCCATCTGGTTTCACATGTAGGCTCCTTATTAAGTCTGCCCTATATCTTTTAGGAAGTACCAGCTGTCCCTGACCTTTGGATCTAGTTCCAGTCTTCCTATACATCAACTTGTTTTTCATGTAAAAATCTCCCTTGCCTGGAGTTGTATGACAAGTTGACAATTTTCTGAAACAAGGCTTGAGTGTTTTATCCCCAGCCTGTGCCTTCCTCATCTCTCCTGGAGTGGTATCTAACATAATATCCTCCTCCTGTCTTGAGGTCGACCTGACCTGAAGGGTGGCCATATACACAGGTTTCCTTCTACAACGGTCAGTGTCATGATTGTCCATCTGACAATTCTTACACCACCTTTTTCCTTGGTTGAAAGATTTTCTTTCATCATATTTCCTTTCATCGAATTGTGGGAATTTATTTTTATTGTCATACCGTGGCCTATCAAACTGGTGCTTACCTTTGTTCTGATCTCTAGGATCAAATTTATTAAAGTTCTGTGGTGCCTTAAAATTATCTACCTGTTTCTTTTTATTACCTGTTATCTCTGCTTGAGCTGCCTGATATCTTTCAGCAACATTTAGTAACTCACCCAGCCTCTCTGCACCTTGTTCCATGAGAAACTTTCTCAGGTCTGGAGCCATGGACTCTCTTAGCTGCTCTATAAGGATCATTTCCTTAAGATCTTGGGTTTTCCCCAGAGCCGTCCATTTCTCCAAGTATGTCTCTAACCGTGCAGAGAACTGGTGATATGTCTCACCTGACAGTAGTTTAGCATTCCTAAACTTTTTTCTATAAAATTCTCCATTCTTTTCATATCTTAGCAACAGAGCCTGCTTTAACATGTCATAATTGTCTTGGTCATCTCTGCTCATCTTGGCAAAAACGTCATAAGCTGTACCCCGAAGCCCTTGTGATAACTTTAAGCTCCACCTTTCTCTCTCTAACCCATACGTGGTAGCTAAAAGTTCATATCTATTTAGGTAACTCTCGATGTCATCGTCTTTCTCAACAAAATGATCTAAATGAAAACTCATAGCTGAGGTTGAGGCTCCCTGACTAGCAGTAGCATCAGAGGTAAAGGGACTGGCACCATTTTCAGGAGCATGGCCTTGAAATTCCAACTCCCTTAGTCGTAACTCGTGCTCCCTTTGTAATCTTTTATCTTCTGCTTCCCTCTCTGCAGCCAATCGCTTGTCTTCTCTTTCTGCAGCCTGCCTTCTTTCCTCTGCTTCCAATGCCTTAGCCTCCTTTTCAGCCTCAATCTGCAACCTCTTAAGTTCTTTTTCAGCCTCTAACTTTCTTTCAGCTTCTTTCTCTAATCTTTTTTCTTCACGTTCAATAAATTTGTCACATTCAGTAGTGACATAAGCAATCATAACTTGCCCGTCCATTCCCAACTCTTTAGCAGCCTGCACAGCAGCAGATCGAAACTTTGCCAGGTCTGCCATTTTCTAACAGGCAAATTTATACAATGTTTAACTAAACAATTCAATCTATGACTAATTATACTAAGGACAACCACAAGCACTGAGAGCTCAACCTTATCTATTTTCCACCCAAGAATACATTTTTAATTTTTATTATTCCCTAAAGTGAACTCCACCCAATATATGTGCTAGGAGAAGGTTCAAAATCCCGGACAGGACCCCAATATATGAGGTAAGTTGGGATTATATAATATAGTTATAGGGGACTTAGTGTACTGACTGAGATCAGCTGTGAAGGTATCTGTATCTAATAAGTTTGGTGTGTTACAGATGACCTTACTTGCTACCACATTTAGACCTCAATCAGACTTATTCTTGAATTTAGTGATGACTACGTTTAATGTCTAGGGTTATGATAGTGATGTAGTGTAATTCACAACAACCAACAGACAGATAAACACCTAAGTTAAGATCCTCAACAAATTGACAACAATATGACAGTCACAAACAACTAACACTCTAAAGATTATCTTATTAAGTCAAGGGTTAAATTTTAACAAATGTATTGAATTTTTTTCAATAAATAGATATCCTGATCCTACTACACAGTGAATCAGGAATCACAATCAAATGTAAACACAATGTTTATGTACAAAATTTTATACAAAGGATCTTTGTCCCGACATATAATATTATTATAATATGAGTGTAATGTTGTGAGGTAGTATTATGAGGCAATACTGGCTGTTTGAGCTAGGTTGTTGGTTGTCATCACGACTTCATGTGTTTGTTACTGGTGGAAATAATATTAAAGGATTCACAGATTCTTTTACTTTTTAAAACAATTACTGTCCCTCTTGGACTATGTATGTAAGTTCAATTGAGGTGGGTTATACAAGGGTGAGCTGCTCGTGCTGAAACATTCTTAGCTTATATAGCGGCTGCAGGAAAACTGTATCCTCTGCTCGCTTGCTTCTCAGGATGCTAAAATAAACCCACAATGGCTGATATCTTGGGCAAGGAGTCTGCTGCCAGAGTTCTGGATCAAGCAAGGCTCAGACCATGTGCTGCTATATTAACATCAGTACCACGGTCCCTGAAATAAGAAGGTTGTGCCTCCTTCTTCATAACTAATATATAATATATTTCCACACTGACGTACAAGACAGTACAACCATAACGTTCAGAGCTGTAGTCCAACTGCTAGCTTTTCATGTGACAATATACACCAGTATTCCTCTCCCTAATGGTTACAACGCCTCTGCAATTCCAGCGTTAATCCCTTCTATACAATAGGATAGGTGTCATGTTACATATGGCAATCCAATATATCTATCTGTATAGGCAGTTATACTCCTCTCTGACAATCTTTACAAGGTGGAGCAATATCTAGGCTTTGCCTCATGTTTGCTACTGAACCACACACATACAGACATAATTTATCATTCCACATTCAATTTTCATATAAAATATATTAAATATGTCTAGCTTACCACAATTCAAGGAAATATTAAACAAGTAACGTTGACTGGCGATGAATTCTGGCACAATTTTGATCTGCCTTTGTCCAGGCTTTTCCTTTATTAGAAAATTCTTAGCCTGCTCTCAACGTACTTGATTTTCACAAGATTTATTTTCAAAAATGGCAGTGAACTGACGCTTCTATTTGACCATATCTAACGTTCTAACCAATCAGGCCATGTTTACATGAGCCTTTGAAAAAAACTATCCATCCTATACGTTGCCATTAACAACAATATTTGTATTTGCAGTTAGACCAATAAGGTTTCGCCTTACATTTTACTACAGCCAATCAAATTGTATCTAACTTGTCGGCCTCATTTCCCCCAAAGCAGTGTTTTCCAAACATGCCATAAAAAAATAAGCAGATATGATCTTGTGCTGTCAGTCAACCCCACTATAACATATTCTTTGTCAGCAAGTCCTAAGGTACAAGAATATATAAGTTTAATGGGGCTAAGTGGCTTCGTTCAAAATATGTATTTTTCTATGATAGTCATGCTGTTACCACCTGTTCACTTCCATACTAGGGGATGTCTTCTGTACTGTCAGACTAATGTCAGGAGCTTAGACATAAAACAGTAGAATGTCAGGTTTCCCAATAAGACTTTAAACCTGTTTTCAAAACCTAACCTCGTATCGTTAGTGTTTTTTATCACTGTTTATTTGAAAAAATCCTGCCTTCATGCGTTTCGCGTGTGATTGGCGTTCACTTTTTAATCGCGAGACGACGTAGTATTATTGCTTCGCTCCGTCTATCCTTTCTCGTCTCTGCTTAGCCCGTCTGTCTTTCTAGGTCAACTTTGTGTGTATAATTTCATTAATGGTAGTATTTGTATCTAGGTCATTATGCAGTGTGCCTATCAAGGTCGTCTGAGAAATACAGTACCAGTTTTATTTTTAGAAACGACTGTAGGCTTTTGCTATCACACGTGGAAACGTTACCTTTTTGCAGACGAAGTAGAAAAAGGGGATCTCTTGTTCAGCCATTATGGCGTTCTAAAACGGAAGCGCTATTGGGAAAGCACTGGTCTTTCACCATTCTTCTTCTTTCTATTGTATTATTTCGTTCGGCTTTACATTTATGTTATAATTTATATATGGGTATTTAGAATTTGTCACTACAACGGGATACGGAAAGAAACTAAAGGAAGCCGCTCCCACTAGCAAAGCGACACAAGGGGAACTCACACGAACCGCAAAATGAAGAATGCTAGGTGACAAAGGGGGCAGACAATTTCTGTATCGGGCGGCCAATCCAAAACCACGGTTTGTCTCGCAACGGCATCCGCAGCACGTAGTGATGAGTTAGTTGCGAGAGCTCACCCACTTTTAGCGATTGACCTGCACTGAGCTGGCACGCGAGCATGCTCACGTCGCATGACGAGATGGAAGGCGGATTACTGGACCAGGGGTGGACTCATAAGATACGGCCCACAATAGTCACAGATTGGCAAAAACAGAAATATAACGACAAATTTGCCAGAAGTAGGTGCTGTTTTTCCAAACATCACGGAACATAAGCGGACGAGTTTCATCGAGCTCAGCCTGTTCACAGCCTGTTCCAAAATTTCATTACTGTGTGGATTTATAATATTCATAAATTTAATCTTATATAGTGTTCTTAAGGAACTTGTGAAGGGAAAGGGAGATTAGTAAATTTTAGAACAATTATTATTCGTTTTTCTTTTTCATTATTTATCTAGATTGTTAGATCATCAGTACAGACTTACATGAGCACACACTTTCATACACACTATATTTAACCCTTGTCATTTGCGCCTCGTGTCTTGTATCATACTAAGAGAATTAAAAGCAGAATAATCCGCTAGGAAAAAGCCATAGGGAGGAATAAGATAAAAGAAAGTCAACTATTGATATTAAATGTTGAGCTTATTAAACCGCTTTTGTGTCTTCAGTCATGCAGAGTCCCCACATTTCGTGTTTGGTATCTAACCGGATAGAAGCTAGCAAAGCGTACGTCCGGATAACAGAATTCACAAGATAGGACATCATACACTTCCTAAGTTACAAGGAAGTCTGACCCGCGTTTGTAAACGGTGGTGGCGCAGCATTTTATTCACCTGTTATCAAGTGCTCAGATGTTGATTCGCATATACATATATCAAGTTCAACTCACTCAAAAGCTTACCGCCTGAGTCAAGTTAAAGCACGCACAAGTTGATTATCATAATTAATATATCTATATCAAGTTCAGCTCACTCAAAAGCGTATTTCCTGAATCAAGAGTACATACTCACAAGTTGATCAGTCCACCCACCAAGATCGCTTAGTCACAAGTTGATTCGCCAAGATAGCAAACTCAAATCACCAATTTCAGCTACTTACTACGTCAGTACATGAAGTGAATTAATCTACTTTCATCGTATATTGCACGACATAAATTCACTCATACCAGCTTCATTGCACGAAACTCGCTTGTTACCAGAAGATCATTTCGTGAAGAGCTGCAGTCTAGTCAGTGCCTTTTCAAGATCAGACAGCAGACATTTTCCTGAGACAACGGTCAACGGTTTGTCAACGCTAGAGAGATTTCCAAACATTGAAGGACAGTATATCTTCCAAGTTCTCATTACTACAAAGGTTTTCATCAGTATGTCCTCGTCTTGGAGATAACCCACCCGACATACCATACACCTACATTGGACAGTCTATGCATACCTGTGTATAATCATACACTGGAGGAAAATTGAGGGACACATAGATAGTGTAGATTGGACATCAGTGTGGTAACACTTAATATATCACATCGTCATTTCACTATTTACATAGGTTCACTCTTATATTTAACTAACTACATTATTTACATCTCATCTGTGTGTGTGAAATGTCTTTCACCATCATCGCTTTTTATTTTCTACTAACCTTTATGTGTATTTATTTAACTAATAAACTATACAGAAGCGGTGATCATTACCTAATTCGTTAATATATCACTCGTGTTGTCTGTGTTAAATATATATCTATAGGTAAAATCCTTCATTTGGAGGAGGTTGGAGCTCTTTCTGTATCGAGATCTGAGGGCAGAAGTTAAGGTCGTAGGGAAATAGAAAACTGTCCATAATTTATTAGAAAACACTATCTAGTGGAGAGTATTCGTCTTTTCTTCTTCTTGTCCTAATCTCGATTAGGTCTCGAGCCAATATCTGGAGACTGTCTTGACAACATTCCAACAGTAGCTACAGACAACAAGTGTTGTAGTTGCACACAATAGAAAACGATACAACAGGTACTACGTATTAGTAACGGGTATTAGTGGAGAGTATTCGTCTTTTCTTCTTCTTGTCCTAATCTCGATTAGGTCTCGAGCCAATATCTGGAGACTGTCTTGACAACATTCCATAGGCCATCGCTACAGACAACAAGTGTTGTAGTTGCACACAATAGGAAACGATACAACAGGTACTACGTGCTTATGTAACGGGTATTTGGACGTGCAACAAAGATAATTATGAAAAACAAATAATTGACCTGCGCAATATTTGGCATTAATTTTATCTGTCTTCCGAGTTTCTATAACTAACTCATCAGTTCACCATTTGTTTACAATTTAAAAGCTTTGAATTTACGTTTTTCTTCGACAAATTGCAGCACGCATATTACAGGATTTGCATGTTACACATGCATTGAAATCTCCATGGGGCATACATAAATTAATAACGCGTCCCAGTTAGCACTATTCAACATCGTCAACAATAGACAGTGGTTATCTTAATATTATTGTGCCCTTCAATCACCAACACGACACAGGAATAACATAACTGAGCAAGGGACCACAAATTATGACTATCAAACTTAATTTGTTCAGGGAATAGTCACGGTTCATAGTTCTAATATCCAGCCAGTGAGCGATTGTCTGCCTTGGAGCATACAGCTACTACGCAGTGGGTCCCCTTACAATAAGCCTTCACTAAAGGCAAAAGACGAAGAAAAAGATAAAAGGTCACTAGTGTTGTGAATGGCCGTGGATTCTGTCAGGAGTCGCTCTCGCAGCGATGGAATGACGCCGTTCCGCCCACCTGTCCATCCGTCCGTCCAGCAGGTGTCTCTGTCTTCCTAATTCCTACAAATTTTCATCACCTTTTGTTAGTTTATGATCCATGAGGCTATGTGTCCGTGTTTTGCATCAGCAGAGCGCCTATCAAGTGCTGTTTTTTTTCTGTTATCTAATGCCATCCTTTCTTTCTTTCTTGAATTTTTTTCCTTTCGAATATCTACTAGTACCAGTTTCTGTTTGTTTGTTTACGGTGTGTTTAGATATACTCGTACATTGATTTAAAAAAACAACAGATACACAAATAAACGTCCTTGTAGAATGTTTCCTTCGACTTGTATCGTTATGCTTTATGGGAGGGAAAAACCTTTTTGTTCGTAGTGAAAACTACTTACGACAGATCAAATCTCTTCAGGATTTAGCAAACACGATCTATCAATCTTCCTATCAGATGTCCCCACATCGTCATGCCGGATTCCCTGTTCATAGGGGCTTTTAGTGATATATCTCCCTTCTTCCCCCCCCCCCCCAAGTGATTTGATATTCTTCTTATTTTTCTTCATTCGCTCTCAAATAACTACACTCTCTTCTAAAACTGGCAGTCCGTCTCAGGCTTCTCTCGTCACCATACAGCTTCTATCAACTGGATTGGAGGCCATGGTGCCACCTTGCTCCTCTAACGCAGCCGACAGTCCTGGAGTACGTGTTCTATTGTTTGTTTGGCCTCCTTACATGAGGGTTTGATAGTTACACCCAAAGAACGGTTAAAATGTCCCATTCAAAGGCTTTTAATAGCTCGAAAGTAAACTTCTTTGAGTGTGTTTTAAAAGTAGTATCCCCTTCCACTGAAGTTGTCAAGAGAGAGTCACTGATGCGGTATATTAAGCAGTATTATCATAACTGATTTCGAGTAAGCTGCACAAAAACATTCATGTACTATTGTCAAACAGTTGTTTCTGTAGCAATTTATTCTTCGTGTTTAGGCACAATCTCATATTAGTCGCCCCTTGCGACATGCATACGGAAACAGTAGGCCGATTCTTTCTGTGTCTCATCGGAGACCGCGAGAACTACACCTGGCTATCTCACGCTAGTTGAATAAAAAAAATGTGTCCCAGTGTTATGGTCACTGTTGCTGTTGTTTTTTATGTCCAGTAGAAGGGGCCCGAATGGGCGTGTCGGTTATGTCCTCGCAGACGACATAATGACGATTAGGATTTCGTAAAGAAATCCCTTTTCTAAGTTTCCGCGTTTGGTCAACTTCTTGCTTTAGCAAGACCATTTTTCATTGAGACATACAAGCATACACCTTGTCAGGAATCCTACGAAGCATGTTGTGACCATCAAGAAGATTCTTGAAGACTTGTGATAACACAACTGATAATTACTATGATAACAGGGCAGAGGTAGTGTTTGAACTAAGATAGTTATGGTGTTGACAAGCGCGCGGTCCGAAACGATAGTAAACATATCAGTCTTGATCACTGTTCAACATGAATGTAATCTCAGAAGTTAGAAAAATGGTCAACTCGCAGCTAAGCAAGAGCACCTCAGTTATTTGTAATGATTATTAATCAAAGACTTGAAGTAAGCTCAAGGTGGATAAAAGCCAAACTGATTTTCACGGCTGTCCAAACTACGTGCTTATTTTGTTTAAACTGCCCTACGAGTGATTTAGACAATTCGAGTGTTCAGAGATACCTTAATTGACACATCTAGGAAAAGTAAATGCGGAAGTCACTGTATATGTGAAAACTAGGTCGAAAATAATATTTTGACATATATGGTATTTTCGGAAACTTTATTTGAAGTAGTCACCTTGTACACATTTTGAGCAGTTCTAAAGAGGGATACGAAATTGTGATTTTGGGTTGTTCTTGGAGAGTATTACAGCAACAGGTAGGTGTGCTCTACTTTCTTTTGACTAACGACAACGGATGACTTAACACGTCTGCTGCTATAACCGCTGTAAACATGTATTACTGATATTCTCACTAAACAGTGGCGCAGACTATTAGTCGGGGGCCACTAACCGACAATCGGGGGCATTTTTATTTATCAGGAAAGCTGCTTATACAAGTAGGGTTAGGTAAAAATTGCATTTTTTAACAACCAGTAGGTAACATGGTCTTGCAGTCTTTTCTACAGCACACCTGATCGTTGAAAATATGAACTAATGTTATCAATGCTTGCATATACGACATATATGTTACCAATGCTTGAATATATATACATGCCAATGTCCGTACAGCTCTCCCCCAATAAAATAATTAATAAAATGGGCTAGTGTTATCGGTGTTCGAATATATACCATGTCATATGTCAGTGCAGCCTCCTCCATCACCACCCCAACCACAAACTCAGAAACTAATTAAGAATTTATGGGTTGAAATAAAGCACAATGGCCGTGTTCTTTGATCAATCAATCAATCAATACCCTTTAGCTCCCCGAGGAGCATAGGCCTTCAACAAACACATGCCAAGTCGTCCTGTCCCGTGCCATCCGCTCAAGTTCTTTCCATGTTTTCCTCATCATTTTCACCTCTGTATCCAGCTCTCTTCTCCGTGTGTTTTTTTGGTCTACCTCTGCCTATCTTTCCCAGTGGATTCCAGAACAAGGACTGCCTTGTAATGCTATCAACAGGTCTCCTCAATGTTTTTGTTGCTCTCCATGTCTCAGAGCCATACTTCTTCGTTCGCCCTGAACAGGACGTTGGTTGCGTTGTGTCCGTTTACAGCGAAGCTGCGATATCTGCGCCTTTTGGCCGACACACCCGACTTCAGCACGGCATTTTTGGGACCGGGTTAGCCTTCCCTCTTCGATCCCTACTCACTCAGCCAGACTGCAGTGATGCCGCCTGTTTCCAGGACCACCACTTGGAGGTGGAGTAGGGTCTTGGTCAGCTCTGGTTCGCTGACAATGACGCAAGCAGTCTAGCTATGGGTCGCTAACTGCATTCCTCACTGTTGACGCGTCTTAGGTCCCAGAGCCATACAATAGGACTGACTTGACATTTGAGTTGAAGATTCTTATTTTCGTGTTGGACTTGATTTCTCTTGACCTCCATATGTTTCCCAATGCAATGAAAGCGCCTCTTGCTTTTTGTATTCTTATTACGATATCATTGTCTGGCCCTCCACCTTTGTCTATATTACTACCAAGATATGTGTACGATTCTACATCCTTTAGTAGTGTTTCTTCAAGGGAATCTTGTTATCATTTCTTGCATTTATTCTCATAATCTTTGTCTTTTCTCTGTGTATGTTCTTTGATGCCATCCTGGTAAGTCACACACATCGGTAGGGTTAGGATTAAAGTTAGGGTTAGGTTTAGGATATCTAAAACCTAACCATTACCCCTTATAACTGCGTCTCTGAATTCTATTTTAAGACCATATCGAACAGACAGCCCACTAATCTTGATTTCAACTGAATGTATGTATGTCCCGAGTTTTCACAACTTCGAATCAAGTCAAAGAAGAACTAATTTGTTAGACCGCTACTTTTGGTCAGAAGAAATGAACCAAAGCTTGAAACAGGTCAGAACAAAACTATAGTATTCTGTACGTAACCCAGTCCGAAATATGCAGAACAAATGTTACTCTTCTATACGTTTTTATTTCCAGATTTCCTTATATTAAGTTTTATTTCTTTCATTTTACCTAATTTCTCCATCTTAATTTGTGGTTCGTATTTTTAAAAATCTTATCATTCTCTTGTATTAAGTTGTATTTCATTTGTTTCATCTTCCCGTTTCCGTATATTAGTTTTTTATTTTTATTTTATTTTACCTAATTTTCTTATATTAAGTTTCGTTTATGTATTTCATTTATTTCATCTTCCCATTTCCTTATATTAAGTTTTATTTCTGTTATTTTACCTAATTACCTTATATTAAGTTAAGTTTAATTTATGTATTTCATCTGTTTTATCTTCCTAGTTCCTTACATTAAGTTTTATTTCTTTTATATTACCTAATTTCCTCACAGTAAGTTAAGTTTAGTTTATTTTTTAATCTTATCATTCTCTTCTATTAAGTTGTGTTTCTTTCATTTCATCTTTGTATTTCCTTATATTAGTTTTATTTCGTTTATTTGATCTTGTTTCTTTGTGTTGCGTTGTATTTCATTTGTTTTTATCTACTTACGGGATAGTAACCCGTCAAAGATGACGGGAATTATTTATAATGGGCTCTTTCTGCTGCATGTCCTGATGACTGTACTATTTCTCATGCGGTCATTTCTTTCTTTTTTCAACCCATTTCACCTTCACTGACTCTTTGTAGTCAAACTCATCTGGGTGCATTTGCTATGAAGTTAAAGAGCAACCCATCAAAAATGACGTTGGGAGAAGCGAAAAAAGTCAATTGAATAACATTTTCTTCTTCTTCTTTGATCCTTAGCCGCCGACCTAGTGGCGTCTTGTAGGGCAACAACAAATTGATTCCACTTTGCTCGGTCGGTGGCCATCCTTTGTACAGTGCCCCAACTCTGGTTCATTCTTTGCATCTCAGCCTCCACAGTCCTCCGCCAAGTTGTTTTTGGTCGGCTTCTCTTTCGTTTTCCTTCAGGGGTCCAAAGCATAGCTGTTCTTGTGATGGCATCGGGGTCTCTTCTGAGGACATGGCCAACCCAGCTCCAGCGTCTGCCAGCTATGATGGTGTGCATGTCCTCTTGCTTGCTACGAGTAAGCAGATATTGGTTAGTGATGGTATTCGGCCAAAAGATTCGGTGAATTTTTCTTAGGCATGTTGTGTGAAAAGAGGACAATTTCGACATTTCCTTCTCTGTAACTCTCCAGCATTCCGCACCATAGAGAAGCACAGAAAGCACTCAGCTCTGATATAATCTTAATTTTGTGCTTGTGCTGTATTGGGAGGACTTCCAGATGTTGTTTAGGCTAAAGAAGGCTGTTCTTGCCTTATTCATTCTGATGTTGATGTCTTTGCCTGCTCCGCCGTCTGGTGTTACTATGCTTCCTAGGTATGTGAAGGTATCTGTCTGTACCAGTTGCTGATTCCTTACTGATATGGGCTCAGGGTTGCTCACATTGAGCGTCATGACCTCAGACTTCTTTAAATTGATGTTCAAGCCCACCTGCTGGCTAAACTTATTAAGTCTATCCGTTTTTTCCTGGATGTGTTGATGTGAATGTGCTAGTAGTGCAGTGTCATCTGCATATTCCAGATCTTCCAATGTAGAAAATGTTGTCCATCTTATTCCTCTTGGACTGCCTTCTGTTGTCTGGCGCATCACCCAGTCTATGACTGTTAAAAATAGAGTGGTTGATAAGGGGCATCCCTGTCGTACTCCTGTCTTCACCTCAAAGGTTAGGTTGCTCTGCCCAACACTACACGTAAAGTTGGCATAGAGGCTTTTTATGATTGATACTATGCAGCTTGGAATTCCATAAGCCCTCAGTATTTTCTATAAACTGTCCCTATGTATGCTGTCAAAAGCCTTTTCAAAATCAACGAAATTAATGTAAAGCTGTCTTTGTCATTCTGAGCACTGCTCTATAATGTTCCTGAGAGTGAATATATGGTCTACACATCTTCTATTCTTTCTAAATCCTGCTTGTTCTTTCCTCAGTTTGTGGTCTACTGCCTTTGAAATTCTCTGTATAATTATCCTGCCTAGTATTTTGCTGGGAACTGAGAGAAGAGTGATTCCTCTTCAATTATTGCAGTCTGCAAGATCTCCCTTCTTGGGCAATTTGACAATTATTCCTTTGTTCCACTCTGATGGTGTTGTCCCCGTTTTCCAGACTTGTGCAAATAGTGGTTCTAATAGTTCTGCTGCTAGCTCAGGGTCTGTCTTAAATAGCTCTGCATTTAAGTTATCATGGCCCGGAGCTTTGCCGTTCTTTAACCCTTTGATTGCTGTGATGATTTCTTATTTTCGTGTAATGTCTGTATTTACATCTAGATCGTTTTCAGCCTCAGGAACATTCAATTGTGTCTCTGGTGGTTACTTGTTCAGAGTTTCTCTGAAGTGCTCTGCCCATCTTGTTTCCTGTCCCTCTGCTGTCGTGATGAGATTACCTTGCTTATCTCTTACTAATGTAATATTGTTTGCACCTCGTTTTCCGCTGATGAATTTAGTTATTTTGTATACTGTGCTTTGTTCATTTATCAGTGCTGCCTCCTCTGCCTGTCTTGCAAGATCGTCTAGGAAATTCCTTTTGTTGGCTCGGGTTTGGCGTTTAACTTCCTTGTCCAGCTGACAGTACTGTTCGCTATATAGTTGCTTTAACCTGGGGGACTTCGCTTCTATTTTCTTTCTTTTCATTTCCTTTCTCATCGTTATGGTGTTTAATGTTTCTGGTGTTATCCAGTCTTGCTTCTTCCTTTCCTGGAATCCCAAACATGATTTGCTGCTTTCCTTGTATATTGTTGAAATGGTGTTGAAATTCTGGTCTATATCATCAGTCAATGTCTTTTCCTGACTTTTGGCAAATTGATATCGTTTCTTTATGTCGGCCGCAAAAGCTTTTCTGGTAAGGGAGTCCTTCAATTTGCTGATGTCAAACCTTTTCTGTGTAGTTACAGTTGGTCCAGCCCTTCTTAGTTTCACTTTCAGTTTTGCTACTACTAAATGGTGATCACTTCCCACATCTGCACCTCTTCTTGCCTTCACATCTTGTAATGCATGTCTCCATCTACCGTTAATCATGATGTGGTCTATCTGGTTTCTGTCCCGACCATTTGGTGATTCCCATGTTAATTTGTGAATTTCTTTATGTGGGAAAAGTGTTCCTCCAATGACCAGGTTGTTAATGCTACAGAAACTTATTAGTTTATACCCATTTTCGTTTGCTGTTCCGCTGCCGCATTTCCCCATTGTTCTTTCATTTTATGTAGAATAACATTTTACTTCTTAATTAACAGTTCTTTTATCACATTATTTGTTAAATGTACTAATAACTTTTTAAAACTTGCCTTGCAATGTATTAACAATCACACATACACAAAAAACAAACACACCCACAACAAAAATTTCAAATAAACCTTTCATTACTCTGTCTCAAAATTCATTATTCAAGGGAGTATAGACTTGCGCGACTAAATCGGCCGAAGCGTCAATAATTATTTGGGCGAAATGGGAAATTTGCCCCCTTCAAATTCATTTCAGCGACTTAACGTTATTAATTGTGATGCTTTACAAACTGCGCAGTACCAAATAATGGCACCAAGATCACAAAGAGCTGAAGCTCAATGACACTGGATCAAAGTCAAGTCAATTGTGATGCTTTATTTCCTACAAGAGTGTATATTGTATTGTATAGATTCGTTTGATTACAATTTTCATGACCTGTATACGTTCTCAGCTGTATAAATCTAAGATAAAAAAGTAAAGATAATCCCATAGCAGATAATGCCATAGAAGAGTGAAGTGTTAGAGCTTCAACATACAAGGTCCAGCAACACTTCCAGCATCGAAAGGTGGGGTGACCAATTCCCTTCCTTGCTGCATTTTCCTTCCCTAACTCAACGAGCAGAGTCAGGTACCCATTTACAGATGGGTAGACTGGAGCGTATCGGTACCGTGATTCGAACCCGGTGTAGGAGGTAGGAAGGACTGTACGGTAGGGAAGACTGTACAGTATCTCCTACCTGACGGTAGCGGACACAGTACAGTGAGCAGTACCTAGGTACCGCCCACTGTACAGTGAACCTTGCCTGCTCGGTAGGAAGCACTCAACTTGGGTAGGAAGGACTTAACATTTTAAAGGTAAAAAAAAAATGGAAAATCCGTACATAAATATAATTAATGTGTATTGTATGTATTGAGAAATGGATTGTGCCAGTAAAACCAAAGCCATAATACATGATAATTGCGTTTATTTTCTACTTGACTGTGTATAAATAAAGAAAATTAATAAACTAAAACTGGATAGATGACATTCCTTCGACATTATAGATCTAACCAACGAAAATCAGTATGCGTCAGTTAAAAATCTGTTAAACATATGTATATTGCTTATTTAGTAACTACTATTACCAAAAGAGCATTAAAAACTATTTTTTACCTTAATTTAAAAAGTCAAATAATTTATAACGTCATCTGCTCGCATTGTGAAATGTGTTGTTGTTGTTGTTTGCGTTCGCTCGACCATATCTCACTCTTACATGCTGGCCTTTTCTAAGCGGTATGTAGGCTTACGTTGTATCGTAGTTTACAGATGAGCTGCGATATCTGCGCCTTTCGGCCCGACACATTCGATTTCAGCACGAAATTGTTACTGGTTTGCTTTCCCTGCCATCTCACGCCCATATGAATGCTTTACCTCATGTCCATACAATGGTCTTCTGTGTCCAGAACATTTATAGCGGAGCGGGCAACGAAGCTTATTTTTTCGTCCGTAATAAGTTTAATTGTAATCGAGTTAAGTTGTTATAGATAACTAGCTATTTTTGAATTACGATACAAGAGCACATTAAAAAAAAAAAAACACACACACACACACGAATCTTTATGAGAGCTGTGTAAAAAAAAATCATTTTTCGTTTAATGTTGACAATTTTTACATCTGGTTCGCCAATCTTTCTCTCACAAAATTCACTCTAGGGAGCACATCAGGAGTCTTCTGCTCAGTTTGGATGTCATGAGATCACATTTTAGTAAGGACTATCTTCCTAATTGCACACAACTCAAGGTCCGCCCACTAGTGGTAACATTCCCACGATATCTGATGCCCGAGTCACAGCTCTCCCGGTTTTGTGCTCTTCCAAGGTGTGTTTCTCTGGTGTCAGCCAGCGCCAAGACAGCTAACATCTGATTTCCGATATCTACAAATAGTATCTTCACCCACCTACACTCAGTCCAAATACCTTTTATTAGTCGCCCCATACGACATACTAACGTGAGTAGAATCCTATTCTTTCTGTGTTTCCCCCATAGACCCCACGGACCTGCGCAGGACACTAACTATTATATTACTACTTTAATGTAACTGACATACCCGTGCTGTCAAGATTCACCTCTTTAATATCCTGACATAATCCGTTCATTTATCACACTTCAGCTTCCCTAGGTGCATAGGCCCTTCAACAAATACATGCACAATCTCCCTGTCTGTGCCGTCCACTCAAGGTCCGTCCTTGTCTTTTTATATCCATGTCATTTATATCTCCAGTTCTCTGTTCTGTGTATTGTTAGGTCTCCCTTTACCTATTGTTAGGTCTCCCTATACCTATTTTTAGGTCTCCCTTTACCTACGATTTATTCACTGACTTCCAAGCTCTTCGAGCACCAGTTGATCCCCAGTTTAGCAGATATTTAGACCCCAAACGGCTCCGGAGTCGATCCAGCCTCGTGAACTGGGTACCAGAGCAACTCTAGGAAGGTTAAAGGCGGCCAGCGTGATGCTGACCAGATCACCCCCTAGTGTACCGTTTGGTCAAGAAAATATGGTTCTAACACCATATTCCCGAAAAGCCTCAATAAGCATTTAACGGGATCCTTTACTTTTTTACCTCTACCTGTATTACTCTTAGGATCCTGTAACAAGGACTGAAGTATAATGCTGTCAACAAGTTTCCTCAATGTGTGCTATCAATCGTCAGAGTTCTCTTATCATCACTTATACTTTCTTAAACTCCCCTTCCTTTGTCTCTTTCCGTAATCTGACTGGTCCTAAGTAGTCTTTTTGCATCAGAACTCATAGCAAAGCACTATAATGCTTTGTTTCACCTGTTTCTATACGATGAACGAGCTATTGCTAATAGCAATACAATGCAGTCCTTGTTCTGGAATCGCTATAGTAATAGGCATAGAAGGAGACCGTAAAATACATGGGAAAAGAGAATTAGAGACATCAATCAACCATTAATACCCTTTAGCTCCCCCAAGGAGCATAGGCCTTCAACAAACACATGCCAAGTCTTCCTGTCCTGTGCCATCAGCTCTAGTTCTTTCCACGTTTTCTTCATCATTTTCATTTCTGTCGCCAGCTCTCTTCTCCGTGTGTTTTTGGACAACCTCCACCTCTTTCCCTCGGGATTCCAGAACAAGGACTACCTTGTAATGCTATCAACAGGTTTCCTGACTGTATGTCTTATCAATCACCCGTGTCTTCTTCTCAGCTCTTGGTCCACTGGCCACGTCTTGTCTGGCTCTTGTCACGAGTTCCACGTTACTGACCTTGACCTTGTCGCTACATTTCAATCTTTCTATTCTACGCAATCATCCACTCATGAAAGTCTGTTGCTTTTTGGTAGCTGTTTTTGCAGGTCTCCATGTTTCAGAGCCATACAATAGAACTAAATTCTTCTTTTTTTTTTAAAAATATATCCCGTTCAGCCCTTGATGGGTTATAATTAGGATATATAGTGCAGTTGATTCAAGATAATAATTTTAATTTCCGATATCAAAATATGGTATTATCTTCCCACTCCACTCTGTCCAAATACAGTAAATAAAAAGTGTACAAATGTGTGAATTCGCCCGCCCCCCCCTAAAAAAAAAAATCTATATAAAAACAAAACAATTAAACACCAACAAATAAACAACAAGAAAACAGTTAGGATTGACTTGACATTTAAGATGAAGATTTTTTTTTTTTTTTTTTACTTGGTTTCTCTTGATCTCTTGATTGGAGACATACATGAAAGAAATAACAAGACATAGAAAGCATTTGAACGGATGGCACAGAACACGAAGCTTGGCGTGAGTTTATTGCAGGCCCTTGCTTCATTGGGAGCTGAAGGGTAGTGACTAAATAATTGTGATAATGTTGCCTTTAGACTGACTATAATATGTCTAAATTCTTCCTTCTTCCTGTTGCATTCCTGATGAAGAATGGAGCTACCTCTGCAGCTGGTGTACTGGCAGGAAGCCTGCGCCAAGACTTCACATGTTGTTGTAGTATAGGTTTCTGGGGCAAATTGTTTGACGTGATAAAATTGTCAACCTCATGCACAAGCTAATATTGGTCCCCACATGTCTTCTTCTTCTTCTTCTTCTTCTTCTTCTTCTTCTTCTCTTTCTTTCTTTCTTTCTTTCTTTCTTTCTTTCTTTCTTTCTTTCTTTCTTTCTTTCTTTCTTTCTTTCTTTCTTTCTTCTTCTTCTTCTTCTTCTTCTTCTTCTTCTTCTTCTTCTTCTCCTCCTTCTCCTCCTTCTTCTCTTTCTTTCTTTCTTTCTTTCTTTCTTTCTTTCTTTCTTTCTTTCTTTCTTTCTTTCTTTCTTTCTTTCTTTCTCTTTTTCTTTCTTTCTTTCTTTCTTTCTTTCTTTCTTTCTTTCTTTCTTTCTTTCTTTCTTTCTTTTTTTTCTTCTTCTTTCTTCTTTCTTCTTCTTTCTTTCTTCTTCTTTCTTTCTTCTTTCTTCTTCTTTCTTTCTTCTTCTTTCTTTTTCTTTCTTCTTTCTTTTTCTTTCTTTTTCTTTCTTTTTCTTTCTTTTTCTTTCTTCTTTCTTTCTTCTTTCTTTCTTCTTTCTTTCTTCTTTCTTTCTTCTTTCTTTCTTCTTTCTTTCTTCTTTCTTTCTTCTTTCTTTCTTCTTTCTTTCTTCTTTCTTTCTTCTTTCTTTCTTCTTTCTTTCTTCTTTCTTTCTTCTTTCTTTCTTTCTTTCTTCTTTCTTTCTTTCTTTCTTTCTTTCTTTCTTTCTCTTTCTTTCTTTCTTTCTTTCTTTCTTTCTTTCTTCTTTCTTTCTTCTTTCTTTCTTTCTTTCTCTTTCTTTCTTTCTTTCTTTCTTTCTTTCTTTTTTTCTTTTTTTGTTTTTTTTTTTTTTTTTTTTTTCTTTCTTTTTTTCTTTCTTTTTCTTTTTTTTTCTTCTTTTTTTTCTTTCTTTCTTTCTTTCTTTCTTTTTCTTTCTTTCTTCTTTCTTTTTTCTTTCTTTCTTCTTTCTTTCTTCTTTCTTCTTCTTCTTTCTTCTTCTTCTTTCTTCTTCTTCTTTCTTCTTCTTCTTTCTTCTTTCTTTCTTCTTTCTTTCTTTCTTTCTTCTTTCTTTCTTCTTTCTTCTTTTTTATTCTTCTTCTTCTTCTTCTTCTTCTTCTTCTTCTTCTTCTTCTTCTTCTTCTTCTTCTTCTTCTTCTTCTTCTTCTGCGTTCGTCCTAAAAAGAACGTTCAGATCCCCTGAACTCGGGATCCCACCTCCAGCTTTGAAAAAAAATGGAAATAAGATTATTTCAAATTAAATATCAAGAATATATGCTATTGCACATAGAACAATACTTATAGAATATATGCTATTGCACATAGAACAATACTTATAGAATATATGCTATTGCACATAGAACAATACTTATAGAATATATGCTATTGCACATAGAACAATACTTATAGAATATATGCTATTGCACATAGAACAATACTTATAGAATATATGCTATTGCACATAGAACAATACTTATAGAATATATGCTATTGTACATAGAACAATACTTATAGAATATATGCTATTGCACATAGAACAATACTTATAGAATATATGCTATTGCACATAGAACAATACTTATAGAATATATGCTATTGCACATAGAACAATACTTATAGAATATATGCTATTGCACATAGAACAATACTTATAAATTATATTTTGACATAAAACGTGTTACATCAAAACTTTAATCTTAAGTCTAGAGGGCCTCACTAGAATGGCCCAAATCAGGTCCCGTCATTACTAAAGTAGACCTTGCCTTCTGCTTGCCCCTACTCTTTATTATTATTATTATTGTAAGCCATATGTCTCTTCGTATTTCTAAAATGTTTTATTTGGTTTATTTTGATTTTTCAAAATAAAATTCACTCACATCATAACTAATTTTTCTTTTCAGAAACCGTTGTGGTTCTGTGTGTTTGTTTTCACTAACTAAACATCTGTAGAAGTTTCCTTAAACATCTACATTTCATCTTTTTTTTACTTCTTTCAAAACCATCAGAGGATTTAGTAGAAGTATCTTGTCGTGTCATCACGATGCTTTGGTCGCAAAGACTATTAATACTGAACCACATTCAAAACATTTGATACAGTTGTTTATCTGTCTCCCCGGATTATAGAGATACCACTTTTCACTTAAACAGGCCCAACACTTGAAAGGCAACCGTTAATAGCTGAGAGACAAACATCCATCGGTTTTCCCCACCACAAAACATCTCCAAGAGGTCTATTACAGCAATTACCTTTAACCCGGTTTTCAATTATCCGGCTGTTTCAGCTGCTTATGTGGCGGAAAAACCTCGTTTCGGAGAGTTATTAGGTTAAGTAAAGCGATTGATGTAGAGATGAGAGGTGGGTTCAAATAGCTCATAAGAGGTGACTCGATAGAGCTTGCAGCGTGCGATCCTTCATTTACCGGGAGGAAGGCGCTAATGCAGTCAGAACGCCATTATTTGCCATCGGGCAAGAGGAGGGAGCATTTTAACGCTATCATTACAGCTATTATAGATGCCTTTTCTACTCATATCCCGGTCCTAATGCAGAACCCATTTAAAGCCACGGCCAAATTTTAAAGGAAACTTTCTTGAAGAATTCTTGCAATCACGCCAGCATTTCTATACAAAACCACCAAGGAAAATCACTAGGGGAAAGAAAATACACAGGCCGCCATGTTAAACGGAAGTGCGTGTGCCCCCTAACGACAGACAAATAGTCGTATTGGCGGGAAAATAAGATAATAACGTGTTCTGTCTCCGAGGGCGGATTCGAAGTTTCCCCCTTCTCTCCTTGGGGATGCCCGACTCACCGTGATTACCAAAATTATCCGGAATTTACAGGAATTACCAGAAATCAAGCAAGTAATGGCTGCAATTTGTCTCCCTTTTCATCCTTCTTAGCCTTCCATTTTCTTCCCCAGAGTGGCCGTCCTTGCTTCCCGTTCCGTGGCGTTGTTAGCTGGTGTCACGCGATCGCTGGGGCCTCATAACTTTGCGGTTATTAAATCATTTTAACCAGAAACTCATTTCCGGCATCGCCATCTCGTTTGTTCCTGTCTTTTGCCATTTAAAGTCAAGGAAAATCAGTCAGTTTTTGCTTTTGTTTCAGGTTACTGAAGGGTGAGGATTTAGGTTATGTCTTCTTCTTCCATCCTTAGCCATCAACCGGCAAAGCAGTATGTGGCCAGTACGCCTAGTGGCGTCTTAGGGCAACAACAAATTGATCAATCTATCGCTGTTTCCACCACGCCTAGTGGCGTTAGGTTATGTATCCGTGTATTATTAGAAAGAAAGAAGGAAATTTTCAAGCCCGCAAAAATCGATTAGTGAAGCATGTGTATTCAAAAGATAGCGTTAACATGCGTAGAAAAACGTAACAGTATATACATTAAAAAACAAAGTAACAACAAACTATGAATCAAAATAACATGACTATCAGTGATTAATAAATATCATAAATGAAATTACTCTATTTTAGCTGCTTCTTTTTAAACAACTGAAACAGTAGTCTATGTTAATCAATCAATACCCTTTAGCTCCCCAAGGAGCATAGGCCTTCAACAAACACATGCCAAGTCTTCATGTCCCGTGCCATCCGCTTAAGCTCTTTCCATCTTTTCCTCATCATTTTCACTTGTGTATCCAGTTCTCTTCCTAGACGAAAAAATTTTAATCGGCAACTCAGATTCCTTTCGGCTTTCTCTGGGTTGCTTCATGCGCCTCCTTTCCAGAGGACCTTCTTCTGTCTTGGGCGGCTGAGTTGATTTATATTCTGTATTTAATTTATCCATATTTTTTAAAGTTTTTTGGTAAAAGTTTTTTACGGGTAGGGGTAACCCGCCCCATGCTCAACCTTCCTTAGTCGCTTTTTACGAATGCACGGTAGGGTACAGTGTTACTATTCTTTGCTCGGTAACACACGGGTGTAGTATATGTTAGCATTATTATTATCTTCCTTTGTACTCCTTATCGAGCATGGAGCCACAACGTCAGCTGGTCTCCTTACAGGAACCCTGCACCAAACATTCATTTACTTTTGCTGCGGTAGTTTCTGGATCAATGTGTTTGACATGATGAGGCTGCCAGGCTCATGCACGAGCTGATACTGAACGCCTGGTACGACATGCCTGAAGAAGCTGCAGTCCTATTCTTTCTTACCTCTTAACAGACCCCCCCCCCCCCCCCCCCCCCCCCCCCCCCCCCCCCGGGAACTGCAGGGGTAAATATGGGATGTTAAAAAAAAAAAACAAGCCAACGAAGTGCGCTCAAAATAGAAACACACCCATTGTGAACACCCGTAGGCAATGCATGTTGAGTAGTTAACAATCAGCACCAGCGGCGAATATTTCACCAAAACATTTTCAGAGAAGCAGGAAAGACAAATATGGAAGTAATTACAACAACCTTTCTCTTGGCTCCTCGTGCTGCTAGCTAATATGTCGGTGGGATCGACTCCAGGTAATATTTAAAAAAAAAAAAAAACAACGTAAAGACAAATATGGAAGTAATTACAAAAACCTCTCTCTCGGCTCCTCCCGCTGCTAGCTAAAATGTAAGTGGGATCGACTCCAGGTAATATTAAAAAAAAAAAAAAAAAAAAAACTAGTTATTGCACACAAATTATCACAAACGTTCTTTGAGTACCAACATTCTTGGTAACAGTTCTACTGCTCTGCACAAGTTTCCATTTATTGCCTGCATTGCCCATGAAGATTGTCAGCTCGTTGTCATGTTTTCATTTGATAGCAACTTTTGATGCTTCCATTTTCAACACTTCGCTAAAACCTGGGAAGTCTCTGTCTACACAATTGTGCGTTGTATCTGCTCCTGCTCTAATAAATCTCCGACGTCTGTCTCCAGTAGCTTCAATGACATCTATTCCATAACTAATATGCATAAATAACACTGACAAACAACATTTTTCTTTCTTATATAAGAATAAGTGTTCTTAGGTCAGTTTCTTGCGCTGATTTCAAATTTGAAATCCGTTTATCTCTATCACGTCGGGTTTTTAAGATATTTGTGAATAAATATATTTTTGGGAAACCGTTATTTGCTCTGTTTCATTTTTACTATATAACTTTTTAAAAATTAATAAAATGCAAAATAATTCTACTTTTTATACTGCTAAAAGATGCATGACATATGTTACGTTATATTTCAAATAGTTACTGTATTTTGAAATAATTCTGAGTGAAATATGGCTTCTAGAAGTTATAGAAATTCGGCTGATCTGTTCTGTTACGTGTGCGGATATTTTACCGATCGTGTTCACCAGAAAAACT
This sequence comes from Oreohelix idahoensis, assembly GCA_024509875.1. Lineage (NCBI taxonomy): Eukaryota > Metazoa > Mollusca > Gastropoda > Stylommatophora > Oreohelicidae > Oreohelix > Oreohelix idahoensis. The sequence goes on from JAMPIV010015488.1 coordinate 222,992, forward strand.
TTACACCATTGCTAAAGAAAGCATATGAACTTTATTTCGATTCGAAAGTTGATGATGCAAATAAATCTTGGAAGCCAAATGCAGTTTGTTCGACTTGTGCAAATACATTGGCAGGTTGGTTACGAAAATCGCCGAAGCATAAGTCGATGCCTTTTGGAGTGCCAGTAATATGGCGTGAACCGACAAATCACGCTACTGATTGTTACTTCTGCTTGACAAATTTCTATGGTTTCACTTTTAAAACTAGAAAGTCTGTGGTTTATCCAAATATTGAATCAGTTTCGAAACCAGTGCCTCATGATCCAATCACGTGTCCGATCCCAGTTCCACCAGAACAATATCCGTTGGACGTGAATGAACCATCAGAAAGTGATAGTTTACCTGCTTTAGAAACTAATTCTGACTCAGATTATGTACCGGTGAATGATGGTGTTCACTTAATTAACCATTCAGAACTTTCAGATCTAATACGTGATCTCGCTCTCACCAAAGGACAAGCGGAATTACTCGGTTCGCGACTCAAAGAATGGAATCTTTTAGCGCTCAATACTCCGATATCTAAATTTCGTCATAGACACAGAGAACTTGTTCAATACTTTGAGATGGATGATGACATTTGCTATTGCAAAGATGTAAAAGGTCTAATGGTGCACCTCGGTCATGAGCACATAGTCAAAGAATGGCGACTTTTCATCGAATCTTCCAAGACTAGTCTAAAAGCCGTGTTATTGCATAATGGAAATTTATTTTCATCAATTCCAGTCGCCTACTCTGTTCATATGAAAGAAACTTATGACAATATGGCTATACTTTTGGCAAAAATAAAGTACAATGACTACCAATGGCGGATTTGTGGAGACCTAAAGGTCATTGCAATTCTCACGGGCATGCAGACTGGGTATACTAAATTTTGTTGCTTCCTATGTGAATGGGACAGCCGCAACAGACAGGAACATTATGCAAGAAAGGTGTGGCCTATTAGGGATCGTATGCAGCTCGGGCATAAAAATGTAATACACGAGCCATTAGTTAACAAAGACAGCATCATTACACCGTTACATATAAAGTTGGGGCTCATGAAGAATTTCGTAAAAGCGTTAGATAAAACGAGCAAAGCTTTCACTTATCTTCGAGAAAAGTTTCCGCAAATTAGCGATGCGAAGATTAGCGATGCAAAGATAAAGGAAGGTATCTTTGTAGGACCTCAGATTAGGAAAGTTATTGCAGACAAACAATTTGAGAACTTGTTACATGGTAGTGAACTTCGCGCATGGATGGCATTCAAATCGATCGTCGATAACTTTCTGGGAAATCACAAATCTGTCGACTATGTGCATATTGTTAAGCAGTGCACAGATGCATACAGAATTATGGGCTGTAACATGTCCCTCAAAATCCATTTGTTCGATTCGCATCTTGACTTTTTCCCTGACAACCTTGGCGAAGTCAGCGATGAACATGGAGAACGATTCCATCAAGATATCGCCGTAATGGAGTCACGTTATCAAGGACGGTGGAGTGTGACCATGCTTGCCGATTATTGTTGGATGCTTCATCGCGATGTACCACATGCCATTCACCGACGAAAGTCGACTGCAAAGGAATTCAAGCCTACATAACTGTTATACTTCTTGTACAAATGATGTTGTAATACTGTATGCGTTGTTAAAAAACTTCAATTGCGTATTTCTAGAGATCCCGACCTGATAGAGAAAAACGGTTTGCAGATTTAAAAACAGCGCATTAAAATTGACCAGAAAAACATAGAAATGTTAGTGAAAGAAAAAAAAATTTTTTTTTTGTTAGTCAGTGTAATTAATGAAATGAAGAACGCGAAACGCAAAATACAAACCCTTATAGAATAATAGTATAAACCAAATTACTATTTATAAATGTATTAAACATTTATATAAATTAATATATTATAAACCGGATTTGTACATGTGATAAACATTCTCGTCCACCTTTCACCTTCGACAGAGAAAGTAAACCTGTCAACACACAGACATTTGGAAAATATTTAGTTAACAAAAACACGAAGGAAATGATAAAAATATTAAAACTGTGAAATAGGTTCAATAATTTACTTTTATTCAATAACAGCCACACAATACCGTATGTAATTACTTCCATATTTGTCTTTCCTGCTTCTCTGAAAACGTTTTGGTGAAATATTCGCCGCTGGTGCTGATTGTTAACTGCTCAACATGCATTGCCTACGGGTGTACATATTATATATGTGTGTGTGTGTGTTTGTGTGTGTGTGTGTGTTTGTGTGTGTGTGTGTCTCTGTGTGTGTGTGTGTGCGCGCGCGCGCGCGTGTTGTACTTTCTTTTAAAACTAATGGCAGATTACTGAAATTTAAAAAAAAAAGGAAAAATATTACGCTTCAGTGGAGAATGGAACCTATTTCGCTTGATTCGAAAGCAAACACGGTCAAAATTACAGCACTGACTCTTCTTATAAAGTTATACATGTTGATACTATCTGAGATTTTGAAAGCATAGCGTTCCAAACTGTTGGTCGTTTAGATTGCGTTTGAAGTTTCTACATTATTATATATTAATTTTAATGAGGAAAAAGAGATATAGTAACATATATGCTCCGTCATTGCTCTCTCCTGTGCTTTTGTTCTTAATTATAGTTGGATCATTAATTATAGTTCTCAGGTATTCAAACTGGGTCACTGTCTGTAAGTTTTATCCTTTAACTTTAATGCTTCTTCTGATTAATTATATTATTGTTTGACATAACCATAAACTTTTCAGCGTCAGTTCTCATACTATGTTTTCTAGAAATGATATCTAAGGCTGGTTAACAGTTCTTGTAATTCTTGTTATTGACCAGCCAATACACCAATGTTATCGATGCCATTCGCATATCATAGACTTCAGTGCCAAGTCCAAATGTGTCTTCAGTGTCCTAGTAGGACGTCCTCTGACACTTAACCGTTACAGAGTGTTACCAGAATAACTACAGCTATTCCCACTTACTGCTTGTATTACTTTTTATTTAAGAAAAAAATTTAGATTTGCTTTCTTTCCTCTACTGTTCTCGTGTGTTTGTCCATGACGAAGGCCTTGTGGTCATAACGTAAGCCATTTCCTTGACCTTTGTCCTAGTAACACGTCATTATCTTCTCATCATTATCATCACCCTTCAGCATAGGCTTTATGCCAAGCCTTCCTGCCCCTTGCCATCCGCTCAAGGAGTTTTCATGTTTCCTTAAACCCTTTCATGTTTCCTTAAACCCCTTCATGTTTCCTTAAACCCCTTCATGTTTCCTTAAACCCCTTCATGTTTCCTTAAACCCCTTCATGTTTCCTTAAACCCCTTCATGTTTGACTCCAGTTCCTTTCTATTTGTGTGTGTTTTGTTTTATTTTTTGGAATTCCTATATTTTTCTTGACCGTCAGATTGACAGAGTGATTATAGCACTGGTCTCTCGCGGCAAAGGTGATGCGTTCGATTCACAGTACCAACACGCTTCAGCCTACCCAGCTGTAAATGGATACCTGACTTTGCCTTTGCGTTAGGGAAGGAAAAAAGCAGCGAGGAAAGGAACTGGTCACCCCAGCTCTCGATGCTAAACCTAATATAGTGAAGTCTCTAACACTTCACTGCCATACAGCAATATAGGAATACCTTCATCTCTTTTTTCATATTTCTCTTAGCCTGGAGATTCCATAACAAGGCTTACCTTGTGATGCTATCAATTAGTATTATTAATGTGTGTGACAGAGAATGAGAATGAGTAGGCTGCAGTAAAACTGGTAAAAACAAATATATAAATTAAACAATAATATGGTATGAAATTAGTTTTACAAGTTAACGGTACACGGTATTCATGTCATTGCCCTCCTTTCATGAGTCGGCGATGACCGGACTTGCTTCTCGTTGGAGAATCGTCTCATTTTTCAAATGGGCGTTTTATCTCCCGCTGGCCTTAATGTCCAGCATCATTTCGCATAATTCTGGTGGCTTCTGTCTCTGTTTCATACTTTATATCTTCTGTCGTTATTTTCCTACCTATCTTTGTTTTTGCTTTGGTTCGTTTCGTTTTCTCAACTATCTTTTCTTACCCGTCACTAGCTCCTACGTCACTTCCGTATGACGCCTTTTTTTCTCAGCCATCTTGAATGTTTCTTTCTTGGATCCAGCTAAGTGATTTTTTACTTGTTTTAATAGTGTTGTTCATTTCTCTCTTCGTTTCGTTGATTATTTACTTTCTTGTTTCGACATGTCTTTATGGTTTTACGATTTTCTTGCATTATCATTGTTATCGTTTCGCTCATCACCGTTGTTCCATCTGCTTTTATCGCTATTTGGTGTTTTCCTCATCATCAAAGACTTTTGTAGTACCTATATGTAGTTCTTGTCCTTGTCACCTGTTCGTAACTGTGGCTGACGAAGGGTAAAACGCGAAACGTCCCTTGTTTCATGTGTACCGTTAACTTGTAAAACTGATTTCATACCATATTATTTTTTAATTTATATATTTATTAATGTGTGTGTGTTCTCTCCAAACATTTTTTTCTAATAATATCGGTGGGGTTCTTTCCACTAGTTCTAAATTAGTGAGGTTGTCACAACCATTTCAGTCCCTACTATTCCGTGCAAGTCTTATGAAAGTATATCTGTCTGGTTGACACTTTTGCTGTCCCCTATATCTCAGAACCATACTACAGGACTGACGTGACGTTTGAGTAAAGATTGTTATGATTGTGCGGGACCATTTTTTTAATCATTGCATGTAGTATTATTACATGATGTTATGTATATGAGAAAGTAGCATTACTACTACCATGTTTGTGAGAGCGTGGATGTATACCACTGTACTTTTGAAATAAATAATGATTTAGTTTATCTAAAATATGAAGATGTATATGTGGTAAAGTGGGATGTTATAAATATTTATAGGGGACTTAGTGTACTGACTGAGATCAGCTGTGAAGGTATCTGTATCTAATAAGTGTGGTGTATTACAGATGACCTTACTTGCTACCACATTTATACCTCAGTCAGAATTATTCTGGAATATTGTGATGACTACGTTAAATGTCTAGGGTATGAAAATGATGAAGTGTAAGTCACAACAACAACAGACAGATAAACAATTTAATTTATTCCACAACACTTTGCAACACTATGACACTCACACACATATAACACTCTATAAGACTATCTTAAATGAGTCAAGTGTTTAAGTTTAAAAATATATGTATTAATTCTTTCAATAATGGGTATCCTGATTCAACTACACAATGAACCAGGAATCACAATCAAATGTAATTACAAGTATTATGTACACAGTTTATATATATGAACTTTGTATTGACATATTTTATTATTATTATTCTATGTGTGTAATTTGTGAAGTAGTAATATGAGGTAATACTGGTTTTGTTCAAGCTTGGTTGTTGTTTTTCATCATGACTTCAAGTGTTTGATTATCGTGGAAATAGTATTGGGAAAAGTTCACAGTTCCTGTCATTTGAACCAATTAATTGTCCCTCTGTGTTTAATAAAATGTCAATTTTTGAGGGGGGCACATAATGTTGAGCTACTCTGGCCACAGAAGCTTATCTTTCGTGATGGCGGCAGGAAAAGACTCCTCTGCTCGATTGCTTCACTGTGTTCTGGAGACACCTCACTGGTCGCTATCTGGACCAAGGAGTATGCTGTCAGCCTCTGGATTCAGCAAAACTCAGACCAGGTGCTGCTTCAGTAACTTAGGACCACAGTCCCTGAAACAAGAAGGTGGTACCTCCTACTTCATATCTAATTTATAATCTATTTCCACACTGAACACAATACATAACAAACACTGAGTTCAGAGCGGTAGGCCAACTGCTAGCTTCATCTGAAACAATTTACACCAGTATACTCCTCCCTAATGGTTACTACGCCTCTGCAATTCCAGCATTATTTTCTTCTAGTCAGTAAGATAGGTATCAGTGTACTATTTGGCAATTCCATGCAGTTTTCTTTTCTCCGACACGTTCTGTTCAGGTTGGAGCACTATCTAGGCCTTGCCTCATGTTTGCTACTGAACCACGCACATATACAGACATAAATTATCAATTTACATTCAATTTTCATTAAAAAGATATCGAATATGTCAAGCTTACCACAATTCATGGAAATAATACACAGATACGTTGACTGGCGATGAATATGGCACAAATTCCGATCTGCCTCTGTCCCAGACTTTTATTTAGAAAAATATAATCTGGATCTCAACGCACTGTTTCTTAGTAAGTTTATTTTAAAATGTGGCACTGAACTGACGCTCTTAATTGACTATATTGGCAGGTCTAACCAATCGGGCCATGTTTACACAGATTTCAAAAAAGTACCCTTACTACCGTTTCCCCTAACAACAAAGAATTAGTATTTATAGTCCGACTAATCGTGTTTAGCCTTACATTTACTTCTATCCAATCAAATAGGATTTTACATGGTGGCCCATTTCCCGTAAAATAGTGGTTTCAAAACATGCCACTGTGCGATTATTTTTTGGTGTTGTCTGACACCCTCACTATTTTCTTTTGGCTATAATTTGTTAATTCCTAGACTATTTGCGTAACACTTAACATATTCTTTGTCAGCAAGTCCTAAGGAACCCAAATATATAAGTTTAATGGGGCTAAGGGGCTGCGTTCAAAATATGCATTTTCTTCTACTTCGATACGATGTGGTGTCTGGGTACTGTCAGGCTTTCAGACATAAAACAGTATAATGTCATGTTTCCTAATAAGCGTTTCTCAGGTTTTTAAACCTAACTCTCGTATGGGTAGTGTTTTTTATCATGGTCTATTTGAAAAAAAGTTAGTGCTTCTGGCCTTTCGCGCGGGGAGGGTGGCATTAATTGTATATCGTGAGACGCGTGTTAGTGTTGCATGCGTTCCTGCTTTCAGCCCTCCATCTCTCTATCTCTGTCTTTCCGTTTATGTTAACGTAGTGTATAAAATGAAATTAATGGAAGTATTAATTTAGGTCATTACGCAGTATGCCTAGCTCAAGGTTTTCTGAGAAATACAGTACACGTTTTATTGTAGAAAGCGTGTAGTGATGCAGTAGGCTTTACTATCAACGTGAAACGTTACAATTTGCAGACGAAGTAGAAAACAAGGGGGATTTTTGTACGCCATTGTAGGCTTTACATTTACAGCATATGTGGATTTAGAATGTTTCACGACAAATTCTCCCCTCTTAAAACAGACGTTATATGTCAGTCTATAATTCTATATACACATAGAGAAATTTATTATTAGTTCTGGGGCTTACGGTGATTATGATCACACGGATGGCGGCTTAAAAAATCCGCTCCCAGATTTGTTTTTCCAGATATATACTCTATGCTAAACTCAAATGGCTGCATAAGTAAGGACCACCTGAGTAATCTAGAATTTTCATGCCTAGCCTGCGCTAGAAACGACAAGGGTTTGTGATCCGTTTGCAACTTAAATGCCTTCCCATACAGATAAATATTGAATTTCTTTATCGCCCATATTACTGCAAGACATTCTTTTTCGCTAGTTGAGTAATTGGTTTCAGCTTTATTCAACTTTCTGCTAGCATATGCCACTGGGCTTAATTCCCCATTGTTGAGGATTGTTTCATGATTACAGACATTTGGATTTGACGTCGATCCGAATGGCTGTTTCATGGAACACCTCAATCGAATAGAGATATATCTCATCGACCGACGTCGATGATTGTTGCATGTGTGCAAGCATTTGAGTTTGGCCAACTCGGATTGCTGCACCATGGAACATCGCAATTGAATATATATTAACGACGTAGTATGCATATCACTATGCATGACGCGTATGTCTTTGTAACGTCATTCGACTTGTGGGTTTTGACCCGAACGGCAGTGTGTTTCAGAAGTGTGGCAATTGCCACTGATATTGTGTGGTATAACCACTTATTAATTGTGTGGCTGGGAAGCCAATTGAGCAGTGTATTTCTTGAACCAAACGTAAGTCGTCGTATGAATAACGCAGTTTGCATAATTATGGCAGATTAGCCTGGCGTGGTATGCCAAAGGAACATTACGGTACTAGCAATAGTGTAAGACTAGTATAGATGGATATTGTACAGCTAGCGGCAAGCGTAAGCCTAGTGTAACGGATATTAGACGACTAGCAGTAGACGTAAGCCTAGCATAATAAGTGTATTGCAGAACTAGCAGGATAGTTAAGTCTAGTGCAAAAGGCTATTGTATAAACTAGCGACGGGAGTAAGTCTAGTTAGCCTCTGAATTTATGCCAAAGGACATTGGCCGTTAAAAGGAACTGACCTTGAACCAGAACTCTAGATAGAGATTGTGAACATGTGTTTATGAAATAATGAGAACTCTTACAGATCGTACATGAATGTGATGTGACTTTTGTTCCCATGTAGTTGGTGTCTGCTCATGGTATGAAATTACTAATTAAATATTTTGAGTCGTCAAAATCACGGTCTTATCAACTGTCGTATTCGGAGTTGAGTTAAATGCTGTTAATATTCAACTGATCATGACCAGTGATGATTAATGTCTTAACACGCTGCATCTCACACTGCCAATATAATCAATAAGACAAGAGACTAATACAGGTCAGTCAAGGGTCGAATATTTAATATGAAACATGTTCAGCACATAATGTATCACAAGGGTTAAAGCAGACATTATCGATACCAACGGACAGTATTACGGAATCCTACAAAAGTGATAAGAACCCGAGGGACTTTGACTCTATAAACTGAATACGCATATAATAACTTGGTCATCCTCAAATACTAGAAGTCATCGAAGCACCCAGAACATACTGGGGTCCCGAGGCCCGTAACATACTGGTGTCAGAAAGTGTCTGGATTTCGGGAATACTGGATCCCCCCTTCAAGTATCGAAGAAAGTTAAACTGATGATGAACGTTTTGAAGGCAAAATCATTCATTCAAGCCTAACTGGCAACTGAAATGCGCAGGACAGAAAGTGACGTCACTACATCGATGCCGTCAACGTTAGCAGACAACATTACCTGAGAGAATCCGAATTTTCTTCCACCACAAGAGACTGATTCACGCAGATAGAACGGTAATCTTCCACTCGAGAACCTGAACTAGTGGAGAATGTATCTCTTCATCAAATTCATCTGAGGCTGCGACGCAGATCGATTGAAGAAACTACGTTCGAAGACCGAAGCAATACTTTCAAACGGTTACCCTACTGCGAAGGTCAAGGTCTTCAATCAATGGACTACAGCTGTTGAAGACACGGTTCGGAACTTGGATTAGAATTACATGCACTCATGTATTTCTCAGAGGGACAGCTAAACAGATAAGTTCTTGATTTTACTTGGGCGCTTGAACATTATCATATTGTCCTTGCATTAGCTTTGGTCTACAGTTCATCGTCACATTGCTTACTTTTGTACTCATCATCTGTGTTTCCCCATTCATGTTTATTCGTATATTCGTATATTCGTCGTGTTTAATATTGACTGGAATTTTCCCAGGAAAACTTCAGTGAATGTTAACTTCTATTAGATTTGCATGTTTATATTCGCTGACTGAGGATCTGACTGATTATATTTTTTCTTTCGAGTCAGGATATAAATGTTTCCTCAGTTCGCAATATAACCATATTTTGTGTACTTAGCAGTTTCGTCAAGTGAATTACGTCCTCTTTATTTACGTAACCTTATTTCAGTACTGTTGACAATTGTTGTCGTGTGTGATCTAAAACTTCTTTGTCTACACGTTTCGTTTAAGACGACTTGTCTTGTTATATTTTTGTGATGTAAATTCTTTTCTTTCTTTTACTGATTACTGAGTATAAGTCTCCTTTATTTACTTTATAAGTGTAAAGTGTTGTCGTATAATTGAAAAAATCATTTCATTGTAACTCATTTGATTGTTTTCACTGTCTTTATCACATGTTCTCCGAACTTGTTTGTTATTGATTAATATATTCATGTACATATTATAGTGAGTTCTATAGTCCTGGTGTATATTATAGACTATCGAAGGTACTCAGAAACCTATTATCATGTCTACACTACAGGAATTCATTGATATTGGAAAAAGTTATGGAAAATCAGGAGCGGAACTACAAAGTTTTGCAGATACGAAATATGATGAATACTTATCGCGTCTGGAAAGAATGGAACAGCGCGAAATGACTAAACGAGCTGATGAGCTTAGGAGGTTTGAATTAACCCAAGAGAGGGAAATGAAAGAAAAAGAAATGGCTCAGAAAGAAAAACAAATATCCATGAAATTGGAATTAGAACGATAGACTATAGCTCAACGTGATAAAGAATTAGCTCAACAAGAAAAAGACAGAGAATTTGAAAAGGAAAGAATGACACAACGAGATAAAGAATTAGCTCAACAAGAAAAAGACAGAGAACAAAAAGATAAAGAAATGGAATTAAGGAGAATGGAACTTATGCAACTGGATCAAGCCCATAAAAATGCCATGGAAATGGAAACATTAAAACTTCATGCAGAAAAAGAAAAAGCTTTAGAATTAGCTAAAGTTCAGTCTGAACAGACTAAGACTGCGGCTGGTACTAATATTTTCTATCCTAAGTTAAAAATGCCACATTTTGACCAAACTCGCGATTGTGTTGACTCTTTCATATCTAGATTCATCATCAAGGTCACAGCTCTGAACATACCCAAGGAAAGATGGAGCAGTCTTTTTTGCTTGATATTTTTTTTACTGGTGACTCACTTAAAATGTTTCATGAGTCTTGATGAAAAGAGCAGAAGCGATTTCGATGTCGTAACAGAGGTATTACTAAGACGTTTCCAGTCTACTGAGTCTGGACTCAGAGATCGCTTTTATGCGGCTAAGCCAAGCAAGGATGCAGATTTTGGTGAATTCATTGCATCTATTAAACATTTCCTTAGCAGATGGATTGATCTATCTGGTATAAATAAAACATATGAAGGTGTTATAGATCTCATGCTGCGAGATAAAGTTTTATCCGCATGCAGCACTGAATTAGAAGCATTTTTTACAAGAAAGACATCCTAATTCTATCGATGAGTATGAAAAACTCGGAAGACAGACATCATCAGACCGCACATCAGAATAAAGATCTTTCCAGATCGAGTATTCGAGATCCTATGCCTGTGTGCGCGGCACACCATGATCAGAGACCTCGATCGAAGAGCTTTGATGGACGTTGTCGTTCAGATTATTATCAATCCGACAGAGGTTTTTATAACTTCCGTCGTCATCGCTCTCCTTCGAATTCATATCGACGAGGTTATAGAGGATATTCACCTCATGATCGTGGGTATCACAGAGGCAGGGATTATGATGGTTCACATCAAAAAGGATACTATAAACAGAGATCATCTTATGGTAGAGATGCCAGGAAGGATGACTCTACTGATTTTTATTATAGCAATAAAAATCAGTCAATAATAACAAAGGTAATGCCAGATCTCCGTCGAGAGACAAAAATAAACATAGACATGCAAATAATTGCAGTGTCAAAAAGGAGAAAGGTAATGATGATAATGATCATGCGAACGCATGTATGGTAATGAATGATACATGTTATGAGTGTCAGTCGAAAAACAGATTAAGGTCTACAATTACACTTGATTGTGGTCATTGTATGCCAACAATGTCGGCATGTGTAAATGTCGGTTATCTTACATTTCATCCCGGAATATTGGATGGTAAGGTAGTGAGAGTTTTGCGTGACACTGGGTCCTCAACGATAGGCATAAAGCACTCGCTTATCGAGCCCTCTGCTTTTACATGCAAATCAGTTAAGTGTGTCACATTTGGTGGGAATATAGAAACTTTCCCTGTGGCACGAGTATACATTGATACTCCTTTTTACACAGGCACTATCTATGCCTGCGGCTTGAGAGCACCCATAACTGAAATTATAATAGGAAACATACCAGGAGTTAAAGATTGCACTCCTGAGGAGATTGCAATGTGGGTTGAATCTCACCCACAGGTGGCAAATGCTGTTGTAACGAGAGCACAACAGTTAGCTACGGACATGGCTACACAACCTCTTCCTATAATAGATACAATTATGTCTCAAGTTGGGCACTGTTACAAAAACCTTCTGTTTTTGCAGAAAAACAGAAGAGTGACCCAACTTTACAAGGATTGTTTAGCCGAGCAGAACAAAAAACAATTAAATACACAAGAGGGGCTAAACAATGGTTCAAGATAAAGAAATCAATACTCACTAGATATTATGATGATGGCAAAACAATTATACATCAAGTGATGGTACCTAAAGAATACAGACAATTGGTCCTCCAAACAGGTCATGACTCCCCTATGGCAGGGCATATGGGGATCAAAAGAACGTTGTTTCGTATTACGTCACAATTTTATTGGCCTGGGGTTAATAAAGATACAAAGTTATACTGCAAATCATGTACAACATGCCAAGGTATAGCACGTAAGGGCAGGTTCCATACGGCACCCTTACAGATTACAGACGTGCCTGAAAGACCTTTCAAAAAGATTGCAGTAGATATAGTGGGTCCGTTATCAATTGTTTCAAATAATGGATTTCGTTATATTTTAACTTGCGTAGATCTTTGCACGCGCTGGCCTATCTGTTCACCACTCGTTTTGTAGTGCGTATAGGCCCCAATCAAACGGTGTGTGCGAGCGCTACAATAGCACTCTAAAACAGATGTTATCTAAGATAACTGAAGAATGCCCTCGTGAATGGGACAGGCTTCTGCCGGCGGCCCTCTTCGCTTTTCGTGAAGTGCCTCACGAAAGCACGGGATGGTCTCCGTTCGAATTGGTTTATGGTTCGAATCCTCGCGGACCAATGATGATACTCAAGGATTTGTTGATTGGAGCATCAATTGATACAGCCACTCGAAACAGCTACGAGTTAGTTATTGATCTCCGACAACGAATCATTGATGCGTGCACGTATGCATCCCAGAGTATAAAATCAGCCACTCAACGATCAAGATTATTACATAATCAAAAGAGAATATTAAGATCATTCAAACCAGGGGAAAAAGTTTGGTTGTTGCTACCTCATAACGATAACAAATTACTGATATCATGGCAAGGTCCATTTGATGTTATCAAACAAGTCACAGATGTTGACTACTCGGTGAACGTTAGAGGTAAAATCAAAACCTTCCATGTCAACATGCTAAAATTAGCGGTTGAAAGACCACAGGAATTAATTCCTGTTATTAACTCTATTGATGATTCTTCACATCATACTGCTTCTTTTGCAGTTGTTTATGAAGAAGATACCACTTCGTCTATCCCTTTACAATTCCAATTACCTTCTTTGCAATCATCGGAATCTTGGAAAGACGTGACTATTTCTTCTTCACTATCTTCTTCACAACAAGATCAAGTTCGGGATATTCTCATTTCTTTCAATGATGTTCCTCACCGACCTTCCCCCCCCAGGTCAGACATCGCTTATATCCC